>OZ038503.1:82005826-82170826 GCA_964036315.1 Acanthosepion esculentum | reverse complement strand
ATGCATAGTTAATCGTCTGGAGAGCCGGGTGGTTGTAAATCCAATGTATGTATGTGGATTAGAAGAGCATTATTCCATAGGACATTTAAACTCATGCATAACATTGGTTCTATCAACAACCGCAGCAACTGGAGAAGGGTTATTGCTCATTATCAGGCTAGAGGTTTTAAATTTCCTATAATATATATTAAGTTTGAAGGCTTTGTTAGACTCAACAGGAAACACATGGTGTATTATAGACTTAAGGGCCTTTTCATCCATGCTGTATTGTCTATGCATTTGTCCTCTGTAAAAGAGGTTAATTGAAGATAATTTTCTGGGTGTATCTCTTGTTAGGTCTGAGAAGTATCTATCAAATTCATTATCAACTAGATAGTTAGGAAAACCGTTATTAATAAGGGTTTGCTTGATGTTAGTCAATTGCTTATGAAATATTTTATTGGTAGAAGAGATAAGTTTTGCTCTAGTAACTAGGTTAGAAATAATTGACCGTTTATATTTAATGGGGCATTCACTAAGATAGTTGAGGGTACATTTGTTATCACTTGTAGGTTTTTTGTATGCAGAAGTGGTAAAAGTGTCATTACTAGTATCTATTAAAACATCCAAAAAAGGAATCTTATTATCTTTAGTTAGTTCATGTGTAAAATTAAGTACTGAATTATTTTTGAAGGATTGTTGCAAAAAAGTTAATTCATCGAAATTTTTAGCAAGTATAAGGATGTCATCAACATAACGGAGGTATATGGTAGGTGTTTCAATAATACCAAAAATTTTATCTTCAAGATGTGACATATAAAATTATACATATATATATACTTATACAACTTACCAGCCAGGGAAAAAATCAGGAAATGCCATTATGGCTTAAACCAGTCATTGAAAAGGATACAACTCCACAGAAGATTTCTATCAATAGGAAACTTAATAATCTATACAAAGGAACCATTCTACTACCCAATGGATCATATGCAATATAGGTGAACAATTCAACTCGAAAAATTGGAAATAAATCCAATGTATCTAAATAGAAATTAGAGACATGTCATAATAGATCATTACATCTTAAATGACTCAACAATGTCTCCTTAAGGGTAGCCAGAGACAGGACCAGAGTATGGGTCTTGTGTCGCCCTCTCGAGTTTATGAAACGGGCACTCCTACTGTACGTCATCTCAATTTACATAAGGTAGTATTCATATAAAATACAAATTTTATTGTAACCTAATTATGTACAATAATGGATCATATGCAATATAGGCGAATAATTCAACTTAAAAAATTGAAAATAAATCCAATGTATCTAAATAGAAATTAGAAACATGTCATAATAGATCATTCCATCTTAAATAATTAGAGACATGTCATAATAGATCATTCCATCTTAAATAATTAGAGACATGTCATAATAGATCATTCCATCTTAAATAATTAGAGACATGTCATAATAGATCATTCCATCTTAAATAATTAGAGACATGTCATAATAGATCATTCCATCTTAAATAATCAGAGACATGTCATAATAGATCATTCCATCTTAAATAAACCAACAATGTTTTGCGGCAATTTTTAACATCAACTTGAGTTTTTCTCTTGTTAAAAAGTTGATACGCACACTCACAGACACACAAGGAAAGAAAAAGAAAAAAAATCAATCTTACACAAATAAAAATTATAACAACATAAAAATAACGAAAGAAAGAAAATAAGAAGTCAATTAATAATATCTTCTGATGAGTGGTCAGAGCGATTGCTGAAAGAATTAGAAAAATTGAAAATAAATACAATGTATCTAAATACAAATTAGAGAGATGACATTTATCCATTACACCACCCGTACATTCAAGCTTATAGCTTGGCATTCCCCAGCGGTTACCCCTCTCGATACTGAGCAGGTTCAACGTTGCTTAACTTTACGAGAACCTGTGCTTCAACGTTATATGCCGGGAAGCAGTAAAATTTAAAGTGCGCACTGAAAAAAAAAACACTTTGCGGTAGCCAGTTAGGATCGAACTCACTACACAATCGTAATAGTTCTAGCGAAACAAGCTTGTTAACCATTACAACACGCCGAGGCGCCGAGGGTTCGAACGAAGCAATATCTGTCTATATCTCTGAGATGGGGTATTATGATTACTTTTATTATTACATTATTCGGACTGTTGTCCTCATTTTCATTGTTTCGGCCGTTGTACGTTGGTTAGAACCAGTGACTAAAACCAAAGAATTGTGAGTTCAATACCAGGCCAACACTTCGAGATGTGAGTTAAAAGGAAATAACTGAGACATCCGGAAGAGGCATGACATGTGGAACTAGAAGAATCTACCCCGGTAGACGAAATAAAAGGTTTGGTTCGAAATTCCAATCACCTGAAGAAGGCCGGAGCGTACAATGACGGAAATGTTGTGAATTTGGCAATGAAGATGAGTATAACGATCCGAATAATGTGAATAATGAAAAAATAGCTAATCTACAAAAATTATGTTAAATATATTTCCCTATTTACATTATTCGGACTATTGTCTCATCTTTGTCGCCATATTTATTACAACTTTCTTTTAAGATATTGCAGCATCGACCAGATATTTAAAAACAAACGGATAGTAAAATTGGTTTAAGATTTTATCACCATTACTTCTGGTAATCTAAAGTAATAAAGATTGTTCATCTTATATGAAGGCAGAAATTTTCATAAACCTGGGGTTCATGTTATTTATTTCAAATATTAGCCCAGTTAATAAAACTGAATCTACAGTTCTGTTCGATAAAAGTGACTCACCTGATTTTTTTATCAAATGTTCTCTTTTCCGATGAAACGAAAGTTGAGCTAAATTCAAAGGATAAGCGATCTAAAATCCGAAGAAGAAGCTTTGAAAGCTCTTTGAATTTAGCAGTAAGTACTGTCAAGCATCCGTTCAGTATAATGTTCTGGGGATGCTTTTCTTTTCATGAAACTGGTTTCTTAAAACCTATTGAAAAGACCCTCAGGAGCGAGCAGTACAAGAGAATTTTAGAGTCTTGTCTGCTCCCTCCTACTGAAAGGGTGCAAATCGACCACACCAAGCTCCTTTTTATGCAGGATAATGCTCCCTGTCACAAATCAAAATTGATGAAGGAATACTTTGATGAGAAGCAGGTGAGTGTTATGAAAAGGCCGCCCCAATCTCCTGACCTCAACCCCATAGGAAACTGCGGACAACAGTTGAATTATTATTATTATGATTATTATTCCATTTATTTATAAAGTACAGGCTCTCGAGAAAGCAGTTGAGCAACAAAGAGGATTTGATTGTGAATTTCATATCCGAATGGAATTCAATGCTTGGAGATGAAATTTGCCAGAACCTAATCACGTCAATGCCAAAAATGGTTGAAAACGTTATTCAAAATAAAGGAGGACCCATAGATTATTAAATATTTCGAACTATATTACCTATTATAAATAAATGATACCTCTATTATTCTTTATTTAAAGCTGTTCGGTTATGTTTCTATTGATTACCAGTTGCAGGAAATAAGTGAGTCACTTTTTTTGTCACAGAGTTTTTCCCTAAATCTCATTTATATCCAAAATTATAATTATCAATGGGAATACCTTAGGGTGGGTAAACTTTTTTACTAGGTGGTCGGGATGGGGTCTTTATATTAGTAAGATTAAAAATTAGTTTGACCACAAAAACAATAGGCGAAAACATTTTTAAGTAAAAAAAATCAGATGAGTCACTTTTATCGAACAGCACTGTATAACCAACAATTTTTTTATATTATAATTTTGATATTTATTTAATTCCTTATTCGATTTAATTAATTATTTAGCACGTACATTACAGCTTGCCGTTAAGGGATAATTCCGTCTAGATCGCGCGGAAAGACGGGAAAGAAATATCAGAGACGTTGTTGGAATGGCTAGTGCCTTCAGGTACCACATTTTTGAGATTTCTATTTCAAGATCCTTGAACTTTGATAGGTTATTGAAGATCTTCAAAGATACGTTAGTGTGGAATCTTCCACGTCAACCAGTTTACCATCTGCTAGGAAATGCACTCTTCCTGTTACATTATTACCAACATCATACTTACAAATAATCACCAGGCATTCATTGGTTAATCACCGTCAATCTAGCTTGCTGATTGGTCAGTGTCGACCAATCAGATCGCTCCCACGCACAAGATTAATTTTCGCGCAAATTCGATATGGAGGCACCCCACGGCCTTATAAAAACCCAACACGTGTGAGTCTTTCTCAGAAGAAGAGATTTTCGCTCTCTCGGCTTCGACACGCGGACTCTCGAACATAACTTCTCTACGTCACTCAACACCACTGCCAAAATGTGACTCTTAAAGAACTCCCGTCTTGACTAACGCAATCAGACGTTAAAGAACTTGACAACAATTCATGCAAATATAATTCCAGCATCATTTATCCAACTTGCATAATATACAATTCACTCAATCTTCTAAACTGCATTTTAATAATCAACCCCTTTGTTATGATTCTAGGTACAAATAATTACCTAATCAAAGGGACGCAACTCAGTCTCACTTTTCAGTTCGCATGTAATGTAATTTCAATACTTAATAAATTCAATTGTTTTTAACTCTATGTTCCTTTTTGTATTTCACCATTGCTAATGATTTCCACACCTTTCCTAAACAAAAATAAATAATTGTGGGTAACAGCCCTTCAACACGCAACAAACATGGCTAACCATTACACACGCCATCATACACAGGGCCCGTTCCCCTAAATTAGTCTACAGGGACAGCCAAGTCAATAAGAATGCACATTCTGTTTTGTGGTCTCTGATCACGGTGTCTGGGCGATTAGCTTCCATTGTTCTGCTTGTGTGCATTGTAAAGTCCCATAAAACTTTTACAGGTGCTATCTTTGTAACCAAGTCTGGAGGAGGTTCACACCAATTTCTTACAGCTTCCTTCCCGTAAAAGTTGCATATTTTCCAGTGCCGATATTAGCCCAATGGGTGTTAACACCTTGCAACCTGATACAAGATAGTCAGTTGTTTCTGGATATTTATCACAGAATTTGCATTTCGGGTTAAAACAATTGTTCAGTCCGTGCAGTAAGAATAAAACCTTCGGCTTTTACCTCTGCACTATGTAACCACAGATGGGTGTGTCTACATCAGCTTATGTCTTGTCATTCTTTCTGCATTTAGTATATTTCATTAGTTTTTGCTTTCTTTTTTAAGTTCTTTATCGCTGCAATAGGTATTATTTGCACTTCACGCACTTGAATAATAAAAATTATTATTATTATGATTATTATTCCATTTATTGCATTTTACTGTTGTTTCAATAAACAACATTAAAATGCAGTTGTTAGCAATAAAATAAAAAATCAGTTGTTAGCAATAAAATAATAATAGGTAAATTGATAAATAACATTACAAAAAATGCATGTTGTATATTTTAGCTTCGTACTATAAATTACGATTAATGCAAGTGAAATAACCTCCGTATTTTTGTCTAAGGGAAATAACCGTTATTAAAAATGTTAATGTTGTCTCTCTTATTTGATATAATGTATATGTGATTTGATGTCTTGTTGCCCCTACATAATATGATTCTCAATTTCAACGCTTTGTTGAGTATTATTATCAAGGAGAGAGTTTCACATGAACGATACCAGAATACCCATGAGTTGAATGACATCGTTCGGAGAGCCATTAAACCAATCAATAAAGCACAGCTTCGTAAAATATCATACAGGACATGGCGCCGCATCATTTTGTGCCACGAAAATAATGGTGTCCATACAGACTTTCTCGATGTGTGATAGCGTCAATGAAAATGAATAAACAGAATCCACTACCTGTGATATGTATTACAGTATTAATTGTCCTTCTACTGTTCTCATTGGTCGGAGGTTTGAAGACTTTCGGACCACTCTGAATATTTTTTACTTTCTTCAGTGTCACGTTCGTTCGTTTTAGACGTAGGCTATCATAGCCCTCTCTAACTCACTTTCATAATATCTGTAAGCTTTAAATTGCTGTGACTGTTTTTGTTAAATATCAGGTCATCCCATAAGTTCTGTCCGAATTTTGAATAAAGAAAACAAGTGACCAAATGTTATATTTAATTAGATTCAATCAACAATGTATTTTCCCTGATTATCTATGACTTCCTTCCATCTATAAACAAGCTTACTAATTCCATTACTGTAAAATTCTTTTGGCTTTGATTCTAAGAACTGACCAATGTCAGTTTTAACCTCTTCCTGTGTTACAAAAGCTGTTTCTTCCAAATGATTCTGTAAGCTACGAAACAAATGGTAGTCTGAAGGAGTAAGGTCGAGAGAATAAGGAGGATGGGGAATTTTCTCCCAACCAAGTTCTTCGATCTTTTGTGACGTGATTCTTGCTGTGTGTGGTCGCGCATTGTCCTGATGAAACATAACCTGTTTTCGATTCACTAGAGCAGGTCTTTTTTCCTCGAAGCTTGGTTCAAACGCTCTAACTGCTGACAGTATATTTGAGCATTAATTGTTGCATTAGGTGGTAAGAATACAAAGTGGATTATTCCTTAGCAATCCCACCAGATTGAAAGAAGAACCTTTTGGCCATGAAGTTCCTTTCTCGGTTGTGGCTGGGGTCCTTCCCATTTACCAAGCCACTGTCTACAACGCTTAACATTTCGATAAAAGATCCATTTTTCGTCGCCAGTCACAAGTCTATCCAAAAAAGGTGAAACAAGTTGGTGAGAATGGAGAGAAGAGCAGATGTCAACTCGGGATTTGAGGTTGTTTTCAGACAATTCATGAGGCACCCATTTTCCAAGTTTAGGAACTTTTCCAAGTTGTTGAAGATGACGATGAACAGTTGCATGGTTTGAACTGAGAACCACTGCCAATTCCTCAACTGATAAAGCAGGATTTTCTTCAAGGGCTTTTTCAGGAAGCTTTTCATCAAACTCAACTGGACCTCCAGTTCGATCTTCATCTTCAAGGGTAAAATCTCCAACTCTGAATTTTGCAAACCATCTTCTGCAAGTTCTTTCATTCACACATTCCTCTCCATAAACTGAGTGAATGTTTCTAGCCGCTTCGGCTGCTGAGTTTCCTTTCTTGAACTCATAAAGCATTATGTGCCTCAAATGATTGTTGGGTACTTCCATGTTAGCAGGGTTTTAATCAAACAAAACTTAATTTTATTGTTCTCTGAAATAAAATTTGATCAGTTTAAATGCATCTAAACATAAAAATAATGTTCAGCTCCATTAGACATTATAAAATACTCTTTAAATTTCGTTCATTTTAACAAAAAGTTAAAATTCGGACAGAACTTATGGGATGACCTAATATTTTGAATTTTTATTCTGTTGGCTTAACCACAGTTTGAAATTCAGAATTGTCCTTTCCTTGAATGGGCGAGAGAGCCTAGTTTACCATGTTCTTTTTATCAGGGTTGCTTGTAGGAATAAAAAAGATGCCTGCCTATCTTTCTAAAGAGCATTAGAGCAATTTGAGTGTGTTTATTTATTTTTGAAAATAATAATAGAGCGTTCAATAGTTTTTTTTTAACAATAAAGCGTCAAGAGGTCATCTGATAAAAATCGCCTGAGGATACCCTACTGTTGAAACCAAGGTAGCGGATTCAACTGACCTCCTGATTTTTAATATATATATATATATATATATATATATATATATATATATATATATTATTTCAAACGTTATTTTTAGTGGATTCCGGTTTTTGCAATAGATGACCCGTTTTTATTACATGGTGCATTACATCTATCAACCTGCGCACTTGAGAAAATTCAATAAAGAAAATATGCTTTCCGAAACAGTAGGAACTTAATTTCCCCTTTGTAGGAGATAGCACCGTTTGATCGGGCGTGCCTTAGACCTCTCACCCTCAGAGAGCCCATCAAAGTTTACCTTTTTTAAGGAAAGCACATTTCCTTGTTCAGGCTATTTTTCTCGAAAGCCCAAAACTTTTCAAATGTAACAAATGTTAAATTTATTCGTCAAAAATGATACTACATACACCCACATAGAAGGGGCAAAGGTGATTTTATCTCGCTCACAAGTGTTTCTGTTTGATAGACTCGCGGATCATTCTTCTTCTAAAAGGCACCCGAGGAATGGGAAGTGAAGGGATTTTCAGAGGTCAAGTGGCAATAAAAGCGGAAATAGACTCTATCCGTGTTCTGGTCTTTAATAACAGTAATTTTGGGGATCGGGCTGAGTTCTGGTTCGCTCTTGGAGAGAAACAGACGTACTCGCTGTGCGGTTCCCAATAATCAGTTTCGTACTGCCATCCACCACGTCGGTATCAGCAGATGGGCTAGGAGTTGGCATAGGGGAAGAGCTAACATAGCAGAAACTGTCTCAAGTATCACGTACGTAGCCAGGCGGACGGGTAAAAAGTGTTTGCGTTCTTAATTTCTTGACATGGTGTTTCTTTCATCATATTATCTTGTGTGCATGCATCATACCGTTTCCCAGCTTTCAGTCAACACCGACGACATCGAGAATTGAAAGGCGTCATTGACCGGTGGGTAGGAAGTTTGAGCGAAGGTTGCGTTGTGTGTTTACAGATGCTTGTCATCATTATTAGCAATGGCTGACTGTGTGAGGGTGATTCTTTTCTTCCTTTCGTTTAGAAGGGATGATTGGAAATGAATAAATACAAATCTGTTATCAATAGAAGATGTTTGAATTAGAAACAAACCATGGAGGGAGTATAGTTTGCACAAACTAGATTTTTTGCTCGTGCCATTGATTTACGCATATCTTAAACACCCATGCATCGCTGCTCGGCCTTTTGGCCTTGATCAATAGATCGTTCTAAGATCGCTTGCTTTGTCGGCCTTTTAGCTGAGAGCGTCACTTGATACTTACCTGGTGTAGGGATTCGTCCCTGCGCTGGTAGTATCATGGCTACGACTAGCTTGGACCGGCTCCGGCCTGGACCAGCTATGACAAGCCAAGACTAGCTATGACCAACTTGGACAAGCTAAGACCAGCTATGACTAGCTTAGACCAGCTCTGACCAGCTTGGACAAGCTATGACCAGCCAAGACCAGGGACCCGGGTGAAAACACTCGGGTCCCCACGTTAAAAACCGACCTTGGGTCACAACCTGACTCAGTGGGGGGTCAAGTAAATACGAAGTGTAGTATCTGTTCTCAGGTCGTTCGCTTGATCGGCCTTTTGGCTGAGATTCGATCACGTGATACATGCCTGGCTCAGGGATTCGTCCTTGCGCTGGTAATATCTCGGCTACGTCGAGCTATGACCAGCTTTGACCAGCTTTGACCAACTTGGACAAGCTATGACCAGCTAAGACCAGCGGCCCGGGTGAAAACACTCGGGTCCCTATGTTAAAAACCGATCTTGTGTCACAACCTAACTGAGTAGGGGGTTAAGTAAATACCTATCCTAAACACCCATGCGGTAAGCCGGGAAACTTCAACAACGATGTTTATTCCTGGTGTCACTGGAACCACGATAACAATCTTCTCCCAGGTAACCCAGCAGCCTAAACAGGTTCTGGGCGTCTGTAAATTTTGGTCTGAATCCCACTGACGCAAAATTTACTCTCTGTGTCTTTTCCATGAATACTTTCATTGTAATTGTTCGGAGGTGCACTTCACTATGGTACATAGACTCTTTGAATTTTAGCACTGTACTAGACTGATGTCGAGATCTCATGAATTTACAGTTGAGCTGTCTAGATGTAACTGCAAATTCTATACTAACAGTTTCTTTTTTCTCTCTGCAAAATTTTAGGAGCAACAAGGCTTCAGCTAACATATACATTATATCAAAATAATGTACTTGCCAAGGGAGACAACTTTAAAATCTTTAATAACGGTTATTTCCCTTAGACAAGATTATAAGAACCGTGTTTCACTTCCATTAATCGTAATATGAAGCCAAAATATACATGCAATTTTTGTTATATAATTTATCAATTTACCTATTAATATTTTATTTCTAACAATCGTGTTTCAATAAACAGCAGTAAAATGCAATAAAAAGAATAATGATCATAATAATAATAATTTTTATTATTCAAGTGGGTGAAATGCAAATAAACCATGATACACCTACTGCAGGGATAGAGATCTTAAAAATGCGATGTCAATCGCTACCTACTGTCCTCTTGATTACTCTTTTCTCTTCCCGCTCATTATTAACGTTTCTGTTCCTAATTCTTCTACACCATGTAACCCCTTGTGTCTTAGTGGCTTTATTGCCTTGCACGTGGCGAAACCGGTTTAAAAAAATAAGGACTTGTGCAGGATTATTATCATTATGCATTATCCCTAAACTCTCCCTAGCCACACTTAAAAAAACACAGCTACACCACAATACATAGCCGCTGTTATTCAGACAAAAAAAAGAAGCTATTACTTATTCAGTGGTTGTCACTAATTTTTTGCTCCAGCAGTATGAAACTCAGCGCCTTCGTGGGCTAATGTTTTCCATTGATATGAAGGAGCAAAATTATAGAGAATCAATTGCTAGGCTTGCTGCCAGAGAAGGTGATACACTGTGCCGTGCTAGAAAGCATTCTCGCCAGAACCAATCTTACATATGTTATAAATATGCCAATTGTCCATTCATTGCCCTACAAACTAGCAGCTAGTAGCCAGCAGGCGGGCCGGCGATGGCAACAACAGCAGTCTTCTGGTTGCAACCACCGGCAGGCCGCTGGTGGGCCATTAGCGGTTCGCCAGCGGTAAGATTGCCTACATGAAAACGCCGGCGTCCTGACAGCGTGCCACCAACGGTAAACGCTAGTGGCATGCCACTCAGTGGTAGAGTGGTGGTTTGCGTGTAGAGTAAATAGTGCTGACTTATCTGATCTGGAGCTGTCTATGATGTATTTAGAGATTATTGCAAAAATACAAAGCAGGATCTGCGATGGTACTGTTCCTGATCTGGCATCTCGGTTGTAGTTTTTCTGTGCCTTTTCTATAAATATTTTCAAGTTAGTTGTACTGATAAACTTACCTATATGGTTCCTAGACTTATCAATACGGGAAAGAGCGATAACAGCTACTGGACTTGAGAAACCTATTTTCTTGAAAAATTCTATTTTTTTAATTCTTTGAATAGAAAGATTTCA
This sequence comes from Acanthosepion esculentum, assembly GCA_964036315.1. Lineage (NCBI taxonomy): Eukaryota > Metazoa > Mollusca > Cephalopoda > Sepiida > Sepiidae > Acanthosepion > Acanthosepion esculentum. The sequence continues at coordinate 82,159,715 of OZ038503.1, read as the reverse complement.
CGCGACAGTGCCTGCTCGATAAATGAATGCCGAATGTTTCCTCATAAGGAAACACTTATATTAACATTATCAATGTCAGAAACATCAGTACTGGAAAGAGCGATAACAGCTACTGGACTACAAAAAAACTATTTTCCTGAAAACATTTTTTAAAAAGTCTCCTCTGTCAATGAATGCTAAATGTTTCCTTATAAGGAAAGGACAATATTACCATTACTACCACATTTTCTTTATAACTGTCATTGTAACTCGTGGTCTACTGTTAAAATAGTTATTATCAACGGCATATGTGAAATGAATGATAAGTAGGTTAGATAACGATTGACCCATAAAGGGTTAAGATTGTAGTGTTCACGGAAGCATCCACTCCAAGTGCCTGTTCTGCAAACTAAGTTATTGGAAAACTGCTGCCAGATTGGGACCTTCTCTTTACATTTGGAATACGGAGGAAATGGGTGATTCTATGACTAGTCCTAGTTTAAAAGTCTGAACTGGTAGGACTACAGAATTTGTCTCATCTGTACATTTGTTATGTAAATAGCGTCAGGGTAGCATTAGACCTGAGGCTTTTCACCCTGTGAATGAGGCCGTGCAGTAGAGACTACAGCTTCCCCCACAAGACCTCGCAAACACTTTTTTACTCTGTTTAGTCTGGAGAGTGATGATTTTGCAGCTCCAATCCAGATGTGGCAACAACACACCATTTTCAGCTAAAAAAATGTCGTTTTTCTTATATTATATCATCGGTAGACCATAAATTAGAATAGGACACTTTTGCGTACTTTTTGTTGTTAAAAATGTCATATATATATATATATATATATATATATATATATATATATATATATATATATATATATATATATATAGGAATAGAGTACAATTTCAAAGTTCGTAACATTTAATTTATTGTTCAATACAGAGTAAAGTAATATTATTTATCTTAGCATATTACACCAAAAACATGTAAAAATCGATACACAATTCCAGTGGTGTTTCAATGCATATCCATGAATCTCATCAGGCGATTGTACATTTCTGGCGAGTGAACGATTCATTTAGATTTAAAAGAAAAATACTAGCTCTATTTCGAAAAAGAAAGGAGGGAGTTATAAGGTTTCTGGGCTTAATTCTTATCAACCAATTAAATATAACCTAAGTTAAATTTAAACTAAGCGATGAAGCAACAATTATTATTTTTTTATATAAATGGGTCAAGCCGCGTAGCTTGGCAGCTAACGACAGATAGACATTAACTAAATCGGATGTATATGGTTACATAAGATATCATACCAGACAAATATATACCAAACAATATATATACCAGACAAATATATACCAAACAATATATATATATATATATATATATATATATATATATATATATATATATATATATATATATATATATTGTTAAATATAACAGACAATAAATGTCTATTATATCTGATCATGAGCCATTCTAATGTTCGCGCGTTTGCTTTAATTTCGGGTGAAAATAAAGACAAATGTTGTCCAACATTTGGATATTTTTATTAAGTTAATACTTGACCTAAGTTTTCGGCTTACATGTGCCATCTTCAGAGTTGTTATACGGACATTTAAACAAGACGATATACTGTTATGTTGATATAGAGGATTTCTATGCGACGATAACGGTCGCTGAGTAGAAGAAACATATCGTAAGTTCAAGATCCGCTTCTACGACGTCATAGCACGCGAGAGGCCGAAATATTAACAACAGAACCATATGTCTAGATGCATGTTGTGACTAGTTTGAAATATAATTTTGTTAAGTGTGGGTAGCTTTGTTTTAAAGTAGATGGCCTCCAATATCTGAAGGTTCTTTCTACTGTGTGTATGTGTTAGTATTATTGTGCTATCAACTAATATCTGTCTAATATATATATATATATATATATATATATATATATATATTAGAGTTCATATTTTTTTACCCAAATGTTGTTGGGCAATGGGCATATATATTTTTGTTCTATTTTTTTCAGGGTGAATCTGAAAATCAAGCCCATTTTGCCCCACCATATCACGTTTTCTCAGTACAAATAATTTCTATTTTGTTTAAAATAGGCCAACTCCTGAATAAACCGAAGGCCCAATCAAGAGCCCTCCGCAGTAGCTAGCTTAATTGCTAGTCTGCCTATATTTCTGAGATGAGGTATTGTGTACACTATTTACATTATTCGGATTATTGTCCTCATCTTTGTCGCCATATTTATTACAACGTTTCCGCCTTTTAGTATCTGTCTATATTTCTGAGATGAGGTATTGTGTACACTATTTACATTATTCGGACTATTGTCCACATCTTTGTCGCCATATTTATTACAACGTTTCGGTCGTTGTACGCTCCGGCCTTTTTCAGGTGGTTGTAATGACACATGGCGCAGTGGATAAAGGCGTTGGTTAGATCCAGTGACAGGACCCAAAGAGGGTGAGGTTAATATCCGGTTAAAGCAGTGGAGAACTTTCAGAGGGAAAAATTAACAGAAGATAACTGTTAACTGACATCCATTAAACATTCCAACCACCTGAAGAAGGCCGGAGCTTACAACACCCGAAACGTTGTAATTAATTGCAAGTATATATATATATATATATATATATATATATATATATATATATATATATATATATATATATATATATATATATATATGTACTGACTGATTTTTCATCCATCTTATCAATATCCATGAACTTTATCAAATGTAAAAGCCTTGATAAACCAATAAGATCCTTGCTTTTTGTATATAAACGCGTGCAACAAAATAAATTCTACATTTGCCTTGATAAAGGCCATCCGAGGATGAAATGGGTAGGATAAGAATAGTTTTCCTTTTGTCTTTTTATTCATTTGCTTCTTTTACAAATACATTCTATCGCTGAAAATAATTTACACACACACACATATTAATGTCATTTGTTTACATTAAGATACACTTCGAGCAGATATCATTGTTTGAGAAAGATCGCGGGAAATTCGCTGTTTAAAAACAGTAATTTGGGTTTTGCTAAACAGATGCTTCCTTTGTAGCCAAATGGCATAGCGTGTCAGGTCAGATAACGATTCTGTGTAGAATACAAATTCAATTCCTGTCGGAGGACACATATTTTCTATGAAATTTCCAGGACATCCAGGCCGGTAAATGTAACTATTACTGTTTATTATAAACAGAGCATTTATTTAAATAATGATATCTATGAAATTAAACTATACACAAAAAATGTATATATATATATATATATATATATATATATATATATATATATATATATATATATATATATATATATATATATTAAATTATTTCTATCGCAAATACAAATAAAGTTATAAATTTTTTAAAGTGCACACGAACTTTATGGACACCGTGTGTATATATATATATATATATATATATATATATATATATATATATATATATATATATATATATAATGAAAAACAAAACGGTTGAGGCAACGGACAAATTGCCAAATCCTAAAATGCTTATCCAGATAAAGCCTTGAATAAAAACGACAAAACGGAAAAAACAAAGAGAAAAAAAGATTTATCTCCCCAGTAAAGTTAAGTGCTCGAAGCCTAGATTGCCTAGACGAAGAAAAATATTTATTTTGAAAAAAATCATGCGAAAAAAATTACAAAATATTAGTTCTTAAGTTTCAAAATTCTTTATTTCAAATTCATATTTTTCAGTTACGATATCAATGGAATTTTACAATTGATCAGAAAAAATCTTCCGAGAGGCAATCACGTTGAGTATGTAATTGTCGGATCATGGGCTTCATCTTATAAATAAATGACTAGAAAATTTTAGATAACCAAAGAAGGTATCGGTAAAGGACTTCAAATTTCACATGTCGTCCCGTCGCATTTCCATCCGCTACTTATACGGCTGTAACAAAAAAAAGAACAAAAAACAAGAGAATAATTATTTGTTTACAATTTTTTACACAAGTTAAAAGCGTCAAATTAACGCGAAATTATATATATATATATATATATATATATATATATATATAATAGTCCCGTTAATGAAAATTGAGAAATGAAAAAATAACAATATTGGCGATACGATTGATTTATTATGTATTAGGCTTTTTACTAAATTGAAACACAAAGTGAAATATTTTAAAGTGTGAATTTTCGCACACTCCTGTGTCCTTTTTCACCGAAACAAGGAATAAACAAAGAAATGGGACTCACTCTTCTGAGAAAGGTTCATGTTCTTGATTAAAAGGCTCCCTGTGGAAACTATATTCTCTAAGTAAACACAAATCACTGTTTAACCCTTTAATGCGTGATTTTATTTTGAAAATTTCTCTAATTACTTTCTTGATGTTCTGACATGGTGATTCTTGTAAACACGCGTGAACGCACTCTGTCATAATTATTTTAAAATTTAAAATTTATCTGTTGTAGTTACGATTTCATTTTTCTTTTTGTAAACAAGCGTCCACAATGTAAGGGAGCTTATGATTATTAGTATGCTTTTCTCTCTTTCTCGGTACATTTTATGATCTTTGAGGGCCAGAAAACCAGTTACGACATTTTCGTTAATGGTGTCTGCTGGAGGACAGAGCATTTTAAGTATTATGATGCTAAACCCCATACAATAATATTGGGACACCAGTGAAAATATCACCCTACACATTTTTTTTTAATTAAAAAAGGATTCCCTTTTTTTTGCTAAACAGAATACGTCACAATATGGACATAGAGATTAGTGTTGCTGTGTTTGCCTCAAGTCAATATGGCATTGGACAGAACATGGTTCAGATTTTCTTACTTGGAACTGTTTCCCATTCTTTTTGCCATCAATTCCACAGCACTTGTCTGGTTTTCATTGGAGCATTTTCATCTTTGATTCCAACCACAATGATTGCTTTCCAATTAAATCCTTATACTCCACAGACACTTCAGCTAAACAATCTAAAGTTCATAATGAAATTAAAGAGTATATCGTTTTATGTGGCTAACTCAAAACGTTCACACGGCAGTGTATGAATAGAAAATGTCGGCATCTGTTCAAGCTCACTTTCCAGCCATAGTTGATTTGTTAGGCCGGTGCTTTCTTGATGTTATCACACTTGGGAGGGCATCTCAGTATGCAACACCTATAGAAATTGTTTGAAAACCATAGTGCGTGTTGAACCAAACCCTGTGTATGAAAATGGTTAGTCGGAACTGTTTGGACGGCGTCAATGGTTGTGCAAGCCCGAAGTTACAAGTTATAAATGAATTGGTTTGAGCATACTAACATTCTCTCCACACTACTGATCATAACAAATTAAGCGCTGTCTCCCAGAAAGTGCATCTAAGGTTCACTCAGCATAGTTGCAGTAGAAACCACAGGTGAGCCATGTCGAGTTGAGCCAGACAAACATGTACCTTAGACGCTATCTGCGACAGGGATCGGCTAACCGCGCTTTCAAACATGTGTGTTCAGAAAACGCGGGCATTATGAAGTGAAAACATGGATTAATTCCGACAGGATGTTGAAATAAGTAAAAAATAGGAAGACTTTTATAAATTTGACGTGTTTCGTTATTTATTTGAATGAATCAGAATTTTTTCTAGAATGGAGCAGCCTCGTGATGTTTTTATTGGTATCACGTGTTCTTTTTTTGTGGCCTTAGCTTGTACGTAATCGCAAGAATAAATAATATTGAGTGTTTTCTTAAAATGCTTAATAACAATTGTTTCAATTATTTTAAAACGTCCTCTAATATTAGATGCTTTTAGCATGACGTTGTTTTCAACAATGTTTTTTTCTTATGACACCAGAGAGTTGTGGATGAGTATTCTTTATTATCGAACGCAGATAACTCAAGTGGGTTGTCATTCTTCTATTATTGAAGTTGTGATGCGACCAATGTATGTGATTTATGTTTTTGATTATTACAAGATTTCAGGCAACCATACATAGAATTACTTCTTCTATGTGCTGTGTCGCTTCAGCACGTTCGGGACCATGGCTCTCCACATTTTCCCGTCCTTTGTAGTTCTTAATAAGCTTTTTTTGTTATCTCTCCTAAACAATGTTCTGCCATCCATTTACTCAAGCTCACTGGGTTGGTTATAGGTTTTCCTCTGTCCCTCTTGCCTTCAATCAGTCCTATGAGTATTATATTTTCCAAGATGTCTTTCCTCATCATGTGTGCTAAAGATTTCGACCCTTTCTGATGTTAAGTATAAGTGTCACTTTTGTTACCATTTTCTCTAACACTTCGCTGTTGCTCACGTGTTCAGTCACTGGTACTCTCAGCGTTCTTTTATAGAACCACGTGTCTGTTGCTTCATGTCTTTTCTTCATCTGTGAGGTCAACTGTTCAGTATTCACTGCCATACAAGAGTACTCGTTTCTTTATTTCTAACGAAATTTTCCTGTTTCTTAATACCCTGCTTAGCATCATTCGATATCCCAATGCACCTTAGTATTCCAGTGTCATAATTTTCGTCCTCTCTTAAAATACTTCACAGATATTTAAATTGTTTACATGTTTGATTTTGTTATCTCCAATTTGTAATTTACATGTTAGACTGCCCCTTTTGTTAACATCCATACTATTTCTATAAACACTCAGCTTAGAATTACTACTACTACTATACAACACAGCTTAGAATATAAACACAGAAAATATAGTCATGATGAACCCTTTGAAAATGGCAAAGGAATTGACCGAAAGCGCTAGGGGGAAATAATCAATATTGAGATATTCTAAACTTTTTGTCCTCAAAAAAAGAAATTGTAAGAATATTAAAAAAAATTGAATTAAGAAACTTATACAATACTATGAAACGTATCAAAGAAAAGTGATAGTAAGCAATTCCAAAAAAGCATTATCCAATTATTATACCGTTGGTCTTATTCAGTAATAATGAGAATTCTTCACCTTCGGTCTTCGATTTTTCTTATCTAAACAAACCAAAATAAGACAAAAGAAATGAATGTTCTTTTCAACAAGAAATTTGGAATACAATGAATCAATTTCAGTACAATTTTTAAAATCAAAATTAAAATCAAATACCGTATATTTCCGCGTATGAGGCAACGTTTAAATCTTAAAAATTACCTCACAAAATAAGGGGTCGTTTAATACAACAGTTACAAAAAGCTAACCATAATTCCTATGGTGTATCGGCACTGGTAAGTAGGCTAGTATGATGTTAGTACCATGAATCGCAGTAGGCTAACAACAGCCTTGGTATGGTCACTACTGTGGTAAAGATTTCTCGTTGAAACAATTCACATTATATTAGTGTACTACAGTTATAAATGTAATAAAACTACTTTTACTTCTTGATTCCACATTAAAATGCAATATTCAAGAGACGATTACACAACAGTTTGAAAACGTTTCGCTGAGCAACAGCCACAAGTGACGTATACATCTTTCGTTTTAGATTTGTAGAGCGATATTTATTTTGTAAATATACAAAAATTTGGCACAAGGTCAAAAGCGGGAAAGGAAAGGCTCTTCTGTTTTATAATGAAACTGTCAGCTAGACACTGTCACTGACCCAATCATATTACAATATTCCTTTCATCAACACAACACATTATTACTGAGAATTCTAACGTCATCCATCATAATATCCGTATGAAATCATAATTAGTTCCCATAGGTAGAGTTTAAGGAGAATAAAACAACAATTTTAAAAATCTAAACCTCAATGTGTATTTACAATATGTGCTAAGGTTATTTACAAGAAACTAAATTGTCTTGTAGAGCTATGTCTGCGTTCACACCAATCATTATTTCTTATAGTAGTGTAAAATAACAACATTTAGCATTACATACTATCTATATTTCTAATTAAAATTCATTATCATTGTGGTGTTAAATGGGAATAACATTTAATATAATATGCAAATCTTATTTTTCAATAGCAAATATTATACTACGGTATTTTTTCGGTGTTAAGCAACAAAACATTTTAGTTTGGTTTGGTTTGGTTTACGGCATATCAACACCTCAATGGGTTATTTAATGCCGACAAGATTTTTATTGCTGGTAATATTTTTTTCAAAAAATGTATTCTTGGTAATATTTTTTCAAAAATTTACTGCTGGTAACAATGTATCGCTGGTAATAATTTTTTCTTGAAAACTTCATTGCTGGTAATAATTTTTTACAAAAATGTATTGCTGGTATTAACACCTATTTTTACACTGTCATAGCGTTTTGACCCCAGTTTGGGGGTTAAGTATTTGTTCATAGATGGGACCCTAACAGGTGCTACCACAGCGGGTCAGGTTGGACCAGGGAACACCAGCAATTTAGAGGTTGTTTCACGCTCCACAAAACCTCCTGATCAGAGGTCTTGCTGTTGGATGTAGTTTATCGTCTTACCCAGGACACCAAAACATTTAAGATGCCATAAATTCTTTATTTCTTATTACCGAATAGGCAATTTTTTTGTTCATTCGAACGAATCGTATGAATGAAATCGTTATTATTTTCCTAAAGATTCATGTTAATACTTTATATTACGTTATTCCTTTTGTTTAACTAAAGATAAAGATAAGCAAAAAGAACATTTGTAATAACATCAGCTTTATTTTATACTCGTACGAATTATTATGACAGGCTTAACTGCTACTGGTGACGTAGGCTAACCTATGTTTTTGGTCGTCTTATGCTACATATACAAGATAAAATCAACCTAGATTTTGGGTCTCGTCTTATGTAAATGTCGCCTTATATGTGAAAATATACGGTAAATGAATAAAATGAAATACATTTGAAAGTTTCTTCCTAATTCAGAATTAACCTTCTTTCTGACATCATGTAGCGTATGCCTCCAGAGCGTGGACGATCATACTCTACACATCTTCTCACCCTTTTTACATCTTAGTAATATTTGTCTTTTTACTATGCCACCCATTTTCTGTTTTGCTGTTCATTTACATTAACTCATTAGGTAGATTAATATGTGTTTGCCTCAGTTCCAAGAAAAACATGGCTAAATAAGATTCAGTTTCCACTATTAGTGACGCTACATGGTCGAGGAACTTACATAACAACTAACTCTTGTATAACAATATCAACTATACCGCTTTGAATTCTTCCTGCACCTCTGCCATTGCGCCATTATCAAAGTACGACAAATAGTGAAATCTTCAAAAAGTACTAGCGCCCTTAGGATTAAGACACTTCTACAAAAGCCATGAATGTTCTTGCATATGGTTTGGTTTGGTTTACGGCATATCATCACCTCAATGGATTATTTAATATCGACAAGATTTTTATTGCTGGTAATATTTTTTTTTTCAAAAAGTTTTTCTTGTAATATTATTTTTTTCAAAAATGTATTGCTGGTAATAATATTTCCTTGAAAAACTTATTGCTGGTAATAATTGTTTACAAAAATGTATTGCTGGTATTAAAACCTATTTTTACACTTTCATAGTGTTTCGTCACCAGTTTGGGGATTAACTATTTGTCTAGAGCTGGGAGTCTAGCAGGTGCTACCACCCCGGACCTGGGAACACCAGCAATTAAGAAGTGGTTCCACGCTCCTCAAAACCTCCTGATCAGAGGACTTGCTGTCGGATGTCGTCTACCATCATACCCAGGGCGGTGTTTTTGTTAGGTAATTTATCAAGTATGAATGTTCGTTGACTTTCAAAAACCCGAGTATATACTAAATTGACGAACCCAGTTGAAGAACGCCACAAAAAGTGATACTTATTCTATGTGACGTGATCATTCAGAACATGAGTTATCATGACTCTCCACAACTACCTGATCTTTATAGCTCATGGCAAGATTTTTCTTTTTCCTGTCTTTCCTAATCTCTGTTCTCCCAACTAACTCGTTAACTACATTATGCCTTCTTTTCCTCTGTCCCTTCAATATATCCTGAGAGTGTCATATTTTTCAAGCCTTCTTTCCCTATGAGTCCCAGAATTTTCAACTGTTTATTTCTGAGTCTAAATGTCCATTTTGTTTCCATTTTCCTTAAGACTTCCACAGTTTTTATATGCATCGACCATAGTATTCTCAGCATCTTTCGGCAGAACCATCTAACAAGTTATATTTAATTTCATTGAACATATGATACACGTGACTATTAATTTTTACTTTTTTTATCTCACCTCTTATTAACGATACCTTTTTTTTAAAATCCCAATAAGCAAGTTATTTTTATATTCTATTATTATAAAAAATAAACAACCTGAGATGATAATTTAATATCCTTAGTTATTGACGGCTGTAGAATGTAAAAACCACCTGAACGTTGCGGTAAAAATCAACATTAATAAGATGAAAGACAAACGCTTCAGAACGAAATCATTAAAATCCTTCGGAGAAGAAATTCAGTAAAATGAAGCCTAGTAACTTTTAAAATTCTGTAGTAAATTTATCGTAACATTTATCTAAAATAGTTGCAGTCCACCAATTTTTTTTAACAAAGTTTTTCACCCTGAACGAGCCACTTGAGGTACAGGGTTACAAGGTAAAAGCACAATTAATGGAGATATGTGGTGAAAATAACGGTTAACCCTAAACATTAACAGGTTTAGATTGCAGTGATCGGGGAAACAACCTCCGGGGAGTCGGTTCCGCAAGGAAGCTGTTTGTGGGAAGAAGCTTTTTCGAATGGAACTTACATCTCATCGATGGAATATAAAGGAAATAAAGAAAATCCATTACAATACCCATGGGACGGCGACAGAATATCGACCGCCCCAATAATAAGTGCAATAATCTTTTAAAATCTCATCTCATTTTTAAAAGAATAGTCTTAATACATCTTAGTTTCTTATACAAAATAGTTAAGTTACCGACAATTGCGGCGTACACGTCGAGTTTTCAAGCCTAAAAAAAGGTCGACTTATATTGCGGGTATTACTGTAATGTAGCCTTCCCTATGTCTTTTCTATAGATATTCACAGGGTAATTGTTACGATGGACTTTCCTATTTTCTATCTAAACTTTATGAATATAAGAACAAGACTAGTTGCAAGGTGAAGTGTCTACATGCAACCTTAAGTTATATGCTAACAATTTCCTCTATCATGATCACCCAAGCGTGAATTATGTTGTAATTACTTGCAAATTTTAAGTAATCTTTATTATTATTAAAATGCCTCTATGGCTGATGGAATTGAATGCAGACAGGTAAATGTTTTATTTGTATAAAATATGCTGCATTCATATTAATGATTGGCATTGTATATAATGTAGTATAATTATTTATAATGCAATAAGGGAATTTACAATGTGATTTTATAGCTGTGGAACAAACATGGAGCTAATTCAATCATTAACTGAAGACATATGATTCTTCATAAAATTCAAATGGAAATCATGAAATTTTCACAGGATCTACGAGTTATTTGTTAAATGTCCATTAAAAAATAGCAGCGTATATGTCGAGCTTTCAACCCTAAAACAATATTTCCAAAATTTCGACTTATATGGCGGGTGTAAAAGTCAGGCATTTACCACCGAGTTGTAAACAAGTGGGAGAGCACTTCTAATAATTACTGTAGTGTAGCTTCCATATTCTTTGTCTATAGATGTTCACATGGTAATTGTTCTGATGAAATTACCTCTATGCTACCTAAACTTTATGAATATAAGTGCCGTACTGGCCCCAAGGTTTTATCATTTTACAGTTGAAATGTCTAGCTGTAACCGTAAGTTCTATGTTAACAATTTCTTCTATGATGATCATGCAAGTCTGCATCACACATGGCACCTTAGTATGGAATTATATTATAATTACTTGCCAATTTTAATTAAGCTTTAATATTATTATTAAAATGCCACAATGGCTGATGGAAATGAGTGCAGACAGGTAAAATATTTTTTATTTGTACCCTCTTACTTCTTTATAAAATAAGCTGCATTCATATTTGTGATTGGCATTCTAATATTTTCTTATAGTTGTTAAGTTTCAATATTTAACAATGTATGAAGGGAATTTATTTTATGGTTGTTGAACAGGCAAAGAGCCGATTCAATCATTAACTGAAAAATTATGATTCTTCATAAAATTCAAACGGAAATCCATGAAATTTTCACAGGATCTACGAGTTTATTTATTAAATGCCCTTTAAAAAATTTGGTATTGTAAATTGTGTCGTATACGTCGAGTTTTCAAGTCTAAAACTATATTTCAAACTAGTGGTCGACTTATATGGCGGCCGTAAAAGTCAGCGTATATGTCGAGATTTCAACCCTAAAACAATATTTCCAAAATTTCGACTTATATGGCGGGTGTAAAAGTCAGGCATTTACCACCGAGTTGTAAACAAGTGGGAGAGCACTTCTAATAATTACTGTAGTGTAGCTTCCATATTCTTTGTCTATAGATGTTCACATGGTAATTGTTCTGATGAAATTACCTCTATGCTATCTAAAATTTATGAATATAAGTGCTGTACTGGCCCCAAGGTTTTATCATTTTACAGTTAAAATGTTTAGCTGTAACCGTAAGTTCTATGCTAACAATTTCTTCTATGATGATCCCCGCAAGAGTGCATCACGCATGGCACCTAAGGAAGGAATTACATTATAATTAGCTCCCAATTTTAAACATCCTGATCTGGCATCGCGACTCCAGTTGTTTTCCCACCGACTTTGCGTACCTTCCCTCTGTCTTTTCATGACGTTCTGAAGAGCTTTTTGATCTGGTGCTCCGACTATATGAATGTAAGTGTGCTACTAGATTGGCAACTAGGTCTCAACCGTTTTACAGTTGAAATAAGTAAATGCAATTGCAATTTCTACTGTAACAGTTTCTTTGCTCGCACTTCTCATCTGTGGAATTCCCTTTCGATTTATAGCTTGCCTGATAACTAAAATGTTCAAATATTTAAATAGAAAACCAATCACCATCTTCTGTATTTTAAAATCCTGTTCCTTTATTGTCTTTTCCTCAGTTCTCCCCATTAAATTCTTATCATTTTTCGCTCCTAACCCCACCTTGCTTGGGTTAAAACAATTTAAAATACTCTCAGACGGTACTGCTATGTCAATAAACATTATTATTATTATTATTATTATTATTATTATTATTAAAATGCCTCTATGGCTGATGGAATAGAGTGCAGACAGGTCAAATATTTTCATGATTAGGTAGGAAAGTACATAAAACATCTCTATTGTTCCCTAATAAAAATAAATGAAAATAAAAGAGGACAAAAAGGTGAGTACGTACGATGTTTTTGAAACCTGAACGACTTATTTCTGCGCCACTGTAGCTGAGGCATCTTAACTAAAAACGGAATTAAAAAAACCCAAAATCAATCAAGACTTTCAAAGAATGTTTCTCATTAACCGACAAAATACTAAAAAAGATGTAAGAGCATGACAAACAATAAGAATTAATAGATTTTTTCCCTCCGGGTTTTTTCTTATTTCAAATGTTATTTTACTCGTGTTTGAAAGAGACCACCCATTTTTTTTTAATCATTTAAAAAAACAAAATCTGTAAACAGTTTGTCTACCAGCCTGCGCAATCTCCTCATCTTAATAAAAAAATAAGTGCTCTCCGACGGGGTTCGAAACTACATCCCCACCCGCTTTGCAAGAACTGGATCAAAAGGTGATTTCTCTAACATAGGAAGACGCACGTTCGTACACTGTCGAAGAGTGCATTTTCCTTTAGGACTGACGTAATACACACTGCTTAACAAATAAAACAAATAAAAACGAAGCGATCTAATAATTTTTTTTTGGGGGGGGGGGTGATAAATTATATAAAAACTGTCCGAATGTTCTCTTTATCCGAGCGCTTTCGGATATACATTTAGCAATTTTCAAGGATTAAATATTTTAAATGTTAAATAAGAAATAGTTTGTTGTACGTATGTTTAATAAAATGTTTTCATTTTTCAAAACTAAATAAAAGCACATTGTCTGTCGTATTCAAACTTGTGAAACATACTTTATATGACGCTTGCAGGTATCCCCTACTTTTACAAGAGTCAGATCAAGCCGAAAATGGAGTACTACTGCCGAATATGGACATGTGTTGCCCACTCTACACTTTCTAGTCGGGACATAATTTTCAAACGTCTCCGCCTTTTTATGACTGATGAATTATTATCCACCTTACAGCCATTTTCCCATGGATATAATTTTTTTTTTAACACTGATATTAACCGGATATTTTTCTTCTTTAATTAAAAGTGTATATGAAAAAAAAAAAAAAAAAAGAATGAAGGTCTCTTTTCCTACAAAAAATAATTAGGTCTACACACCTCAGTCAAAAGTTAGAGATCGAATTTACAGTGTATCCGTATAACATTGTTTTGTGGGACCGACTTCGAAGAGGATACTTTCCTGATCACGACATTTTTAACCTGTTCAAGTCTAAGATTTACCGTTATCTTATTTACAAATCCTCATTGATCCTTAACCGCTAACCTCGTATGACTCCTGCGCCTTGTACAGGGTGAAAATCATTTAAAAAAAAAAAGAAACAAAAATAAAAACGGCGCGTTTAAATTTGGGGCTACAATAATATATCTACCGTGGCATTTGCAGCCTAATGTAAAGGACGATGCACTTAATATGGCTGGAAAATGCCCAGAAAATAACGACGACCTGTTTGCTGTTCTTTTAAATGACATCAAATTAGTTTACAAACATTAAAATGATGATTTTCTTCTTTTTTTTTTGTATAAAAAATTGTAAATGATTTTTAATACATAAATAGCTCACTGTTAACTGCCTGTAATCCTAACCCTAACTTTAAGATTTAACGCTGACTCTAACCTATAAACCTAACCCCTGGCCCTAACCCTAACATATTTCATACTTCCAACAGCTGGCAAATATCATAGTAGAAAATGGATGGTAGATATACTATAGTAGCAACTTAGATTTTTCGCTGCATTGTAACTAGTTTAGATATACACTACGATAAATTAGCTACAGAGTTTTAAAAGGTAATGAGCTTTAGTTTCCTGAATTTATTCTATTAGGAATTTTAAGGATTTCATTTTGAAGCATTTATCTTTCATTTTATTAATATTGCTTTTGAGCTCAACGTTCAGGTCATTTTTACATTCTACAGCTGTCAAGTAAGTAACGATATGGAATGCAAGTTAAATTATCATCGAAGATTGTTTATTTTTTTTTTATACTCGTAGAATATAAAAATAATTGACTTGTTGAGATTAAAAAGAGTGAGCCTTAATGAGATGTGAAATAAACAAGGCAAAAATTAATAGTCACGCGCGTCATATCATCTATGAAATCAAATATAACTGCTGCTTTCGCTGGTTCCTAGGCCTCATGAATTTAAACGTCCTACGAGGCTGGCATCCCGTTCCCACCCCTTCACCGTTGAAACTGTTAGATGTAGACGTCTCTTCTACTCCAACAGCTTCATGTCTCACACATCTCGCCTGTGGAACTCCCTTCCTTATTCCTGTTTCCCTGACAAATACAATCTCCAACTATTTAAGTGTAACGTCAATCGACATCTCCAGTTGCCTTGATCTATCCACTTCCCTTCTCCACATCCTTTCACCTTTCATTCCTATCTGCTCTCGCTCCAAATCTTCTGTAACCCCCTTGCCTTGATCGATCCACTATCTTTCCCCACATCCTCTCCTTTACCACTCCTATCTGCTCTTCCTCCAAACCTTCTGTAACCCCTTGCGTGCTAGTGGCCTCCAGCCTTGCTTGGGGTGATAAGCTTAAAAAAAAAATTATAATGGGGTTCTGACAAAAGATGTTGTAAATACGATGGTCGGTGCATATAAAAATCAGGAAGTCTGAAGGAAAATGGAAATAAATAGGATAGAATCGGAAAGAAACTGTTGAAAATTTTGGTACACTTAGGAAAAGAAGGTTTGAAAAATTTGACACTCACAGGACACGAAATCCTCGCATAGCCTAGTTTTCTACATTCTACGACCGCGAAGTAAGTAATGATGTGGAATTCAAGTTAAATTATCATCGTAGCTTGTTTACTTTTTATACTCAGAATATAAATCGGATTTTTACAGAGTGGATATCATTGTGAAAAAAAAAAACAAAACAAGAAAATGAAGACACGTTTAAATTTTTTGTGCACGGCAACTAGTTTACATACATGCTATGATAAATTTGCTACAGATTTTTAAAAGATAATAGGCTTTTGTTTTCTGAATTTTAAGGATTTCGTTCTGAAGCGTTTGTCTTTCATCTAATTAATGTTGCTTTTCATCGCAACGTCGTTTTTACATTCTACAGCCGTCAAGTAATTAAGGATATGGAATTCAAGTTAAACTATCATCGAATATTCTTTATTTTTGATACTCAGTATATAAGTCGACCTTGTACAGTCTGAAAATCATTGTAAAAAAGAAAAGAAAAACGTGAAAAAAACAAACAAAAAAAACATTAATAACGTTGAATAATTGTCTTTTTTTTGCGGGCACAAAGGCTAAACATTGCCTAAAAAATTCAATATTTTAAAAAGTTGTCTCCCCTGAAATGTATACAGTGTATTTTAAAAGATTCCTCCTTTTTTATTCAGATAAATATGTAAAATTCAACCAACCGTGTTTTCCTGGTTTCCGCCTTCTATTTCTCAGTGCATGCTTTTTATTCTTACGGCGATTTTTCACTGAAGTAAGATAAGTAACAATGTCGTATATCTTTGAAGAATTTCTTAGATATTACATCATTTTCAAATGCGGGTACTACTTAAGTATACTGGTCCCCTCGTAAAAAAAAAATCAAGAGTTATTATTTTCGTGGAATACATATTTGCAGATTAGCTTTCGTAATACCTCAGGTGAGGCATTTTTTAGAAATTAAAAAAAAATATATATTTTTTTTTTACTATTTTACAAATGGGATCATGATCGTAGTATCGATACAGTAATAAAATAGATCATTGATTATTTGGATGTAACTTTTAGTTAGAAATGCCAAA
The DNA here is from genome assembly GCA_964036315.1 of Acanthosepion esculentum. Classification (NCBI taxonomy): domain Eukaryota; kingdom Metazoa; phylum Mollusca; class Cephalopoda; order Sepiida; family Sepiidae; genus Acanthosepion; species Acanthosepion esculentum. Next base: position 82,142,794 of record OZ038503.1, on the reverse strand, counting down.
TTTGTAACTCTGCCGATATAATTGATATCTGCATACTTTTATATTATTTTCTGAATTAAAAAAAAAACAAAGCTTTTTTTTTTTTTAAAATGACCGAATTTTTTTTTTCAAAAGTGCATGCGCAAACATTAGGTGATAATAATTCAATATCTTAAATGAAAAATAAACTGATATACAATTTAATTTATTTATGTAAATTTTTGTTAATTAATTACAAATTTATGTATACGTTTGTCCTTTGTTTAAACAGTCTCTTTGGTTAAAAAAATAAAAGCAAAAAACAAAGAAAAATAGTCTGTTTTCGTACGTATTTTTAAGATAAATAATTATTATTCTACAATTTTATCGTATGTGCTTTTGAAAAAAAAAAATACCCTACGCAAATTTTTTTAACAAAAAAAAAAAAAGCTTTAAAAATTCAAAAAATAAAACCAAATATACAGATACTACCGATAATATTTGCACAGTTTCAAAACTTTTTTGCAAAATACCTTAAAAGGAATCGCTAATTCTCTCTAGTCTAATAATTCTGTGAAAAATCATGGAATCAATTTTATACAATAGCGATATTTTGAAGAGGGTACGACGAGGGAAAATGATTAAAGAAAAAAAGAAATATTTTTCGACTGTGGCTCGGTTCGTAGTTTGTACAAAATCTACTGAATGCTAATCTTCAAAAATTATTCTCGGAAACAAAAATTACCCTTATTTTTACGCGTGGACCAGTCTATTTAAGTAGTGCCGAAAGAGGAAACGAAAATATTTTCACGGTGGCATACTTACCACGCGCGTGCGCGCACGCACACACACACACACACACACATGCACACGCAGATAACTTTTCTCTCTTGCGGTATCACTTCTCTCTCTATTTTTCCTGTTTTACTCTCTCTGTCTCTCTCTTTCAATCTTTTTTCTCCGTCCCTTTGTCGATCTTTCTCTTCACTTTATTATTCTTTTTACTCTCTACTTTTGTCTCACTTTGCTTCTCTCTTGTCATCCTCTCTCCCTCTGACCGTCTTTTCCTTTATTTCTCTCTGTCTTTGTCTTTCTCTCCTCTTTTCTCTGATTTCTCTCGCTTTCACACACACACACACACACACACACACACACACACACGCTTCTTTCTCTTTCTTTCATGCCTTTTCTATCCTTAAAAAGCATTCGCACACTAACGCGTTCATACCTACTCAAAACATATTTTACACACACACACACACACACACACACACACACACACACACACACACACATATATATATATATATATATATATATATGTAGTTAGGTAGTGACAAATTTGGTAATCACAATTTAATTAGAAAACGGATAAAATTAAGGATGATATTGATTATAATTTATTTTCCCAGGTAGTTAGTTTTTACCAGGTTCATCAGATCACATTTCCATTTTTTCATCCTTGGAAATATGATCTTATGAACCAGGTAAAAACCAACTACCTGGGAAAATAAATTATAATCAATTAATATTGTTTGTTTTCCAATTAAATTGAATTAATATATATATATTCACACACACACACACACACACACACACACACACACACACACACACACACACATATATATATATATGTGTGTGTGAGAAGCAATATAGTCTTAAAGTGTGTTATATTTACGGGATAAAGTGCTCAATATCAGAGATAGAGCGCGTGTAAATATAAAAGTGGACATGGAAGTCAACACTTAGAGGCGACAGTCTGTTTCATGCAAGTGCAATCGTCAGTCGCCTGAGGATTGCACTAGCATGAAACAGACTGTCGCTTCTAAGTGCTGACTTCCATGTCCACTTTTATATATATATATATATATATATATATATATATATATATATATATATATATATATATATATATATATATATATTATGAAATGGACAAACCCCGACAATTATTTTAAGACATTTTTATTTTTACACATTCTTTTCATAGACACAAATAAGAATGTAGCGGAAATTAAAATCAACATTACAACCATTTCCCCATTCGATGAGTTTAGTAGGTATAAACAGAGCATTTACTTAACTATTTGTATCTATAAAAAGAATTTATAAACATAAAAATATCTTTATATATATATATATATATATATATATATATATATATATATATATATATATATATATGTATATATATGTATGTATATATGTATGTATGTATATGTATCTATGTATGTATATATGTATGTATGTATATATATATATGTATGTATATATATATATGTATGTATGTATGTATGTATATATATGTATGTATATATATATGTATGTATGTATATATATATATGTATGTATCTGTATATATATATATATATGTATATATATATATATGTATGTATATATATATATATATGTATATATATATGTATATATATATATATGTATATATATATATATGTATGTATGTATATATATATATATATGTATGTATATATATATATATATGTATGTATATATATATATATGTATATATATATATATATATATATATATATATATATATATATATATATATATATATATATATATATAGTAGGGGGAAACAAATATTTGTACACGTACAAATTTTTAATTTATTGTATTTACAACTAATGAATAAGCATACTTTTCATATAATCAACTATACACAGATGCATAATAACCAAATATGCATAGAAAACAGAAAAATTGCTTTAATAGAAATAAATCCCATTTATCCATTTTAATGGATGAAACCAGTATTCGTACGATACAAAAAAGGATATATAGTCTTCATTTAGTAGCTGTTATTCACTTCTGCTACCAACCTCTTCTTGTAGATCTCAATTAATGAGTTGCAAATTTTAGTTGGTATTTTGTTCCATTCTTCTTTGCATATGTTCTTCAAATCGTGATGTTTGCTGGAGCACTCGACTGAGTTTGAATTTTCAAATAACACCACAGATTCTCGATTGGCTTTAAAGCTGCGGAGTGACTTGGCCATTTCAAGATATTTACATTATTTTCAGCAAGCCATTTTTTTCACAGATTTTGCAGTCTGCCTAGGAACATTATCTTGTTGGAAGATCAAGTTGGCGGAAGTTCACAATTTTCAGCCGAAATCATTAAATTTGCTTCCGAAATATTTTGATATGCTGCGGCATTCATTCTACCATCTATTACCGACATGTTGCCAGTACATTTTGCAGAAAAACATCCCCAAAATTATGATGCTGTCACCACCAAATTTCACTGGTCGAACTGTGTTCTTTGTTTGAAGGCATCGCCATCTTTTCTCGAGACATGATTTCTAAATTTACGTCCAAACAACTCAATTTCGGTTTCGTCTGTCCATAATACTCTTTTCCAATAGGATTTTTCTTTATCCTTATGTTCACGAACGAATTTCAACTCTGTGTCTTTTCAATAGCAGTGGAGTTTTCGAACCGGAGCGTGATTTTACATAGTTCCTATGAATTTAGTTTAGTGACAGAGATTACTGATGAAAGCAAATCATCTATCAACTCTTTATGAGTAACCATTAGATTTTATTAAATTGACGAATGAATTTCCTCGAAGATCTTGAAGAAATCTTCTGTGGAGCACCTACTTGTCTTTGTTTTTTAAGAATTTTGAGTTTTTATAATAATGAATGAACTAATGGTATATTTAGGTTGTTTGAAACTTTCCTGTAACTTTTACCCTCTTTCTAGAGCTTTTTGCGAATTTGTCAATACTTTTCATCTTGCCATGATGAAAACGTTCTTCCATGAATATTAATTACAGAATGTTCTGTTTGTAAGTTTTAGGCTAAAAATAATTACTGATTAACATTATTGGAACTTGAATAGTCTTGAGTAGTAAAGCAATTTAAAAGTCTCAAAATCTGAAATTTGCATTGTACGAATATTTTTTTCACCTATTAGAAGAGATAAATGGGATTTATTTCTATTAAATCAATTTTTCTGTTTTCTACGCATATTTGGTTATTTGTTTCGGTAGGGTCTCTTGGGTGACCAAGTATGATGTTGCAAGCCCCGAAACTTGGCCAGACCCCAAGTCATAATATTACTGACGAGGCGATCCTGTGCACTCGTTGCAGTGTTTTTATAACAAACACATCATGCATTTGTGTACAGTTAATTATATGAAAAGTATGTTTATTCATTAGTTGGAAATACAATAAATTAAAAATTTGTACGTGTACGAATATTCGTTTTCCTATTCCTGTATATATATATATATATATATATATATATATATATATATATATATATATATATATATATATATGTATTAACTTACGTCGAAAGTTTCATATTTAGCAAGCATCAGGTACTTATAAGTGTGGTGACCGTACATCACCATTATAAATATCTGAGGATTGTATTGAATCGGAAACTCCGAGTCATACTTTCGACGTAAGGTAATATATATATATATATATATATATATATATATATATATATATATATATATATATATATATTCGAAAATTATAACATAAATATGTTATAAAATCACTACAAAAATAGTCATTTTGTTTCAAACTTCTGGTGTCTTATCAAGTGAAGGTGTTTAATATAGAATCTATTTTCAACACCATCACTTGATAAGACACCAGAATTGTTGAAACAAAATGGCTATTTTTGTAGTGATATTATAATATATTTATGTCATAATTTTCGTATAAATAATTATATTTACACTACTCTGTATTGAGCACTCTTTTAAGAATAGTATTTGTTGGTTATTGGAATTTATTCTGTATACACCAATCCTATGCTTATATATATATATATATATATATATATATATATATATATATATATATATATATATATATATATATATGAATAAATATAGTCTTGAAGTGTGCTATATTGATGGGATAAAGTGCTCAATATCAGAGATAGAGCGTGTGTAAATATAAAAGTGAATATAGAAATCAACACTTAGAGGCGACAGTCTGTTTCATGCTAGATGCAATCGTCAGGCCGCGAGTGCTGTTTTTCTCGGCTATTTATATATACGGGTCAGTGGTGCATTGTGTGTAGTCTATTTTGGCAGATATTTTACCGGAAGTCGTTTATTTGTTTATTTGTGTCAAATTATTTTGCTTGTTTTTATTTAATTTATTTTTGTTTTTTATCCTTTATATTTATTTTATTTTTATTTTTTATATTTTTTTATTTTGATCGGTGGATATATATATATATATATATATATATATATATATATATATATATGTGTGTGTGTGTGTGTGTGTGTGTGTGTGTGTGTACTTTAAATGTACATTATGTGCGGGGGTAATTAACAGGTTAAATATGTTGTGTTCTATTTCCAAAACGGTGGTGAACAGATAGTAATACTGCTACAGGCTGCCCAGTAAAAAAACAAACAAAACAAAACAAAACAAAACACAAGAAGCTGTTTTCCTTTTATAACTCAACTCTCCAAAAAAGCGATACAGTTATTTTGACATGAGAGTAAATATTTTCTGAAATCAAGTTGTAAACGAGAGAAATTTAATGACTGAATAATGATACAATGAATTTTCATTATGAAGAGATTTCCTTAGAAAGAAAACCTGCTCTAAAAATTCCCAACAACATTTCACAGAATTTTGTTTAGTCTGCTAGGAACCATCGCAAAAATCTACATTCGTAGTTTTACAACGGTTTACTAAAAGTTAATTATATGTTTTAATTTAATTTCTATATTACTTCCATTGAACTATCTAAGGAAAACGTCTCGTTATATAAGAAGGCTACGAACAATCACAGGCCAATAACGAACATGTAATATCAATATTTACCTATAACGAATAACTTGAAAGGTGTTAACAGCTTTGAATTACTATTCGTTCGCTCCAGTGTCTAATCAAACAGTTACATACTGATTAAATTACCGAAGTCTGGCGCTTGAATTGGTAGAATTATTGGGAAATTAATAGATTTCAGTTGGTCCTTTATCCTTGGTAAATTAATAAAATAACCAAAGGTAAAGTGGGCGATGAATGTGGCCAAATTTTATCAAGAATGACAAACGGAATTCTGTTTAGATTTCACACTGAATACTGTTTCCAAATCGTAAATGTCTTCCGCGGAATATTTGCATGAAAATAAAATTATTTCTTCATGACTAGATCGGTTCAAAGATAAGCATCAATAAATGAATATTTATTGAATCCGAATCCTTATCCACATTGTGACAAATCAGTTTGAAGTCAGATATTGAACTCATAACTCTTTGGCTCACGTCACTGGATTACTATAACCAACTCTCTTATCGACTGGGTCATGTTTCCAGAAACTTGAAACGCTGAGTTACAAAAGGGAAATAACTGAAACTAGATATCCAACAGAGGCATATAACAACAAAGATGTGGACAACAGTCCTAACAATGTAAATTGTGTAAACACTTAAAGAAATATAGACAGACATTGATTTAGAAGTATACTCCTGATACACTATTTACATTATTTGGACTAGGGTCCTCATCTTTGTCGCCATGTTTATTACAACGAATAATGTAAATAGTGTACATAATACCTCATCTCAGAAATATAGACAGACTCCAGATACAGTTGATATATATTATTCAGATCTAGGATAGACCAATTGGAGATTTTCTCGAAGAATAAATTTGCCGCTCTTTTTACTGGGCAACCCGTATCAGGAAGAGCTGATTAAGTAATGGCCATCATTATTTAATATTAATCATATCGATTTATTTATTTTTACAATCACATATATCCTATGATAGAATTTAGAAATGCCAACGGAAAGTAAAGAATTCACCCTGAAGAAAAAAATGCCAGACCAAAAGAAGGAAATTAAAAGAATAGTTACAATTTCTGCCAAATTTTCTTCGTTTCGGATTCCGTCTGACCTGCCTGTTTTGTGAGAAAGCGCCCAATGTCATTGGCTGCGGATTATGACCTGAGGAAAGAAAAATGGATCTATATTACAATCAATATATGAATTGTTCCCCACTTTATGGCAACGATTGTTTCCATATATTTATATTCCAGACTATGTAAATAATTCTAAAAGTCATGCCCGTGTTGCTAATAAGTATTTGATTGATTGATTAGTTTTTCACGGCTAATCAACCTTTTTCAGTTTATTTAAAGTCAGAAAATATCTTTGGATTTGTTGTAACCGAGAAAAAGTTACTGAATAAGGAATAACCAAAACGGGTGTTGGAAATGAAATGGTGATCTTTATAATATCAACAAAATACAATACTCACCAACGGTGTAAAATAGGTAAACCACTGCTAGTTGGGGACTACTTATACAGCATATTACCCCCACTTGCCATAGTGTCCAACGTATTCATGAGGACTGGGACATACCCATTAGTGTTCGTAGGTATGGTATATAACAAGATTGAAAGAATTTGTGGGCCAGACAATAATGATTTAGTGATACAAGTTTTAATAATTAACCAATAGCTGGGGGAGAAGAGGTGGACTCATACCAGTCATTATCCAATATATCACCCACACATCCATGCTTATAGCCTCTGTTATTCCCAATACTGACAAGGATCGACGTTCCTTCATCTCGGTGAGCGTATGGGAACCGGCGTTTCAACGTAATGATGAGATGAAGAATAGCTTTGAAGTAACTGAAATGTAATTCTACAGAAGGATGTTGAGAATATCATGAAAACAAAACAAAAAAACACACTTATTTTAATCCTCAGCTAGAGACAGCTGAACATTTTAGTGTATATAATGAGGAAAGAGGGCTTTGAAAATATGATACTCACAAGACCGATTGGAGACTAGAAAGACATAAGAAAACAACGCATGACCTCCTAACGACATTGAGTAAATAGATGGCGGAACATGGTTTAGGAGAAGTAACAGGAAGACATTTATTAAGAGCTAAAAAAGGACAGGGAATTTTTAATTCGTAATATTCACGGGAGACGCTGCACATTCAGGGATACCTGGTTCTCAACAATCACCTAAATCTCTTACTTGATGGCTCCGGGTTACTGTGCCACGGTAAAACCGTTTCAGTTGGCGGGGCTAAACTCACGTGATGGGGTGGTGTGTGTTTGAGTGTGAGAGCTTTTTTGTCATTTTGTTTAGTCTTTTACAACGATGTTCATCCTGTACAAGGCTCGAGAGCCACTCGAAGTAGAGGGTAACAGAATAAGAGGCACAGTTTATAGGGATACCTGCGGGAAATAACGGTTAACCCTAGACTTGAACAGGTTAAGATTGTCATGATCGAGGAAGCATCCCACTGGGAAACGGTTCCACAAAGCAGCAAAAAGCAGTTTGGGGGAAGAAACTGTCCGAATGGAAACTACGTCTTACCAACGGATGAAATGATTGATTAACTGATTAGTTTTCTACGGATTATCAACCCTTTGCAGGTTATTTAAAGCCAGAAACTATTTTTAGTGATGCAAGTCTTACTAATTTACCTATAGCTTGGGGAGAAAAGAGAAGTTCACAATTTTTTCAAGGATTGATTTTCCGATTAACACTTCCAAGCCATTCTCCATTACACCACCCGCACATCCAACTAGTATCTGTCTAGTTATTGACCTGGCTCGGCGTTGCTTAACTTCGGTGACCGTATGGGAACCGGTTTTTAACGTGATGTGGCCGTAAGCCAACTCACCAGCGCAATACGAAGCGAATGAGTGTGGTGATTTTGACATAGCGAGTCCTGGGCGTGAAGGTTAGAACTGGTGAAACTAAGGAATATGGTCTGTCTGAAGACATTCCGTGGGAAATAGCGATAGAGCAGCGACAGTCTTGCGACATTTCGTCTGTGAGAAAGAGGTGGTAGGGTGAAAAATAATTTTGAATTCTGTTTAGGCGGAGGCTAGCAGAAGTCAGGTACTTACTGGAGGGATGCAGGGTTAATTTTACGTCTCTTTTACGATCATGTATTCAGGGTGGAGTAATGGATAACGGCTCGGATTGATGACTCTGAGAGCCGAGTTCGAATTCCAGTCGAATCCATTACATTCACTTACGTGCTAATACCCTTGGGAAAGGTATGAATCCTCTTCTTCTGCCACCAGCTATTGGTAAATAGCTGGACAGACTGGGTTCTATAGCCTTGGATGGCAACTGGTCTACCACAGAAAGTAATGGCAATCTACAGCTGGAAAAAAAATCTGCTTGGTCAGTCATGTATCGAAAGATACATGATCGCCTATGCGTGTATGACGCATGGCACATAACTGACTATAGGCGGCATAGTGACGTAATGGATAGCGACTAGGATTAAGGAATCGGAAAGCCGAGTTCGAATTCCAGTCGAATCCATTACATTCATTTACGTGCTTGGGAAAGGTATTAATCCTCTTTTTCTCCCTCCAGCTATGGGTAAAGAGCAAGACATACCGGGTTCTATAGCCTTGGATGACAACGGGTCTACCGCAGAACGAAATGGCAACCTACTGCGGGAAAAATATGACTCGTCAGTCATGTATCGAAACATATATGATCGCCTGAGTGTGTATCACGCATGGCACATAACTGACTGATTCTTTTCTTCAATTCTCCCAAGGTTTCGTCGATTTACTTCCTGGAGGATTGTCTGCATTCTTTTTGGTAGATTAATTCCACTAGCTGACTCTAACGTTGACATCCAGTGTGGTGTCAATGCACATAACTCCTCCTAAATAAGAAGACTGTTTTAAGCATATACGGTCACATTCTTCAAAAAAACATCAATTCTCAGGTTTCCGTCAGTTTTAGATGATTGATATTATCCATCTTTGCGTGCCTAGTTACAGATCATGTCCTCCAGTTGACGGTAACATATTTATTGTCTGGCTTGGTGGAACACACAACACACACGCGCACACAAACACATTTCAAGTCTGTCATGCTGCGAATATTGTTGCCACATATGGTCTGGGGCTCCTGTTATATATTTAAAGATTCTTGATAAAATCCAGAAACAATCTGCAATTTTATTATCCTTGACCTGGCATCTCGGCCTCCGTCACTTTCCCCCGTGCCTTTTCTATAAATGCTTTCATGGAAATTATTCTAATGTACTTACCACCATGGTACCTAGATTTTATGAATTTAAGTGCAGTACTAGATTGGCGGCAAGGTCTCATCAAATCACATCAGTTTAAAGATGCAACTGTAAGTTCGATGCTAACAGTTTTTTTTCTCGCACTTTTCGCTTGTGGAACTCTCTTCCAACTCCATGCTTTCCGGCTAAATTTGATTTTCAAAAATTTAAATGCAATATCACTCGTTATCTACTGTCTTCTTTGTTATTCTATTGTTTTCCCTCCTTAATATTTTAATCTTAATTTTTAATGTTTTCTCTTATCCTTTCACACCCAGTACCCCATTGTAACTTCGTAGTTTTACTGTATTGGTTGGTGTAAACTGATTAATGCGTGTGTGTGTGTGTGTGTGTGTGTGTGTGTGTGTGTGTGTGTGTGTGTGTGAATCACTATTGCATGGTGACTGCGTATTTCACGCCTATAGCGATTATCGAGTGATGCACAGCTGGTTGTATCTGATTAGGTTCAAATCTACATTCACTTTCCCTCCATCCGATATTAATCACTCTTCCGACATTGTTATAGACCTACTACGATTACTTTTATGCGTAATAAACAATTGTTTGCGCACTGCATTTGTTGACTCAAGCGACACATGTCCAAGATTAGAGCAATGGCGTATTGCACGACCCTTCCTGTTGTCGGTAACATGTTTATTCTGTCGAACACATACACACACGCACACTCACATACACATACATACAGACACACAAACAAACAGACACATTTTCTTGACAAATGAAGAAAAATCCAGAATATAATGGGGAGCTTTATATGTCCCGGAGAGTTTATATGTCCAGGAGAAAGTAATTATACTCGTCTGGAAAAACCTTAGGTGTTTTGGTTTGAAAATGAACAAACCAATGCCCAAGGAAAAATAAGGGATAAAAAAGAAAGAACTAAGAACATGAAATTGAGGAGAAAATAATCGTCCAGAATCCAAGGTCAGAGTCCAAAGAAAAACCCTCCAAAACGAGTAAAGCAAAAGTAACTACGTAAAGTGCTCAATACACTAAGTAGAGCAAATCTAACTATGAACCTAAAGAGCCAGGTAAACCTACCTAGGTTTCACCTACGCGGATCGTCAGGGTACGTTTATCTGGCTCTTTAGGTTCATAGTTATATATATATATATATATATATATATATATATATATATATATATATATATATATATATATATATATATATATATATATGTATATATATATATATATATATATATATATGTATATATATATATATATATATATATATATATATATACAGCGGTTGGACAAAATAATTGGAACTGGTTCAAATTCCACTCCTTTATATTTCAAAGACCTATTATATTAAGAACTTTAGCTAAAACTTCGGAATTACAGGTTTTATCTATTGTAAATACGTTTATTTATCTAATTTACTGTCTTTGTCTGATATATTTTTAGAATTTAGTAAAATTTAAGCTAAATGCGTGACCTCAATGAGTTCGAAAATGGGCAAATTGTTGGAACTCGCATGGCAGGAGCCTCGATCACTAAGGTTGCTGAAGTGTTTGGTTTTTCAAGAGGTACCATATCAAGAACTATGACGCAATTCGAGAAATCTCTAGCAACCGTAGCAATTCATGGCAGACTTGCAAACTTACTGACAGGGACCGACGTGCATTGAAACGCAATGTGGCAAAAAATCATCGGACTACTGCGGCCAAAGTAACTGCTGAGTTGAATAATCATCTGAATAGTCCTGTTTCTACTAAAATTGTTTGCCGTGAGCTACATAAGGCTGCATATCATGGAAGAGCCGTCGTAAGGAAATCTCTTCTTCCCACTCGCAACACACAGAAGAGGTTGAAGTGGTGCAGAAATCACAATGCCTGGTCTGCAGTTAAATGGAAGCAAGTCATATTCTCAGACGAGTCAAGTTTTTCTCTTTTCCCAACTTCGGGGCGAGTTTATGAGTGGAAGCAGCCCAAAGAAGCTTACAACCCTGACTGCCTTCTTCCAACAGGGAAGCATGGAGGTGGATCAGTGATAGTTTGGGCCGCCATATCATGGAAATGTGTCAGTCCAATAGTTGCCCTGCATGGTAGAATCAACAGCAAAGATTACCTGAACATTTTGGGAGATCATGTTCATCCAATGACCCAGACTTTATTCCCTGATGGTGACTGCATCTTCCAAGACGATAATGCTCCAATACATACCGCTCGAGTGGTTAAGAATTGGTATGAAGAGCATGAAAGCGAGCTAGAATACATGGTGTGACCTCCCCAATCTCCAGATATCAATATTATTGAACATTTGTGGAGCATTTTGAAGCGACAAGTTACGACTCGCTATCCTCCACCATCGTGTCTTAAAGAGCTGGAGCAGGTGTTAATGGAAGAATGGCTGAAAATTCCTCTGGATGAAGTCAGGAAGCTGTATGATTCCATTCCTAGACGTATTAAAGCTGTATGTGAGGCTAAAGGAAGACTAACTCCATATTAAATAAATTTTCTTTGAATATAACAAATGTTTCAATTGTTTTGTACAACCCCTTTATGGAGGATTTATGACAAAGTGGAAAATGTATTTCGTGTGACGTGTTTCATCCTTTAGGACTTCATCAGACAGAATTTGTTATGTTGATGTAACTATACATGCGCACGAATGAGGATTTTATTTTTTCATCTCGGCCATTTCATTTAGATGGTTTTTCTTTCCATCACTTTTTTAGCAGATATCCCACACTGCGATAGTAGAAATTCTGGCAGGAGCCCGGGGCAAATTTACTGTAGATGACTTTCCGATCAAGGCACACTCTATACAGGTTCGTTGCAGTGAATCATTTTCTTCTTTATTGTCATACATTTTACACCAATATTATTCTTGATATATAAAAAAATATATATCGTTATCTCATATATATATATATATATATATATATATATATATATATATATATATATATATGATATAACGATATATATTTCATGGACGACTAATGATAAGTCAGTGCGATTAAGCTTTTTAATATATTATTTGCATTCATAAAAGTGATGACTTTTCTGGATACAAAGTGTGTAAAAATAGACACGGTGACCTACCAACCACGAAAATTCTGGTTCGTGGACAAGAATAATATAATAAAGACTTAATTATACAACCCTAGTCAGTTTTGTTTTCTATCTATCTATCTATATATGCGGTAGACACTGTTAAATATAAAATCGGTCTTTCTCAATCCATAGTTTATGGTGCTACGGATCCTTTCTCAGCAACGCGTCGATAAATAGCAGCAAAGCTTGGATGACTCGGCTGCCTTTGGTCTTGAAACGCAATCTGATTCAGCTGCGCAGCTTCGTGACAAATACTATACGCGCGGCGGTATGTAAAAATCATATCTACCTGCTCACGATATAAATACCTTTCCATTGTTAAACGGTACACTTCTCAGTTGACTCACTACTATACACATTAAACGTTGAAGAGAGACGAGACATAAATGTCCACGAATAACAAATATAACCAAGTCTACATGCCAACACTGCGGCATCTACAGTAAACCTTCTTTAAACTTAATAGCTCAAAAAAGAAATATTTGTGGACATATATTATATTGAATTTTGTCTTTATCTTGATGTGAGGAAACTGCCCCAAATTGTGTAATAGTATTTTTGATACACCATATATATATATATATATATATATATATATATATATATATATATATATATATATACAAGTTTAGGACTGGTATATACGGAGTGAAATCCAACAATAACCAGAAGTGTTGAAACAAAATGGCTACTTTTGTCGTGATTTTATAACATATTTATGTTGTAATATTCAAATAAATAATTATATATATATATATATATATATATATATATATATATATATATATATATTGATTCTATTAACGCTCTATCCATACCTTTTGATATCGTACACGTTAAGACAAAAAACTGACTGCCTAAAATGCTTGCCCACCAGTAAACTACGGAATATGAAGCAGCAGATTTAGCACCTAAAACTCTTACAACTTAATACTATATATATATATATATATATATATATATATATATATATATATATATATATATATATATAGTATTAACGGAACAATTTTATCAAATTCAACGGCAAATTGGAAATATTTTTCGTGTCACGAGATTGGTCATTCAGCACATAAACATCACTTTTTCCGATGTATTCGTAAAATGCTTTGTCATTGCATTTCTTTATATATATATATATATATATATATATATATATATATATATATATATATATATATATATATATATATGATCGACTCTCCCGTCGAACTCGATGTATGAGGGTCAGGCAGATCAGTTCCCAGAAACTGAGAGCCCGACACACGAGATTTGATTATAGTGGTGAAGGCTCTGTGCAGGGCCATCCACACTTTTTGGAGGGACGAATACAGGGGCCTGGTACAGCGAGTGCCACAAGGTCCCCAAACGACCCTCCGCAGGTTTTGAATTCAGAGTTGTCCTTCTCCTAGACCAGTTGCCATCAAGAGACACTCGTAACAAATGCACTGTTCAGGCTTAGAATAATATATGCAGGGGTTATCCTGCCATGGTTTGGACAATTCAGTCGTGAATGTGGGGATTTGAGAGTCTTTTCAGAAAAGCCGATATCTTACAACAAGTCAATATTGAGGTCAAATTACGAACTGAGTTAAATGGTCAGTTTTTTTTTCCATTTATCTTTTAGAAGAAATAAGATAAATATTTTTGTAAAAAATGAAAGAAAATTAATAAATATATTTTACTTACTTTCGGTGTTCAATCTCAGTGTCCTCTTCGGTCTCTCTTTAAAACAAAGAAAAAAATTAATCTATATATAAAAAAAACTGAAAACCGAATCTTGTATATTAAAGAAATCCTGAAATTATAATGGGAGAAAACTATGGATAGAAAATGAATTCAGTAAATAGACAAAAGTAGATTTGGTTTGGTTTGTCTTCTTTTACGGCACATCGACACCTCAATGGGTCATTTAATGCCGAGAACTTTTTTTTGCTGGTAATATTTTTGTTTTGTCAAAAATCTATTTCTGGTAATATTGTTTCCTCAAAAATGTATAGCTGGTAATATTATTTTTTTCAAAAACGTATAGCTGGTAATATTATTTTTCAAAAACGTATAGCTGGTAATATTATTTTTTCAAAAACGTATAGCTAGTAACATTATTTTCTCAAAAACCTACAGCTGGTAATATTATTTTTTCAAAAACATATTATCAGAGGCCTTGCTGTTGGACGTAGTTTATCGTCATACCCAGGACACGGATGTAGTTTATCGTCATACTCAGGACGACAAAAGTAGAAAGACGTATAAGACAAGGTTGTGTCTTCTCACTTGGTTTATTCAGACTTTACAGTGAAGTGACCCTGGAAGAATTACAATTTCTATCAGGATTCATTATTGGTGGTCAAATTCTTAATAACATTTGATAGAGAGATCATTCAGAGTTGATCGCAGACACAGCAAGGAAACTGTCGGAACTCCTACAGAATGTAGTAAAAGAAAGGGAGAAGAAAGGAAGAGGCAGTAATTGCCAGAAGACAGAACGCATGTTTAGCAGCAAGAGAAACAGCCCATCATACAAATTATAAAATGGTGATACCAAAATTAAACAAGTGAAGAAATGTAAATATCTAGTAATAGTGGGTGGGAAATGCAGTACCGAAATCCGCAGGAGCACTGGCATAGGAAAAGATGCCTTCTAAAAAGGATGCAGAATCTCTTCGAGTCTCTTCATTTGTCAGAAGATTGTCCAACATTCACTGCTATATAAGAGAATGGATATCAAATATCAATCAATCCAGCATTTTTCCTTTGTTTTTAATAGATTTTCTTCTAATGAAGTTTTTTTTTGTCTCTTAATACTCTGCTTAACTTTTAAATTGCATCTTTTGTTACCTAAATACGCCTTTCGATGTCAGTGTCACCGTTACCTTCAGGGGCAATAAAAGCAGTTTATTCTGACTTTTACATTATGCTGCTTAACATCACGAGAAGAAACCGTCCTCTTTGGGAAAATAAATTTGATTTGATTGTTACTATAAGGTAAAGGCAGGTTAAGTTTAGTATAGTGGTCCCAGGAGATCTATAGAAAATTATGTGCTAACACAACCAACTCGGCTTACTATGGAAAAAACTCCAGTCGCTAAAAACTTTACGAGACATTATGGCGTTCTCCAGTCGCGAAAAAACGTTGCTGGTTGAACCTTGGATCGACAGCCATGTAGCCAGTCCTATAAGATATCGGGACAAGTTTTACTACTGGTTTACTGATAGAATCTGTTCTAGGCAGAAACTAATATATGCTATTTCCTTTATCTTACATACTTTCCTTTCTATTATTCTGTCTTCCTCCAAATGATGACCGTGCTTCAAGAATGCGACGACTAGCTGGAACAATTCGTGAAATTCTTAGTTATTATTTTTATTAAAATTGAAAAAATAGACGCAATCTGTTTTAACAAACAAAATAACATTCTAAATAGCTTCACTTACCTTGTTTCATATCAGCGAATCTGCTCACTTTAATAAAAACAAATAAAATATATTACTACATTATATATATATATATATATATTCATTATATATATATTTATTTATTTATATAAATAAAATATATTACTACATTATATATATATATATATATATATTCATTATATATATATTTATTTATTTATATAAATAAAATATATTACTACATTATATATATATATATATATATATATATATATATATATATATATATATAAATGATAGAAATTGTTAGGAGGATTTGATAATTATAATTAAGTAATTCATTGAGTCTGAAAGAAACCTCAACAGAATGCAGAAAGCACTGGACGGCCGTTTCGTTCTATATTTGGGACTCATCAGCAGTGCGCATCCACTACCGAGAATTGCAACCCTGACAGTTAAGTTATTAAGCAAACGTCAATTTCTATCATATATATATAATTGCTTGAACCGGCTTCTAATGCTTCAGTTTGAGCGGCTTGGTAATAGTAATCCGTGGCTCCTGGGGGCACAGTCCTATGGTTACAGAGAATTTCAGTTGAGATCCACCACGGAATATGTGAGCGAGCGGCGCTATATTGAGTCTGATTTGCTACCTCTTCGTCACCGAGGACCATTGGAACAGTTGGTATGACGTTTGCTTGATAACTCAACTCAATGAATTACTTAATTATATATATATATATATATATATATATATATATATATATATATATATATATATATTAGTCTATAGCAGCAATATTTCTTTAAAATGTTTCGTTAAATATGACGAACAAGGAAAATTTTATTAATTTTTAATTTAGTTTTTCCAGCGTTCTTATATTTTTCGTTTTGGTGGGAGAGTTGAAAAACTGTCCATACCGTTGATAGTCGAATACACTTTCGCCCACTTGGTTAGCCCTTTTCAAGGGGTTTTGTTTTGGTGTTGTTAGTTTATTTTCATGTTTTGAGTCTGTGAGTTGTATTATTCGTGTATTACTTCTGAATTATAGTAGGAGCTTAATCTTATCTTTATAGGACATACGACCATAGACGCCTCACATGTCACTTGTCAGAACAAAGCGCAATAAAAAGACCTTTATCAACCCACGATGTGCAAGATCTCTTAAGAACGATACTGGTCGAAAACACTAGAATCGTTTGATTTTCTACTCGCTCACTCCCACCAAACGGATAAAATAAAACAACGCTGGAAAAGCTAAATAATATATATATATATATATATATATATATATATATATATATATATATATATATATATATATAAGGTCATCCCATAATTTCTGTCCAAATTTTAACTTTTTGTTAAAATGAACGAAATTTAAAGAGTATTTTATAATGTCTAATGGAGCTGAACATTATTTTTATGTTTAGATACATTTAAACTGATCAAATTTTATTTCAGTGAACAATAAAATTAAATTTTGTTTGATTAAAACCCTGCTAACATGGAAGTACCCAAGAATCATTTGAGGCCCATAATGCTTTATGAGTTCAAGAAAGGAAACTCAGCAGCCGAAGCGACTAGAAATATTCACTCAGTTTATGGAGAGGAATGTGTGAATGAAAGAACTTGCAGAAGATGGTTTGCAAAATTCAGAGGTGGAGATTTCACTTTTGAAGATGAAGATCGAACCGGACGTCCAGTTGAGTTTGATGAAAAGCTTCTTGAAGCAGCCCTTGAAGAAAATCCTGCTTTATCAGTTGAGGAATTGGCAGTGGTTCTCAGTTCAAACCATACAACTGTTCATCGTCATCTTCAACAACTTGGAAAAGTTCCTAAACTTGGAAAATGGGTGCCTCATGAATTGTCTGAAAACAACCTCAAATCCCGAGTTGACATCTGCTCTTCTCTCCATTCTCGCCAACTTGTTTCACCTTTTTTGGATAGACTTGTGACTGGCAACGAAAAATGGATCTTTTATCGAAATGTTCAGCGTCGTAGACAGTGGCTTGGTAAAGGGGAAGGACCCCAGCCACAGCTGAGAAGGGAACTTCATGGCCAAAAGGTTCTTCTTTCAATCTGGGGGGATTGCCAAGGAATAATCAACTTTGAAGTCTTACCACCTAATGCAACAATTAATGCTTAAATATACGGTCAGCAATTAGAGCGTTTGAACCAAGCTTTGAGGGAAAAAAGACCTGCTCTAGTGAATCGAAAACGGGTGATGTTTCATCAGGACAATGCGCGACCACACACAGCAAGAATCACGTCACAAAAGACGTTAATAGATGGAAGGAAGACATAGATAATCAGGGAAAATACATTGTTGATTGAATCTGTAATTAAATGTAACATTTGGTCACTTGTTTTCTTTATTCAAAATTCGGACAGAACTTATGGGATGACCTGATATATATATATATATATATATATATATATATATATATATATATATATATATGTGTGTGTGTGCGTGTGTGTGTGTGTGTGTGTGTGTGTGTATTATAAATTTACTAATTTAAAATATGGTGTATAAAATTATAAATTAAACAGCAAAATAAAGATACCTCAAAAAATCTATGTCATAAAAAAAGAAAAAAAAAGACGACATGGGAAAAACGGATGTCATCTTTTGTTGAACAGGCACCCTACCCTACCTAAATTTAACCTGATTTTGAAAGTTGCTTAGATTTGATACAGAGGTTATTAATAATGATTAAATTTCATCGTAACGTTGACAGCTAATAATATCAAGATTGTACGTGCTTATAAACCCAGTAAATTTCAAAATAAATTCTTCCAGAAATCTCTTGAAAATGAATCAGAGATAAAATTTTTAAATTTAATTCTATAATTAAATTTAAGTTTTACAACATGGTAATTCCTGTGTAGCGATGGAACCATATTTTTTTTAAATTAGTAAATTTATAATGTTTAGTCTCAATTGAATTGTAACGAGCACTGTATTTTTTAAAATAAAAATAATTAATAAGAACACCGGATTATAAATCTTACTGTGTTGGGCACCTGGAGGTGGTGTAATGGTTAGCAAGCTTGTCTTGCTAGAACAATTACGACTGAGTAGTGAATTCGATCCTCACTGCGTGCCTCATACTTTAGGCCTTGTGCCACATCTAAGCTACGTTTGGAAAATCACTATAAATCTTACTGTGTTTCCTCATTAGTTTAATATATATATATATATATATATATAATAAAATATTAAGAATAGAGCGTGTGTAAATATAATAGTAGACACGGAGATCAACACAGATCGGTGACAGTCCGTGTCATGCTTGAAGCCAAAGTAGTCGAATGATTGCGTTTAAACAGTGAAAAGATTATTTTACGGCTTTTTAACATTTCGTAGGTTATTTAAAATCGAAATATAATTCGAATTGTACGAATGATTCTTTCTTTTTTTTTTTGTAAGTAAATATTGTATTAAAAAATTCTTGCTGATAATAATGATTTTACTATTAACCCATAGATGGAGGGTAAGAAGAAGATGATTCCTACTTTTCCCAAGGGCATTTGCGCGTAAATGAATATAACGAACCCGACCGGAATTCGAACTCGACTTTCCGACTTTTCATTTTGAGACGTTATCCATTACACTATTCTTATATCCAAGCCTTAAGAACCTGTTATTCCCAAACGGTCAACCATCTAGGTATTATACAGACACATATTTGCTTAACTTCACTGATCGGACGAGAAGAAGTGCTTCAATGTGTGTATCACTGTAGGTATACATTTTGACAATTTATACCCACACACAGAGCACACACATACACATACGCACATAAACATAGGGCACCACGAGGCGGTGTAGTGGTTAGCAGGCTTGTCTCGCTAAAACGATTACGACTGAGTAGTGAGTTCGATACACCCTACTTTCGCATTCCAAAAGCTGGGCACAGTATTGCAAGACAGCAGGATTTCTCTGGTAACAAAGAAATGAGTATTGAACTGTTACGTGACATCTGTCTTCCTGTACTGCAGCGAATGTTGGACGGTCTCCTCAATGATGGACGCAAGGCGACGGGGATGTGATTCTACAGAAGAATGATTATGATATCATGGACCGAGCGTGTGAGCAACGATGAGGTCTTGGAGAGGATTCAACCTAGGAGGAGTCTTATACTTAACATCAGGAAGAGGCAGATGAATTTTCTGGGACACGCAATGAGAAAGAATGCCTTGGGAAATCTGATACTCACAGGTCGAATAGAGGGAAAGAGATAGAAAACAACGCATGGCATACCTGGCGAGTTTAAGTAAGTTGATGACAGGTCTGGGGGGAAGTGGCAGAATGACGAAACCTTTTGAGAGCTACAATGAATAGGAGGAAGTGGAGAGCTAGGATCGCCTGCGTCCTGAAAGGACACGGCACATAAAAAGAAAAGAGAGTAGAGTTTTAGTAATAGTGTTCCGTTTAACAGTAGCAGGTTATTCATATCGTGAGCATGTAGATATGAATTTTATATACGCCCACGCGAATAGTAATGGAGGCGAAGCTGCACGGCTGTAACGGATTGCATTCCAGCTGCGTCAATCAACCTTTGCTGCTGTTTATTGTGACTTTGCTGAGACAGGATCTGTGGCATCACAAACTATGCATCGAGGAGGACCGAGATCAGCTCGTACGCCTGACTACGAAGAACACATTCTACAGGCTGTCGGAGAAGATCCAGGTATCAGCCCATATCATGTGGCCCAACCATGTCGTACATCTCATAGTACCACATGGAGAGTACTTCAAGAGCAGCTTCTGTATCCGTATCATTTGAAACGTGTCTCTCGCTTTTTGATCACCCACCATAGGAGAACTTTCGCCGTTGTTTGTCTCTTCTTTCTTGTTTACGGATGAGGCAACATTTCAAAGAGATGGAATAACAAATATACACGACCAACATTTATGGGCGGCTCGGAATCCCCATGGTACAATACAGGCTAGACAGCAGCATAAATTTATAATTAATATGTGGGCTAGAATTGTAGGTAACAGCGAGAAGAGCGAGAGATTCTGCACACGTTGCAAATGATACGGATACAGGAGCTTCTCTTGAAGTACCCTCCATGTGGTACTATGAGATATACGACATGGTAGGGCCACATGATATGGGCTGATAACTGGATCATGTCTGATAGGTCCATATGTTCTCCCAGCATGTCTCACAGGAGATGTCTACAGAGACGTTATTTGGAACGCCTTTCCAAACCTGCTAGAGGATGTACCCCTTCTAATACGAAGGCGCATGTGCTCCAGACCATTTTAGTCACATTGTTCGCGACACACAGGCTGACATCTACCATGAAAGATGGAAAAGTACGTGGGGAAGGGTTCCATAGCCTGCACTTTCCCCACTAACTCAATCCTTTGGTTTTTATCTGTGGGGTACTAAAACAACTGGTTTATGCAACATACATTAATAATGCAGAGGCGCTTCATTACCGTATCATGGGGGTCTGCGAAACCCTGTAGGAGTACTTGAAAAGGTCCGCCAGTCAATGATCCGACGGGTTAATGCTTGTGTAGAAACACCAGTTATGATTGGCTCTATTGAGATACAACGATGTCCTTTCGAACATATGTTTATATAGACTTTTCCTTTGTTTGGTTTCAGGAACCACTCCCCAATGTTTTTAAAAGTATTTTTGAATTATATCTTGGATTGTACATTTAACAGCGTAAATCGTAAAGTTAAACTTAATAATTCAAAAAAGAAGGATTTTCGGACATAGACCCTTGTGCAAATTAATAAAAACAACTGCTTTAGTTTCCTTTCATTCACCATACGGTCAGTTTTTAGACCCACTTGAGTGACAGGATGTAATCGATCTCGATTTTTTCCTCAGATTAGTTCATTTGAAGTGGTTTGAAGTAATATGAATCTCTTATCGGAGTGTATGATGAAACTTGTTTGGCCTTGAAAAATATAGCATCATCCGTGATTGCATCAGGTTTTTATCACGTTCAGACACTAATGTCTCGACAGCCAATAAGTTGTCCTACGGCCATTGTCTGCGATGGACGTTACTGCAAGCAAGCGTACGAAAATCGTAACGCTGCACGAACATACTGAACAGCTTTACCAGTGAGCAAATCAAAGCACTATAGACTGGCCTGTAAACTCTCCAAATTTAAATCCAATCGAGAAACAGTGGTCAATCTGCAACGAACGACGTCGTGGTATGGACATATGAAGTAGTATCATGTGCACTGGGTTTTCTTTCATTGGAAAAATACGAAAAGAGTAAATAATAACGGAATTATTCGTTTTGCTTCAATTAATTTTCACAATGATGTATATTTATATGGACTGTTGTTCTTGTTTTGGTGTGAGGAAACCGCCCCCAAATACACCATGATTTTGTCCAGCCAATTTCCTTTACCTTATTTCTGTTTGCTTTTAGCACGTGTTATTAAATATATTAATATTAATTTCTCATACTGTATTGTTAAATATAATATTAATATTAATTTCTCATACTTTAGTTAAAGTACAAATCAAACGTCTATACGCATAACATTTCGTCTCCCTTTATATGTTAAATAATGAATATTTCATTATAGTTTGGTCTCATGTTTTCAATAATCTTGTAAATATAAATTTTTCTTGTAAATAATTTACTCTTATAGTTTGCAAGTAAAATCCTATACTCTTTTTAAAAATCATGTTTCTTTAATAATCTCGCAAATAAGTAATTGAATATTAAAAATAGCGAGAAAAAAATATACATTCAGTTTCCTATGCGATGTCTTTTTTTTAATCAATCCACCCCAAGCAAGACGATAATGCCACTAAGACGCAAGCGATTCCTGGTAATGAAAGACAATAAGAAGACTTTAGAAGAAACCGGAAACCGAATCCTCAACATGAAACAAGGGATAAACCTCTACTCCTGTTCAAAACACCGGAGAGGAGTGTGAACCGGACGATTCTAAAAATAATTTTTTAATACATTAATTGTTACCGACGGAAGATATGACAATAGCGATGCCAAGGTAAATTGCGCCCTTACGGAACCCCCTTTTGATGCCCGGTCATAAGTTAAGTTTTATCGAAATGGTTTTCTTAAATATTTATTTTCTTGTACTTACGTAAGGGAATTTTTTTCAGGCATAAATTTTACATTTTCAGATGATTTTTTTCATTTGCTGATTTTTTTGTTGCTTTGATTCGTCTAAGAATTGGAAATTAATTTAGTTTCATTTTAATTGGAAAACATAACTAAATCTGTATCTGTCTATATTTCTGAGATGAGGTATTATGTACACTATTTACATTATTCGGACTATTGTCCTCATCTTTGTCGCCATATTTATTACAACGTTTCGGCCCTTCAGTATATGTCTATATTTCTGAGATGAGGTATTATGTACACTATTTACATTATTCGGACTATTGTCCTCATATTTGTCGTCATATTTATTACAACGTTTCGGCCCTTCAGTATCTGTCTATATATCTGAGATGAGGCATTATGTACACTATTTACATTATTCGGATTATTGTCCTCATCTTTGTCGCCATATTTATCACAACGTTTCGGCCGTTTTACGCTCCAGCCTTCTTCAGATGGTTGGACACATGGCACAGTCGATAAAGGCGTTGGTTAGATCCAGTGACTGGACCCAAAGAGTGTGGGTTCAATACCCGGTTAAGGCAGTGGAGAACTTGGAGTGGGGAATTAACAGGAGATAACTGATAACTGACATCCATTAAACATGGTACGTGGAACTAGAACAGTCTACCCCAGTGAGCGAAATAAAGGGTTCAGTTCGACATTCCAACCACCTGAAGATGGCCGGAGCGTATAACGGCCGAAACGTTGTGATAAATATGGCGACAAAGATGAAGACAATAGTCTGAATAATGTAAATAATATAACTAAATCTTGGTTAATTTTGATAATTATCCAATATATTTTAATAAAAGAAAATAATAATTTTGAGGAGTAAAATTTCTTATTACTTACATACTAATGTATATTTCTCCGATGCTTAACCAACGTTACTGAGTTCATCGATTTTGCATAACAGATTCCATACCTTGATGGTATTTTAAGATGAGGAACGTTGACGAGATCGTTTATGTTAGTGGTAAAATTAACCGTTGACGTATCTGTAAACATTCGACATTCATTGATCGGGTCGTAGGTGTTATTGTCGAGTAGAACTTAGAAAATCTTTCTATTTAAGCAATTTTTCAGGAAAATAGGTTTCTCAAATCAACTGTTATTTCTCTTCCCACTGTTGGCGAGGTTTTCCTTCCTAACTTTTTTGTCTGAAGTAGTGTGAAACGTCAACTTCTTTATTATGATTTTTTTTTTCTTGGAGTTTACATGTGCTATCCATTATCGTTGATGCTGTCGTTGGAATTCCTCAAGTGATGTGGTTTCTGTTATTTGGTACAGATCTTGTGATTGTGTAACGCCTGTCCCCGTTTTAATTTGATACAAATTCGATATAAAATATAACTTCAGATATTTAGCCAATTAACTGGATTTTAATTTGCTCATTGCTGTTCATAATAATATTACACGCTTTCATATACTTCGTCTAAAGTTTTCATAGTTTTGTGTTCACCTGATTTAGATTCGTTGTTCTTATCTAAATACAGAAAACCCTCGAATAATGCGCATTTTTTGTACCAACATTCGATTAGTATATATCAAATACTCGATTAGTGCGGTAAAACATTCTTTATTTTAACCAGAGTGATTGAAAATTGAATTTTTTATAGCTACCGATTAAGTAAAATATTTTCTAAAATTTAAAAATGGGTAACTATTTTGTTTGTCGAGTATTACGTCATCTAAGTATTTATATTAGAGATAAAACAATGGACGGTTATAAATAGATGATTTTTAAAAAATTAAAAAATACATTTCCTTTTTTAGAGATTTCATGCCACGCAAGGCGGGAATGCCACTCGTACGCAGAGGATTAGAGAGAGTGAAAGCGAGAGAAAAGACTGGGTATAGGGGGACCGAGGAAAAGATCAAAGATGAACGGCGTTTAAGCAGATAGAAGATGTTGATAGACATTGTATTTAAATTTTTGAAGATTGTAGTTATCAGAGAAGCAAGGAAACGCAAGGTAGTTTCGCAAGAAATTGTCGGCATATAAGACGCACGGGTGTATAAGACGCACCCCAATTTCATCAGGGCAAATCAAGAAAAGTTAGTAAGTAGTAAAATCACTAATATTATTAATAAATGGTACAGCCGAGGCTACAATTATGAGGTATTGTTTTGGTCAAACAAGTAAAATTAAACGAAAAATAAGAGGAAAAAACTCGAGCCTGTAAAAACTTTCTTATATCCTTTATATGATCTGCACAACCTGCGCCATTTAAACGTCTTATTGGGATAATTAGGATATAAAAATTCTGGTTGTACTTATACCAATGCAACCGGAAATTATCGCAAGAAAAATATTAATGAAACAAATATATTTTACAAATATATAATTTGAATTTATTATGCATATAATTTTAGCAAAACAGAGAACTAATATTAAACGTGATGAAATTAATATAATGAATATTATCAATGATAAAACTTTTAATCTGCATAATAGCCTTTTAAATAAAGACAATAGGTATATGAAGGTTACTCGAAAGTCTAAGCTAATAGGAGTTGCCAGCTAGCTAATTTTGGCCGACTATCGCGAATTTTAAACCTACATATGGCATATGGCGCAGGGGAATTTTAAAGAATATTTTTCGTAAAAATAGTGCGTCTTATATGACGTCAAATACGGTAGTTACAGAAATTTACATTTATTAAAAATATCGGCATATAAAATATGTATATATTTACTATGTAAAGTTTATAAATAAAATTTTCAGTAAAAAAAAACTAATTAATATATATTTGAAAATTTCAAGGTAACAGAAGAATACCATGCAGCAAACTCGTCTAAATAAATTTAAAAAAATCAGATTAATAAATATTAATTCATGGCATTTTTATTATAACTTTTATATGTATCTATATTTTCATTTTAAAGTACGCAAATTAGAAATTAATTGTATATGAGCTTAAAATTTGAGGTACAGATTACATCATTTCCTATAAATTATGCTTTTTCGATTAGTGCGTATCTTTAATGTACGCATTAGCGGAAGTAATCGAGAGATTTTCCTGTATTAGAAAGGAAATTTGAATGCAACCATGAAAGGAGATTGCTTAATTTAAGTCGGAGATTAACGACTTTGATCGAGAAATCTTCAATCAAAAATATAACGTCAGTACTTCTGGTTATAGCTACGGCTTATGGACATCGAAATAAGACAAGTAAACAATTTTAACGATTTGGGAGGTGTTTTCACAAACGACAGAAAATGTGAAGGTGAAATCTGAATTAGAACAGCAAAAAATGTTTTCCAAAACATCAACAGCCTACTAAGAAAATGGATAGCAATAGTTAGAAATAAAGAAAAGAAATGTGTTAATCGTTTTTGTGTCAATGAATTTTGGACACTTCCATCACAAATGTATAGGAAAGTTTCGGTAGAAACAAAGAAAAGAGAGCTGAACTGCTATGTAATATCAATCCTCCTCTATGGCAGTGAATGCTGGACAATTTCCTTACAGATGAAGAGGAGACTCGAGTATAAAGAAACAGAAATGTTTCGGTGGAAACAAAGAAAAGATAGCTGAACTCCTATGTAATATCAATCCTCGTCTATGCCAGTGAATGCTGGACAAGAACAGGAGATTGTGGAGTGCCATGATCGCCTACGTCCTGAGGGGATAAGACACATAGAAGATGAAAAATAAACTTGAGTAAATTGATGGCGCAACAAGGTTTAGGAGAAATAACAAAAAGACAAAATCTATTAAGAGCTGCGAAGAACAGGAAATTGTGGACAGCCATTATCGCCTACGTCCTGAGGAGATAAGACACACGAAGAAGATAGCTTTCAACATGGCACTATATAAAAAGACCGGTAAGCTAAATAAGTCGACACCTCAGGTCATTTCATCTAGCGTTTCTAGTAAAAATCACTCTAATATCTTTCTCAAGAAGCCGTGAAATAAGGAAAAGGAATCCTGAACAGAGTTGGCCATAAAACAATCTCTATCCAATTGCTACTCTTTTTCAGAGAAATATTAAGTTCACTGACAATCAATCGACAAATTGACTTTGGTTTCTCATACACAGAAATTAAAAAAAACTTATAGTCATAACTATGAATAATTATTTAATTATGATATATATATATATATATGTATATATATATATATATATATATATATATATATATATATATATATATATATATATATATATATATATATATATATATATATATCCAGTTTAAGAAAATGAAAAGATGGCAAAGTTTAATTAAAGAATAGGCAAAAAAGTGTGTGTTAAAAGGACGTTTTATTTTTTTGACACTGCTGTTAAATTAAACTCTCTCATTAAAGTTTATTATTTTAAAAAGCTATTTTTGAAATGTTATTAAAACCATAGCACCAGCTTTATAATACGGTAAATCATCAATATTTAGTTTGTTCGCGCATTTTAATAATTTTGTAAGTATAGAATAATTCTTGTAGTGAAATCTAAGCATATTTTTAAATTGTTGTAAATAATTAATTTATTGGCATAATTCGCAGATTAAATTCTGTAAAAATATCTCAAATTTTTCTTTTATAATCTTTTAATAAACAATTCAATATGAAAAAATCGTCTCTAACATTTGTGGGTTAATTTGCAGTTTAACAAACTCGCTCCGTTCGTATTAGAAATTTCCCAATACATACAGTCTGGTGTAAATATACATGCTCCATTCGAATCTGGCTTGATAAATTTGATAAAATCTACCATTTTGGAGTTATCGACAGTAAAATCTCGGATTCATTGGCGTCGCGGAAAGCCATTACTGGCGTTGTTTGCATACATTCGCTATGATTGCAATGTACAATTGTCTTGATTCTTGCGCACATAATATAGTCATATTACGTAGTAATTGAGACGAGTAAGATCAGTAAAAAAAAAAAGGCAGTTAACTACAGTCTTCCGCGCTTAGGTTTCCGCAGCGAATGTATGCAAACAACGCCAATAATGACAGCCGCCAACGGCACGAATTAATCCGAACTTTTACTGTCGATAACGCAAAAACGGTAGATTTCATCAAATTTATCAAGCCAGATTCGAATGAAGCATGCACATTTACACCAGAATGTATGTATTCGGGAATTTTTTAATGCGAACTGAGCGCGGGTGCTAAACTGCAAATTAACCCATTTTTTGCTCAGTTCTCGCGAGAAAATCTATATTGAGTCAAATTATGTTATGGCTCAGTCACTTTCTAAAAATAGTTTTTAAAATCAATAAAAGTCAGTGATAATAACAGTGTCAAGAGAAATAGGTCCTTTTAACTTCCTCTTCTTTTTTGTCTGATCCTCAGTTTAACTTTCATGAAAAGGTTTTCTTAAATGTTTATTTGGTTGTACTTACGCAATTGAAGTGATTTTCCGGGTTTAATTTTTAAATTTTCGGATTCGTTTTTTTCACTTGTTGATTTTTTTTGCTTTGAGTTTTCTAAGAATCAGAAATTAATTACATTTCATTTTAACTTAAAAACGCAATTAACATTTAGTGAATTTTGATAATTAACCAAACTGTTTACACAACAGGAAATCATATTTTATAAGAGGAACTATTTTCTGCCCTATTACTTATCTACAACTGGGTAGTCCTCCGATGATTGATCTGTAGGGTGGTCCGAAAGTCCTGTGACGCCTACATAATATAATTTTCTACATCAGAGGAGGCACGGTGGAGTAATGGATAGCTGCTAGGATTGAGGAATCCAGTCGAAACCATTACATTCATTTATATGCTAATACCCTTAGGAAAGGCATGAAACCTCTTTTTCCCCCAGCTATGGGTAAATAGCAGAACAGACCAGGTTCTAGATCCTTGGATGGCAACTGGTCTACCGCAGAAAGAAATGGCAAACTACTGCGGGAAAAAAAATCTGCCTCGTCAGTCATGTACTGAAACATACATGATCGTCTACGCGTGTTACACGCATGGAACATAATTGATTGATATCAGATGGCCGAAACGAGCTCCTACAGACCCTTCTTTTAACCCCCTTGTATTTATTAATGGAATTAATGGTTTATGATATCAATCTGCAGGGTGGTCCAAATGCTCGGTCACCCCTATATAAAATAATTTTCTATTAGAGATGGCTGACACGAAAATGATGGTTTTTCTTACACGACTTTTTCGATGAGTGACAGCGTCAATCTAAATTAATAAACTGAATCCAGTACATGTGTTTTGTATTACTTGTTCTTCCATTGTTCTCATTACTTTTTGGTAGGGGGTGACAAGACTTTCGGACCAACCTGTATTTACCTCTAGGAAATTTCTCTAAGGAGAAACTGATATTTGACCAAGAAAGCAAAACTTCTATAGCCTTTGCAACAATCAATAAAGCACAGCATCCTAATTTATCACACAAGATATGGCACCTTAAACATTTTGTGCCACGAAAAATGATGGTGTCCATACACACCTTCTCGATGTCTGACAGCGATAATGAAAATGAATAAACTGAATCCAGTACATGTGCTTTGTATTACTGTATTACGTGTTCAATTGTTCTAATTACTTTTTGGTAGGGATGAAAAGACTTCCGAACCACACTGTAGTTGCATGAGCGTTTATATTTTTTAACGATTTTAAGGACTTGGTGGCATTTTAAACTTAGAAATGGAAAGCGAATCAGCTCATAATCATAGTCTGTTGATTATGTAAGTCGATATATCATAAAGAATTGATAGTTGGCGTGTTCATGCGACATGTCAGTAATACACATAACTGAATGAAATCAATACATATAAACTATTCTCTTGGTCTTCTCTTAATGTGACCGAGGAACCGAAAACTATACTCTAAGCAGTTTTACGTTAAATCTCCCAGATTTCATTAAATTATTTTAGTTGCATTTTTGTCAAGGTGCTTGTTTTATCCCAGGTTGTTGGGATATGACAAAATCGAAGGGAAATAAAAGACAACAGATAATAAAACAATATCTATTCTTTACTGTCTGTGAACAGAAAGGATTTGTTTAGATTGAAACCAGAATTGCTACGTGCGTGGCAGCTTGTCACTTTGTTTAATTCTTAAGTGACGTACGTGACTTCCAAGACAAGGGAAGTAACTCAAATGTAATTTGAGTTATCGTCCTTTATAGAAATCATTTTCCCTTAACAGTGCTTAAGCTGATGTATTCTCTGGGTTTACGATGATGCTATATTATGAAATATATGACTTCATTCTCAGTGTGCCACCACGTCTATTCACCCATACATCTGGCTCTTCATAAATACCCTTGCCTAACCAACGAATTGAACTTGTGTACCTTCCAGTAAATACGATGAATTTCATTAATACTCCTATAATTTTGTCATTTTAATGGAAACTAATATTCATCTTTTGTTTTGGATCGATTAGTTGTTTTAAATAAAATATTGAAACCTACACTTAGTCTACTGATCTAATTATCTGTCCATATGTTTGCTAATTCCTTTAATTTTCTTATTTGTCAGTGTAACTTTCTTTCCATTATTTTTTAGATTCTTCCGAAAGGTCCGAACGCACTAGCCTCAGAGTCTAGCTTGTTAAGAGAAAAGGCCTTAGATATTTTTTATTTAGGTTTTCATAGTCTGATTCAAGACCATGTCAATGAGGCAACACTATAGCAAAAACGTGTAACACTAGACTATTTTAAAGAAAAAAAAATTACTAAGTTTTTCGTTTCGTATCGCCTCTTGCCTAAATTCTTTAGGCTGCATGAACGACGGACACATTTCTTTATTTCACTTTATTATGTGACGGGCACGATATGTAGAATCGTTCCTAAGAGGAAGTGAGAGGGCGACGAAGATGATTGAGAGGACGCATGTCAGCACGTTGGCTAACATTTCATCTCCACGGGTTAGCTTGCCTCACTAAAGAATCTGGCTGTGGCATTCGTCTTGGACAAATCCATGCAGCTGTCTCATCGTCTTTACACCCTCCAGATCTTATACGAAGACTTAAACAAAAGCAATCCGCCACTGTCAGATTTCCACAACTACACCACTCATTTCAGTCATTAGAGTCATGACCAGTAGTTTGCCATTCTTGACCAGCATACATATTCTGTAACATTAACTTTCTTTCAGCCAGTTCAGCAGAGTTGTAGGAATTACTCTGGGTTAAATTCACTGAACTGCATGGGAGTTAATAATTGAATGGTAATTGGTTTGAAATGCAATCCTCTACTGTCAGAATTCCACAACCACTCCACTCAGTTCGGTTATAAGTTTCCTGACAAGTAGTTTGCCATTCTGGACCAGCCTACACATTATGTAACATTAACTATCTTTCGGCCGGTTCAACAGAGCTGTAGGACTTACTCTGGGTTAAATTACTGTATAGGAGTTAATAATTGAATGAAAATAATCTTTTGTTACTACATACTTGATACGGATTCTTTTTTCATTTTCTTGGCGGATTTTTCGTTTTCATCGGTTTCAAAATTCAGTTTCTCATCTAAAGAATAAAAATGTAATTTTCAAAATAACGTCGATTACGTTGCTTCAAAAAGCAAAATCGTAGACTGTGTGTATTTCTTAGCAGTTCCTCATCGATTAACCAATCAAATAAAAGACTAAAGAAGACAATTAAATATCGATCAGTTTCAGTTGAGTCAAGTCTATGTTATCAGAGAAAATATATATTGATACGAGATTCTTTTTTTATTCCCTTACCCCATAAGCAAGGAGATAAAGCCATTAAGACGAAAATTGAAGATGAAAGATAATAGAGCGAAGGAAACTGAACAAATAACTGGAAACAATAGACCATAAAACAAACAGAATTCAAGGAGACAGAAGATAACGAT
Organism: Acanthosepion esculentum; assembly: GCA_964036315.1. Taxonomy (NCBI): domain Eukaryota; kingdom Metazoa; phylum Mollusca; class Cephalopoda; order Sepiida; family Sepiidae; genus Acanthosepion; species Acanthosepion esculentum. The sequence goes on along the minus strand of OZ038503.1, from coordinate 82,110,327 downwards.
AGCAGTTGCATTTACATTTTTGCAGATCGTAGTTCAGACGAAAGCAAGAAGCCTGAATAGATTTCCACAGGAGAAAAGTGCGAGAGAAGAAACTATAAGAATAGAACATACGGTTACATTTTGCGCTTTCAACATTAACACGATGGGACCTAACTGCAAATCTAGTACTTATTTGAAATACTTGAAGACACGCTACCAAGGAGTAAAGTTCATAAAAAAATGACCCTGAATTTAACCATAATAGGAGAATTATCACAGAAATGAAACTGATATTTTGTTAAGGTTTTTCTTCTAATAATTTTTTACTAATTAATAATTTGGATATATTTTTTCTAATTGTTTTATTAACATGTAGTAATTTGATCAGTGGGAGGACTTAATAACAATATTAAGCTGGCCCCCATTTTAAGACCTGTAAAATTTTATACTGTTGTAACCTAGGGAAGGTTACTGAATAGAATAATCAAACGAAGGTTGGTTATGACCGATAATACTTAGGACAAGAACAACGCATATAAGATTCTCCAGCGGCGCGTAGAAGTCGTAGTCAACTGCTAGAAGAGAGTCAAGTGAATTCCACAATAAATCTCCATCTGCAGGATATCTATCAACCGCCCCAAGCGGTCAGATGTGGCACAAGGCCGAATTTAATCTGGGGTATCCGAGCCCGTAGAAACGGCCAAAAATTCCCCATAGACCACATATAAAACGAGGCCGGGTAGCTGTTTCCCGAGACGAGACTCTGCCCTTCGACATAGCCTCGTCTGGTGATTGTCTCTACCCGGGGGCAGAGAGTTTGACCAGCACAGCTGGAGACGAATCTCCAACTGCTGACCAACATACAGTATTTACTATTGTATTTATGTGAATGAGGACATGCGCATTATCGTGCGTAGGTATGCTACAACTTATACAAATACCAATTTGACTATGTCGTAATAATGATGGTATATTTTACTAAGTCCTTATTATTATGAGAAGATTTTTATATGTGAATCCTCAATTTTATTTTGAATTAAACTCCTGCTATACCTATGGAATACGAACGGAATGAGGAAGATTCGACCTTGTGGACGTGACATTGTGCTTCCAAGCTGTGAAGGCGTGAACAGCTGGAAATAATGACTGTATCTCGCCTGAACATTTGCTATGCAAATAGTAATAGATTAGCAAGACGCTAAGAATGTTTTGTCTGCATGGAAAGAAGTTTTAGAGTGGAATGTAATTCATGACACACGAAGTCGCGTAAATGCTTTCCAACTGTCAAAGCTTAAGCCCTCATCAGGTTGAAACACCGGTTCTCGTACGAACACAGAAGTTAAGCAACGACGAGACTAGTCAGTGCCTAGATGAGAGAGCGCTTGGGAATACCAGGTATTGTAAGCTTGGATGTGCTGTTGGGGTGATAGTTGGGCTAGAAGGTATGGCTTTATTTTTCTTATCATGAATTGCTATTATTCTTTGCGTTCAGGCTTTGAAACGAAGATTTCCGTACGATCAATGAAGATAAGCAACGCCGGGCCTAGACATTATCTAGATGGGTGACCGATTGGAAATACCAGGTCCTGTAAGCTTGGATGTGCGGTTGGTTTAAAAAATAACGGCTCAAAATTGGAAATCGGAGAGCCGAGTTTCAATTCCATCCGGGTTCGTTATATTTATTTACGCTCAAATACACTTGGGAGAGCTAAGAATCCACATTCTCTCCCAGCTATTACTAGTATCAATAAAATCCTTATTATATCCAAAAGAAATCTTGCAATGTCAAAATAATGCCTGTCTTTAAATAACCTTCAAAATGTTCGTTATCGTTATTCCTCTTGATTCCTTGGGGAACTTAGGGCCGCAATAACACTTCTCCAATGGACGCTGTTCCGGGCGACCCTCTTCAGCTCGGCTCTTGTCGTGCCGGCTGACTTCCCCTCTGCGTCAACACTTCTGCGTCATGTCTGTTTTGGTCGGCCCGCTTTTCGCTTCCCTTATGGGTTCCAGTAAAGGGCCTGCCTGGTGCCACAAGAAGTAGGCTTGCGGAGTGTGTGGCCGATCTATCCCCGTTTTCGTTTCTTGATTGGGGTTTGTCTGGTCCTGTTCCACAATTGGTCGTTGGAGACGACTTCCGGCCACCTGATATTGAGGATGTTCCTGAGATATCGGTTGGTAAATGTCTGAAGTTTGATGGTGTTGGTTTGTGTTATGGTAATTTACACACGCACGCATGCACTCTCCCAGCTATAAATAGGAGAAGTTACTGCCTTTTGGAGAAGAAAGTTTCCAGCAGTCAGCTCTGAGAGTCGGACCGAACCTTTTTGCTGTAACACACTCGTTTGTATATGTTTGTATGATTGTTTCTGTTAATATATTTGTCTAACTCAATTCATCTTTTGTGTCGTTATTTCTGGCACTAGCAAGGTCACATCAGTTTGGTTACCCGCTAGGTTTCTGAGCCGTAATGTAGGACCGACTTGACGTTGGTTTTGAAGATCTGGATCTTGTTGTAAAGTGAGAGGGCTGCTGATCTCCAGATTCGCCGTAGAGTGTTCAAAACGTGTCGGGCTTTTTTGATTCGGTTCTTTATGTCTTCATCTGCACCCCCCAATATTTACTGACGACACTTCCCAGATAGACAAACTTATCGACTTCCTTGATGTCTTCCTGGTGTAGTCACACTGGCCTTCAAATGGTTGATGAGCCGTAAATATCAAATTAATCAATTTTTCTCACCCGAGTCTATCCTTCAAATCTACAAATCAACCATTCGCCCTTGCATGGAGTATTGCTGTCATATATGGTCTGGTGCCCCTTATGTTTGTCTCAAGGTTCTTGATAAGATCCAGAGACGGATATTCAACGTAATTGGCCCTGATCTGGCTTATCATCTGCAGTCGCTCTATCACAGACGTGCCGTCGCCTCCCTCTGTCTTTTTTACAAATACTTTCATGGTAACTGCTCCGATGATCTGCTTCCACCGGTTCCCAAACTTTATGAATTTAAGCGTTCTACTATGCTCGCATCTCGCTCACACACTTTCACTGTCGAAACTGTTAAATGTAGCCGTCTCTTCCACTCCAATAGCTTCATGTCTCGCACCTCTCGTCTGTGGAACTCCCTCAACTCTTCTTGTTTTCCTGATAGCTATAATCTTCAACTATTCAAATGTAATGTCAATCGACATATCCAGATGCTCTGATCCTTTCCTCTATCACTCCTATTTGCTCTCGCTCCAACTCTCTCTAATCTCTTGCGTGCTAGTGGCTTCCCTCCTTGCTTGGGGTGAAACGCTTAAAAAAAATTATACTCTTTCAAAATTAGATAGTACGGATATAAGATCTCCAGGCCATATATGATAGCACAGCACAATATTTGCACTTATCTGACGCTTTTAAAGATAGAGCATTGCAGGAGAAGTCAAGTACCTCCCGGAGCATACAAGAATCTGATATTGTCATGATGACATATTTTTTTAAGTTTTTATTACTAATAGAATGCTTTCGCATATGAGAATTTAAATATTTTTCTATTGTTGGTCCTATATCTCGATCTTTCATTGAATCCTTTTTTTTTTATTCCGGCTTCGTCAGCCATTTTGAACAATTCATTATTGCAAAGGAACTGGTACCTGGAATCGCTTACGCAGTAGACATAACTCTAGATCAAGAAAACGTTACCGTAACTAGTCTAGGTATAGTAGATATATAGTCTATATACAGTAAGATGCAATAAAAAGAAGATGTATATTGTCTTTAGGAAGAAATAACTTACGTTTATGATTTCCATCTTCTGATTCGTGGTTTAGGACTTCAAACTTATTTTTAGCATCTGGCGATTCGAAATTCTTGGTGTTCTCTGCGAATTTAAATTCATGAAATTGTTAAATTGAAATAATCTGAATTTGAGCTGACCAAATGAATTTATAAAATTAACTGAAGACAGATTTAGAAGTTTATAGCTAGCCACTCTTATTCGAGGATAGCCGTCCACTATGGACGGTGATAAAATCCCTCAGGCGCATCTGTGCTTATTCAACACCCAACTGTGGTTTATACTGCAACTATGCTGAACAGACCTTAGTTACTGGGAAAGAGAGTGTTATCTAGCGTGATCAACAATTTGAACACGGCCAGCACACTCAATCCCTCGGCCAAGATGACTTGTGACTTCGTTCTAGCACAGCTTTGGACTGGCCAAAGAGTTCAGTCTACCCAATTTTACTCAAAACGCTTGGGTCAGCTCATGGTATGGTCAACCCGTATGGTTTTCAGGGACTTTCCAAAGGTGGCGCACGCTGGGATTGACTCCACCGATGACATCCTTCCTGAAAAATGGTGAGATTCGAACCCAGGTCTCAGGGTCAGATTGCGAACGTTTTAACCACTCGGACACCCATTATTCAAGAGGAGCACTTAGGCGAATCAGAGAAAGTAAACACGGGTTTATATTTGATTGTAGAAGTATTTATTTTGGATTGGGAAAAGTAAACATTGGCCGCTAATATCTGATTGTAGAAACATTTGATTGATCGTTAAAATATAAATATTGGTTGTTTATATTTGATTCTAGATGCATTTCGTTGATCAGGGAAAAGTAAACATTGGCCGTTTATATATGATTTAAAAAATATTTTATTAGATCGGAGAACGGCAATTATATATACTTTTATTGATTCTAGAAGCATTCGTTTACATTGATTGTTTATATTTGATTCTTGAAGTATTTATTTTGACCGAGAAAAGTATACAATGTTTTTGTATATTTTATTCAAGAACTATTTGGTTGTATCTGTGAATAATAAATATTGATCATTTATATTTTATTCTAGAAGCATTAGATTAGGGAAAAGTAAATATTGCTCTTTTGTATATATAATTCTACAAACCTTTGAGTTTGTCGGGGAAAGTTAAATAATTGTTGTTGCTCTTTTATTCAAGCATATTTTCGGTAAAGTTAAACATTGTCGTTTATGTGATTGTAGTAGCATTTGGTTGAATCGGGAAAAGGTGAAAAATGGTTCAGATATATTTTATTTAGGAGCAATTTTCGATCGGTGAAATTGCTCGTTTAAATTTGAGTCGGAGTGAGTATTACATATATATATATATATATATATATATATATATATATATATATATATATATATATATATATATAATAGTGAACATAGAAGTCAACACTTAGAGGCGACAGTCTGTTTCATGCTAGATGTAATCGTCAGGCCTTATGATTGCATCTAGTATGAAACAGACTGTCGCCTCTAAGTGTTGACTTCTATGTTCACTTATATATATATATATATATATATATATATATATATATATATATATATACTCTTAGAGTGTGCTATATTTATGGGATAAAGTGCCCAATATCAGAGATAGAGCGTGTGTAAATATAAAAGTGAACATAGAAGTCAACACTTAGAGGCGACAGTCTATTTCATGCTAGATGCAATCGTCAGGCCTGATGAAACAGACTGTCGCCTCAAAGTCTTAACTTCTATCTTCACTTATTTATTTACACACGCTCTATCTCTGATATTGAGCACTTTATCCCATAAATATACCACACTTTAAGACTATATTTCTTCATATATATATATATATATATATATATGTATATATATGAACAATTTTAGGCAATTGAATGACGTGTAATCCGTTTGTTCCTCCAGTCATATGAAGTCTTGTGGAGGACTAAATACATTACACATAATTTGCCCACCTTGTCATATAAACATTTACTTATTTAGAGGATATGTAAATAATGGTCTAAATATTTATCTCAAAGCATTTACCTTATACAGGAATAACTAAATGTCGTAATTATCCATGCATACTTCGCATCTTTTTCTAAAAAAAAAATAAGCAAAATCCGGGGTGCGTATTATGGACAGCTACAAAAAATATTTTAAAAAATTGCCCTAAAATAAGAATTATCATAAAACTAAATTAGAATAATAGTATTCTATGTTTAAAACCATTTTTTAAAAATAAGAGTAGGAAGCGTTGACCATAATGAAATTGGAGAGGTACAATTTATGGGTTAAACAAGGGATGCGTATTATGCGTAAGGAGAAGCATTTTCCACACTTTCAGGTGTGTGTATTATGGATGAAGGCGTACTATACATGCGGAATTACGGTATATTTCGTTTATATTTGAATCTATATGCATTTATTAGCTTGGGATAATTAAAAATTGGTAATTTATATTTGCATATATAAGCATTTTCTTGTTTTGGGTATAGGTAAATATTGACCGTTTAGATTTTAATACATACGCATTTACTTACTTCGGGAATTGATATATATTTGTCCTTTAAATATGAGTCCATAAGCATTTAGTTGGTTCGTGAATAAGAAAATATTGGTCATTCATATCTGAGTCTGTAATCGTTTATTTTTTTCAGAATAAAAAAAATATTGGTCGTATATATCTGAATGGATATATTCCTCATACTTCGCAATGCCTTGTTTTATAAAGTTTTCTTTACGCAGTTCTGGTCCCACACTTTACACAGGAGTTGAATCTTCCTTGGTCTAGGAATCTGGGACGATGAGAGCGAGCTTCACAGATCTTAGAAACCCTGGCAAACAGTTTATGTAGGAGACGATCACTCTGATATAATATCAGTGTTACTGCCTCCTAGATGAACTGCCAGTCATAGTAACGCAGAAGGAAGCCAAGATCAAACGTTCCCCTGCAGGTATTGTGTATGGAACTGCTTGTCCAGCACTAGGCTGATCGGCTAGCTTTGGGTCTGGAGTAGACGTGGACAGATCTCTGCCGAGATGTTCAAACAGGAAATGAAGCCAAAAAGAAGTAGGGAATATAAAATTTACTAGAATCAAATATAACAGTCATTACTTACGCGGAGTGTCGGTTAATTCTGATTCATGATTCAAGTCTTCTTCATTATCGTCTTCATAACACTCGCCTTAAGGGTAAGAAAGACCGAAATATTTATAACTCGGAATAATTCAGAAATATTGTGCTAATTCTTGACAAAAAAAAAACAACTACATTGTACTTGAATTTTATTCAAACCATGGTAATTGTCTTAGTTATCTAAATAAATAAAAGACACATTCTGCCTGAAACCCTCTAACTCGGGCCATATTGCTCTTCTTAGATATATTATACATTCTTGGAATCAGAATTTCTCCAAGATGCCAAAGAATCAAAGAGTTTTCGTGATGTGAGATCTTGAAGTTCCGCAGATTTTGTGATATGAAGAACTTGATCCAATTAGAGTTCTACGGTGTTTGTGATATGAAGAACTCAATTATCGGTCTGACCTAGAATTTCGACCCAATCGGACTTTCGGCCCAAATTGGTCTTTCAGCGCAAATCGGTCTTTTAGCTGGAACTGGACTTATAGCCCGAATCAGAATTAAACTGAGTTTTGAAGTTCCATGAACTGAGCTGAGGAATTTAATGTTAATTCTTCAAAATAATTTTTGCTGTTTTCTAAGCGGGACCAGGGGTCTCTTTAGGCCTAATTAGCCCTCCACAAGAGCTATCTTAAAAGTCCACAGAGAATATGGCTTTTAAGCTAGAAGATAAATAAATGAAACAGGAAATTATCGAAAAGCGGTACGACACTGCCAAGTTAACCAAATATCGAAGCCATCTATCACTGGATATAATGGTAATGACAATAGAAACATTTACCGTTTCCTTATAAGGAAATATTCGGCATTCATTGAACCTGCAACTAGTTTTGCTGTCGTTTAAAATTCATAAAACCTTTCTTTATCAGTTTAAACGTTATTTTTAATGGATACCCGTATTTGAGTAGACGTTCGGTTCATTTACTAAACAGTATATATATTTATTGTCGTCTACCGGCCAGAATGTTCGAGATTTTTTGTTAAAGAAATATTTTACGCTCTCTGGCAGTATTGGAACCTGCGTCCGTCTGGGCAGAGGGAGGTACTGTTTGACACTGCACACCCTAACCAACTAAACTACAGAGAACCAGTTGATCAGGCAAGGCCAAACTGCGCCTTTAAGCGACATTTCTCCCCTCATAGATCTCCCGAAATTTTTCATCGCTGCAGAGTTTCGTATCCAAATCGATAAAAGATAAATATTGGTTGTTTTTATTTGATTATAAAAGCATTTGGTTGATCGGAGAAAGGTAAACATTGGCCGTTTATATTTGATTTTAGAAATATTTTATTACATCGGAGAACGGTAATCATAGGTACTTTTATTGATTCAAGAAGAATTCGGTTGCTCGAAGAAAGCTAAACATTAATTGTTTATATTTGATTCTTAAAGTATTTATTTAGGTCGGGAAAGTAAACAATAGTCATTTATATTTGATTCTAGAAGCATTTGGTTGATCGGAAAAAGATAAATATTATTAAATTTTTCATATCTGCACAGTTTCGTATCCAAACGTAAACAAAGTAATTTTTCAAAAAGTAAATAAAGGATTTTTTTAAAATAATTTTCCAGAAGAATAGGCCCTTTACAAAGTGTTATCACTCATTTTAGTAATGAGGAGAGCTGTCTTCCCCACCTTTTTTTTTGAGTTAGTGTGAAACGTCAACATTTTATTTCACTATTTTCTCTCCCAGTTACATATACTTTCCATTTTAGTTGTTTTCCGCTGTTAAAATTCCTTGAGTGATGCGACTTCTGTTAGTTATTTGCTTGTGAGTCTGTAGCACCAGTGAACAAGGTTCGTAAAAGGATGGTCCTCACCAAGATCTACAGGTTTAATTCGCTCAAAGCCAAATCATTGGCATCATTCGACAGCGTAGGGAATAAGGATTTAGTTTCTTACAGTCATATAGTGATCGTGAGTTCAATCCCGCGATCAGGGATGGAAACACTGCTTATGGAAGAACGAACGATAGCTGACATCGCGTGGACGAAATAACGAATTCATCAAGAGGTATTTCATATCAGCCAAAAGAATTGACGTCTGAAGATGGCCAGAGGGTATGCTGGCGAGGCGTCTTGGGTATGACGATAAACTATATTCGGCGTCACGGCCTCTGATCAAGATGTTTTGAGGAGCGTGGAACCACCTCTTAATTGTTGTTTTTCCCAGGTCCCCTTTAGCCGGGGTGGTGGTAGCACCTGTTAGGGTCCCAGCTATGGGAAAATAGTTAACCCCCAAATTGGGGTCTAAAACACTATGAAAGTGTAAAAATAGGTTTTAATACCAGCAATATATTTTCTGAAAAATTTGTTACCAGCCATACTTTTTTAAAACAAATAATATTACCAACAATTCATTAAAAAAAAATTAACAGCAATAAAAAGCTTGTTGCCGTTAAATAACCCATTGAGGTTGATATACCATAAAACAAACCAAACAAAACCAAGATGGGCACACTAATTCGACATGATTTAAGTATATTGCATCTCGTTAACAGTCGCTCTCTCACAGACGTGCCGTCGCTTCCCTCTGTCTTTTCTACAAATACTTTCACGGTATCTGCTCCGACGAGCTACTTTCACTAGTTCCCAAACTGCATGAATTTAAACGTGCTACTAGGTTGGCATCTCCTTCCCACCCTTTCACAGTCGAAACGGTTAAATGTAGCCATCTCTTCTACTCCAATAGCTTCATGTCTCGCACTTCCCGTCTGTGGAACTCCCTTCTTTGCTTGCATCCCTGATAGGTATAATCTCCAACTATTCAAATGCAATGACAATCGACATCTCCAGATGCCTTCATCTATTCCCTGTTCTTCTCTTCATCCTTTCCTCTTTCACGCCTCTTTACTCTTGCTCCCAATCTCTGTAACCCCTTGCATGCTAGTGGCACTCCCGCCTTGCTTGGGGTGAAATGCTTAAAAACATTAACAATGGAATTAAAAATGAAATATAAAAACAACTTTATGGCACGCATTTCAAATTTCATTTCTGGTAGTTACATTGCAATCAGAGAATCTTCTCTGTATTCTGTTCTTTCAAGACTTGGGGGATTATGGCTTTCACAGGTCCCACCCAAAGAATACTATTTTTTCTTGGTAAAACAACATTTTTCTGATAATATTATAATACTTTCAGATAAGTGTTGCCATTGTTATTTATTTATTTACTAGTGTAACCGTGTCGTCAAAATTGACTGCAAGAAGGAATGTATTATAACTAACATGTATTATATTGTAAGTTAATTTTATTTAATTCAAGTACAATTTTGTAAATTAAAAATAACTCGTCGTTAAAGTTAATAATTGAACAGTGTGTACACAAATTATAAACAGCTAAGGAAAGATATTCGTATATTATCCTTATAAATATTACATATTTACAACCAAAATGTTTAAACTGCAAAAGTTGCGAAAGCACAATATTTTTTCTGTAAATTTTGGAAGGTCTGAGTAACCCTCGACAGTCAATATGGGATTTCAGAGTCTAGAAAAGAAGGTGACTGTCACACACACACACACACACACACACACACACACACACACACACACACACACAAATTTAAAATTTAGTTCTGACTGTGAACAGTGTCACCATTGTTTGGGGCGGTCTCTTTGTAGTTTGTCAGTGGGATAGTATTTTGCGTGTGGTTGTGAATGGAGTCTTGACTATATAACTATATTTTAAGTAAATTCTACGGCAAAAAGCAATAAACCTGGCACAGAACCCCCATTGTAATTGTATAAATAGAAAATTGCCCAGTCGAGTGCAAATGCAGATCTACTAGGGTGATATACCAAGCAACCTTTGCCCCTAAAGAAAATATGTTAAGTTATAATGTTTACATTGGAATTTCCGCGAGGGAAAGGAAACAGAGATTTTATACCTATAGGCAATCATTTACCAATCGTAAATTAAAATATCAAACAGCTATTTCAAAGAAAATTTGGGAATTAAAGTAGAAATGTCTGAACCCTCATATTGATTCGAAAATTATAGGTTTCGCTCATACTTCTAATATTCTTAGAGATAGGTGCAACCTACGTTTAGAAGGAAAACTTAGAATAATAAAACAGAATAATCAAAGCAAACTATTAAATCAAAGGAATGAATGACTTTTAAAATGTAGACACAGAAGCAGATTTAAACTCATATAAGAATATAGATCTTATTACTTGTTAACTCTCAAACTCCTCTCATGTTGAATATATAACGATAGGTAACTTCTAAGTTTTCCTTTCTTCTCCATATTTATGTACTCCATTTTGATCAACTTTTTTATGTCTTCTTAAAGTTTTTTTTTTGTTTTGTTTGTTTCGGTTATTTTTTTTTTAATTCCGGTTATGTTTTTTTCTTAATAATTTAACTTATCCTTAAAGTTATAAATGGATAATTTATTCTATCTTTAAATTGTTTTATCTTAAAATTCTTTGTTCCTTAATAATGTAAGATCTTACATTATTAAGGAACAAAGAATTATAATTTTCCAATCACTATGAGGGTTCAGACATTTCTACTTTAATTCCCAAATTTTCTTTGAAATAGCTGTTTGATATTTTAATTTAGGATTGGTAAATGATTGCCTATAGGTATAAAATCTCTGTTTCCTTAATTATATAATTAAATTAAAAGCATTAGTTCTGTTTCATCTCCAAGCAAATTTAAACAGAACTAATGATTTTGATTTAATTATATAATTACTTTTTAAGTTTTTAGCTAATGAAACATGGTAATTCCTGTGTAGCGAAGAAACCATATTTTAAATCAGTTAATTTGTAATATTTATGCTCTGTAAATTTACATTGAGCATTGTTTTGTAAAAATAAAAATATCAATAAGAACACCGGATTATATATCTTACTGTTCTTTCTTTTTATTACATTATATATATATATATATATATAGTGTTATATAGAGAGAATTACATAACTGTAATTAACACACACACACACACAGATATATATATATGTGTGTGTGAGTGTGGCATATATATATATATATATATATATATATATATATATATATATATATATATATATATATAATATGATGTATTATATAGAGAGATAATTGATAACTTCATGACCTACTTCACAAAACCCGTTCTTATTTTTCTAACATTGAAATTAAAGGGAAAGTTGCACTATAATGAGTGAGAAATCAGAGAGACGAGTTCGAATTCCAGTCGAGGTCGTTATATTCACTTACGCACAATTACCCTTGGGGAATGTGTAAATCCATCTCTTCTCCCCCACCAGCTATGGGTTGAATAGCAGGACAGAATGAATTATTTAGCCTTGGTTGGCAACCCGTCTACCACAGTAAGAAATGGCAACCTTCTGCGGGGAAAAATCTGCCTCGTTAGTCATGTATCGAAAGATGCATGATCGCCAAAGCGTGTATAACGTATGACACTTAACTGACTGACTGGATGTTATAACATTAAACACGGTGGTTTCTCCTGCGAAGGAGGACTCAGGTTCGAATCATGTCCGAAGCTACATTATCTTAAATTTTTCTCAAATGCACACGCCGGTAAAGGAAATAAACGTCTGTTAAAAACGGGGCATTTGCTCAAATACAAATATCTACTAAAGTAACGTTTGAAATAATATTAATACCTATTCTAACTAATAATGTTTAACTTAATAATGAATTATGTAATAATATCCAAAGTAGTCCTGGATATAACGATAAACTACATCTGGCAGCAAGGCTTCTGATTGGGAGATTGGCGCTTTCAAGGAGATCGAAACCAACTCTTGATTGCTGTTGTTCTCAAGTCAACCATGACCTGGGGTGGCGGCACATGTTAGGTTCCAGGCCATGGTCAAATAATGAACCCACAAAAAAAAACAAAAAAAAACAAACAAACAAAAAACACTAGGAAAATATAAAAATACATTTTCATAGTAAAAATACAATACATTATTATTTTTAAAAATACCTACAATATATGTTTTAGGGAAATTATCAGCAATACATTTTTATAGTAAAATGACCAACATTATATTTTATAGTAAAATTGAAGACATGGCATACATTGTCAAAACATTACCCCCCCAAAAAAAGAAAATTGCTGTGATTAATCTCACAACTTGTAACAAGAAACAAATTTCACTGCTCGTTTGATTTTGTAAGATTATTTAGTAAAAGAAAATAGAGCCAAGTAATCATAAGTTAATCATGGAATAATGTTATTCCCTTGAATAAATTAAAATGATTGAATTTTTATATTTAGATTTAGGTATTAAATGACCCATACAGGTGTTGATATGCTTCTAAACAAAAAACAGCCTAAATTAATATACAAAGTTATTGACTTACTCGATTCTGTTTCAAATTTGATACCGGATCCACCATCTAGAAAAAATGTATTTTGACAATATTTGAATGACATACGAGGCAAAGTGGTAAATACATATGAAGTAATATTTATTTTGGTTTAATACAAACATGTGGTACAATGTCAAAGGGGGGGAGGTTAGTTTTCACTCTATCTTAAACTTAGCCACGATTACTGACCCAAATATACCACAGTATTCCTTACACCAAAACAACACATTCTTACTTACAATTCTTACTACAGTCACCATAATACCTCAAGTCTCTATGTAGTCATAACTCGTCCCTATATGTACAATTTGTCTGTGGGGGTGGGGAATAAAAATATTTTTTCAAATACTATATATATATACAGAAATTAAACCAAATAGTATTAGTAATAAAACCCCAGACAATCCTTAAATGTGACAGAAAAATCAGTTAACTGGACGAAATTAATGCGGTACTAGGTAATTAAGAACAATCATTTGATCAAATATTCACTCAAATACATTCGCCTCCAGACACAAAAACAAATATGAAATAGACACTCGAAAAACGAAAGCGTTCCTCATCGACCAGAGAACTGACATCTCTGTCACTTAACTGGGTTGGGATTAAACTATAGAAACAGGGTAAAGAAAAAAATGAGGCCAATGTAGATGCATTCCCTAGCTAAGTTAACTTCCCGGAAGAAACTAAGGATAAAACAAACCTAATCTACCCTGTTTTAGGCGGGATTACTAATGTTCAGCACAAAGAAAATACATCTGAATTACGAGAGAAACTTTCATCGTTGTTTTTTTTTAAATTATTTTGATTGCAACCAATCTATACAGGACCATAAATAAAAATAATTAAAAAAGAACTTCATTCTTTAAGGAGAAAATAATTTGAGACTTAATAATAACATTATTACCAACTATAAACACATGCCTAAAACATTGCATTAAATCGCCATCTTTCTTGAATTCACCCTTAAAGAATGTAACATACGTCTATCTAATACAAAGAGTACGTGCCTAAAGTAGATTAGTCCCAGATTAGAGTGGAATGCCACAATATATATATATATATATATATATATATATATATATATAAGTAGTGTTGAATGTTAAAGACAACATAGTCTTACATATTTTCTTTTGAATTTTCTCATATTCTCTAATGAGACTTTTTATTTGAAAATAGTTCCGAAATATATATTTTCCATACGATGACCTAGCGCTTTCGAACATCATTGTTCATCTTCAGGGTCAATATTTTAGTCAAAATGTTTGTTTAAAAAAAAAAAAAAAAAAAAAAAAAAATTTTTGACTAAAATATTGACCCTGAAGATGAACAATGATGTTCGAAAGCGCTAGGTCATCGTATGGAAAATACATATTTCGGAACTATTTTCAAATAAAAAGTCTCATTAGAGAATATGAGAAAATTCAAAAGAAAATATGTAAGACTATGTTGTCTTTAACATTCAACACTACATGTTTGAAAGAAAAGTTGCTGCCAAATTACACATATATATATATATATATATATGACAATTTCTCGGACATTCAGGCCGGTAAATGTCGTTAATACTGATTATTATAAACAGAGCATTTACTTAGTTATTTGTATCTATAAAAAGAGCATACAAACATAAAGATGTCTTAATATATATATATATATATATATATATATATATATATATATATAATTATTTATTCGAAAATTATAACATAAATATATTAGAAAATCACTGCAAAAATATCCATTTTGTTTCAACACTTCTGGTGTCTTATCAAGTGTTGGTGTTGAATATATGGCTATTTTTGTAGTGATTTTCTAATATATTTATGTTATAATTTTCGAATAAACGATTATATTTGCTCTACTCTGTATTGAGCACTCTTTTAAGAATAGTATTTGTTGGTATTTGAAATCTATTCCGTATACACAAATCCTATACTTGTATATATATATATATATATATATATATATATATATATATATTTTATACTTACCTATCAAATGTTTTAGATCGTCAATATTCTTTTTCCCTAAAAATAAAGAAAATGGAGCGGCTAAAATTTTTCAAGGAAATAAATTATATAAAGTAAAATGACAATTTAAAACATTCTTTAACCTTTAAAGTGAAAAAAAAGAAAACAAAAAAAAAAAGAAAACAAAAAAAAAAGAAAACAAAAAAAAAAGAAAACAAAAAAAAAAAGAAAACAAAAAAAAAAAAATTCTAAAACGCCGGGGTGCTACAATGTTCTCCGCTCAACGTAGAAGAATGAAGAAAGACCTTTTTTCATATGCCGTGTGCTTTTTGGTAGGTGGGCGGTCATGGCTCTCCACAACTTCATATATTTTGTAGGTCTTATTAATGTTTGTCTTATTTTCCATTCTTTACATCCTGCGATTAGTCATTCATTCGTTAAAGTTTGTCGGGAAGATGGTCTACCGCTTCACTTTCTCCCTTGTGCCTTCGAAATCTGCTGTAAGTTGGTTGACAGAACAGAAAAATGAAAGGAAACCTTACTAAGAGCTGCAAAGGATAATAAGTTGTGGTGAGTCATGATCGCCCACGTGCTGAAGGGACATTGAAGAAAAGCATCCATTACATGAACCGGCACGCTTATTTTATAAATTGAAAATTCCCATCAGCACGACTATTCCCGACGGTGTTTGTATTTAGTACAAGAAAACCTTCCTATGTACCAGTGAATGCTGGACAATTTCGGCACATATGCGGGAAACATCTTCAAGCGATTAAGGTGTCGTTCTATCAACGAATGTTGCGAATACTCTGTTAAGGAAGGTTTTAAATACACTAGAGCAATGATTCCCAACGGGGGGCGCAGGCCACACTGATTGAGCATGGTAATATTTTGGTGCGGCGTGCGTAGGATGTGCACCCTTCGGTTTACTATAACAACAGAATAAGGGGACAAATCGAGAATGAGTTATTAACAGTGAATTATTTTTCAAATGAGTCTGAGTGAGAGGGTTAATGTTAATGCGTGTTTATACATACGATGAATATACAGTATGCATAGAACAAATTCAACCACCGTTGCAAAAATTTCTTGTTACCGTTTCCATCTTCATATTTAGCTGAATGTGACTTTATTGATGTAAATGATTTGTTATTGAAGAAAAGAAATTGACTGGATATCACTAAACGAGGAGACTTGAGGCTTAAGCTGACAAAATTAGTAAATATAAAATCTATCTGTATCAGGTATGAGGCACAAACAGCCATTTTGTGATGAGCTCAAATTTCATTTTGCATTATTATTTCATGATAAAAATTATCAAATTATATTACAGAATAAGCTTTCAATCAAATATTTTATATTTCTGCCTTTCGGTTGTCTATTATATGTTTTGAAACTATATATATTTAACTGTCTTTTTTTTTCTTTCAACCGTTGACGTCTGTTGTAATCATCATCCGCCTGTTTCACATTTCTTGTTTTGGGATTTGGTTGCGCTTAGTCTGGGGCCTAATCTTCGTTCTTGCCTCCAACGGTGGCCTTACCAAGAGTTTAGAACTCCCGACAGCATCGCTCTCCGAGTCAGTAGACAATGCAAACCCCACCATCACGAGAAGGAGCGACCATCAGAGGTACAGACTCATAAACACACATATACATTTTACACTGGATGTTAGAGGAAACAGTTCGTCAAATGATAAATATATATATATATATATATATATATATATGTGTGTGTGTGTGTGTGTGTGTGTGTGTGTGTGTGTGTGTGTGTGTGTGTGTGTGTGTATTAGTTGTATTACTTATAGAATTATTAATGAAAAAATCTAAGGAATTTAAACGGTGAAGTAACCGCGCGGTAAACCTTTCCTGCGGTAATTTGATGGCGGTGAATATTCCTGGGTTGAATTCATGGCGGTGAACTTACCTGTAATCATATTTTATACTTTATTATATTTATTTAAGCTGTACATGGTGTTTTTGTTAGATGATAAAAAATGTTGGAAAGTGGTTGACGTCGAGTTGCCAGGTTAGGAGCAGTAACATTACAGACCCTAAATTGGATTTAGTCAAGAATCTCGAGATATATAGCAATGTCACCAGACCAGACCAAACTTGACAACAATTGTGAAAGAGAGAATAAGATCTTCAAAGATAAAAAATATACTTTACCATTGTTTGTGAGGCGCATGTATATTCCGTCTGAAAATAAATTAAAATATTATAATACAATATTGTGGCGAATTTTAACTTTATCATTAAAGGAATAAGCTTCTATTAATATATATATATATATATATATATATATATATATATATATATATATATAGAGAGAGAGAGAGAGAGAGAGAGACATTATTTAACTGTATAATCAAGTTTTGATGTTATTCCACGAAATTTCTTTGAATTATCCATTCTACAAGGAGTCTAAAATGACACTGAGAGGTTTCCTGTCAGTGAAGTTTTATTTTGTCTATTATGGCAATTCTGGAAAGTTTTCACTTTAAAAATATTTTACCAAATTAATCTTCTTACTTTATATATATATATATATATATATATATATATATATATATATATATATATATATATATATATAGAATTTTATTAAATCCCTTTTCTTGTATTTAAAATTTATGCCAAATTTAATTTTGCTCTTAATGGGTTTTGAGATACGGGGATTTTTTTCTTTGAATTTCTTTAGAAAGGATATATCCCAAAAATTTGCAAATGGTTTAAATCTGTAAAAAAATGTTAGCCGTTTCCTTATAATGTAAAATTCGTCATTCATTCGGTTTCACTGTTGGTTGAGCCCATTTCGTGTGAGAGTAACTTAGAAATAATTCTATGTTTTTTAGTATAAAATGATATATATTAGGGTATTCGGAAAATAATAAAGTATTACAATTATAATTATATTATAATTACTTATAAGGAACTATAAGTCAACAAACATATGCAAAAGTAAATTTGAATGGCAGGAAATTGCAGAGAGAATTCTTCTCTCCTAGCTATAAATATATTAATTGTTTAATCTTTGGAGTGTTAACTTTAAAATAATATATTCGGGGTTTCTTAGTGAATGAATTCCGAAAGAGTAGTAGTAGGCATTATTAATAAAAAAAACAAACATATGTGAGTCGTTTACGTTGCCCGTCAAGGTTCGTACATGTCAGACCGTGGTTTTTGTAAGAGTTTGGAAATGGCGACTGTGACATATCACCTGTAAGAGGATCCACTCTGAATGAAGAACTTTCCAGAGAGGGTATTGAATTTGATCCACTAGAGATATGGCGAAAAAACATAATGTGCCATCTTCGATTGTCCAGGAACATGTCAATCGGTTTTGGAAAACTTGCAATAACGGATTTTGGTTTCTCGTGAGCTTTCGCACGAGAACAGGAAACAATGTCCGATCATATGCAGTTGTCTTCCAACCAGCAGGAGCAATCTTTCATTTTTGCATCAGATTGTTGCTGGTGATGAAAAAACATAGTTTTTGTATATAAAAGAGGAAATTGAAAAGACGGTGGTTATCAAAACATATAATGCCAAATGACTCTACAGAAATTATTAGATTAGTACATTATTTGGACTAATGTCCTCATCATTGTCACCATATTTTTTACAACATTTCGGCCGTTGTACGCTCCGGCCTTCTTCAGGTTGGAATGTGGAAATGAACGCTTTATTCGCTCACTGGAGTAGACTGTTCTACTTCCACGTGTCAGTTATCAGTTATTTCCTGTTAATTTCCATCTGAAAGGTCTCCATTGCCTTAGCTGGGTATTGAACTTGCTCTCTTTGGGTCCTGTCACTGTGTCTAACTAACGCCTTTATCCACTGTGCCATGTGTTCTTGAGGACATCTGTGTATGAATTTCTGGGTATTATAAACCTAATGTCTTCAGAAACCATTTTTTACTAGTTCTCATATTGCAATTTTTGCTGTTATCAATTCATGTTTTTACCAGAGCTCATACTGCAACTTTTTTCTGTTATTGTCGCTTTTCTCTGGCACTCCTTATTACTAGTTCCCATATTGTATTCATTTCTATGCTTGGTCGGCTCAAGAGATTTTTGTGGCCTAGCATATGTGCTGATTCCTTAAGTTTACCAATTATTATGTCTGGTGGAATATGAATGATATCGTCCAAGACAACCTTGTGGGAGATAGATGGACCACCCCTGAAGAAGTTTGTTTTTCTGCAAATTGATCGAGCAAACGGTGTATTACGTCGAAAGTGTCGGCGTAATACACAGTTTTCATGACCGTTTTGGTAAAGAGTGATTAAATCCCAAACATCCAAATATTTAAAGAATTTTACCTTAAATTTATTATCATATCAATTTTGGTAATATTTTCATTTATTTTTGGAGAATAAACGTAATGAAGAAAAATGAAAATGATTTATAATGAAACCAAGTAGTGTTATCACCCTGGCCACATAAAACTCATTTCTGGAAGTGCTACTTACTTTCTAAATTTTTCAGTGCAGTATCTGAAATATTACAAAAAAAGGGTTAATTTTTTCATGAGGAACAAAAATCATTTATTATGAATTGACATAAAAAAATGAATGTTTTTCACATATTTTTCCCGTTGTAAAACTCAGTTATGCCAAAACCGGTAGATTGCTCTGATTTAATGTAATTATTGATAAGAATATTGTACAGGGTGTCCATAAAGTTCGTGTGCACTTTAAAAACTTTATAACTTTATTTGTATTTGCGATAGAAATAATTTGTAAAAAGGATTAGAAAGAAGTAAATCTATATTTTTTTAAGGTTTTATTGACAATTTATTTAAGTTTCCACATGTCCTCCATCATTAGTGTTGTGGTAGGATCCACCTAATCTGCATAGGTGACTACCAACTATATAAATAATGGTTGGTACCGGGAGACGAGAGGAGGAATCACGAGATCCAACTAGAGACTCTGATCGACTGCGACTAGTCAACACATTCTCCAGGAACGTCTTCCCAGAAATATACAGAAATACTATATGTACTTATTGTGTACACTTTCTTGTTATAATACATTCTTGTTCTAAGTACATTTTGTGTTGCATTATTATTCCATGCATTAGGCGAGATTCAACAATGAGTCAAGACTCAACAATTAGGGTAATACGATTTTGCAGTTCACGGAAAACATTTGCCAACTGATTTACAGTAATGCCTGAAATCATATTAGTTATTTTAGCTAAACTTAAAACTAGGTGCATTAAACTTTATAACATTTTTTACAGATTATTTCTATCGCAAATACAAATAAAGTTATAATTCTTTTAAAGTGCACACGAACTTTATGAACACCTTGTATTTCCCGATAAACAATTCATATGTTTCACTCTGAGTTCGTCTGTGTCTCATTTTGAGAACTAGTTTATGACGACATCAAACACCTTAATGATTTTTTGTTTATTTTTCAAATACTTTCAACCGTCTCAGATTATTATCAAGAAGTGGGTGTTTTTTACATGGCAAACATCCTGGCATTCTCTTTTTTTGGTGGAGGGATTGATAGAATTCATATTAATCAAAAGTCAAGTTATGTGTGAACGGGTTACACGAAGCTAGAAAGCACTGTCAATGCATGTATTAAATATTTATATATTTTATACACATTTCACCCTTGCGTAAATTAATTGAAACAAAACGAATAAGTCCGTTATTATTTAATTTCTTGTATTTTTCCAATGAATAATCAGATGTGTTTCCGCGCCAGTCTTTGATTTGCTTACTAGTAAGGATTATCAGTGTGTTCATGCAGCGTTACAATATTCGTACGCTTCCTTGGAGTAACGCCCATAGCAGACAATGACCGTAGGACAACTAATCAACATTCGAGACAATAGTGTCTGGGCGTGAAAAAAATCTGATGCAATCACGGATGACGCAATATTTTTCAAGGCCAAACAAATTTCATCATACACCCCGAAAATAGATTCATATTACAGCACACCTTTGCAAAGGACCTAATCTGAGGAAAAAACTGAAATCGATTACACCTTCTCAATCCAGTTGGTCTAAACTGACCGTATGGTGAAAGGAGGGAAACTAAAATGGTTGTTCCAATTAATTTGCACAAGGTTGTATTTTATTTAATGTAGCTTTTTTTCTTTAGAAAAAGAGCGTGTAGTATGTTGAGTCTTTCCTTGCCGTGAGTACTGTATGTTTGTTTTTGTTTTTTAATTCGTACTTGCCAAACTATGATAGACGCAATTTAATTATCTTTCATGCTATGAATTGATTCAATAATTCAGTTGATTATGAGTCTCCACAGTTTCCTAAATTTTTTATTTCTGAATTACAATGCATGATGGGGATCATTGCTTTCCATTACTATAGAAGCAAAGGTGGGTGAGAGTACGTTTTCGAGTTTTTATTCTTTCTGGGCTGAACAGAGAGCCCTGGCTTGATTAACCGCCGTGTGTAAATCAAGGGTTCTGTTTTCTAAAAGGAGCTGTCGAATGGAATTAGTGCCCAAACCGGTCGTGAACGCGTCTCTAACTCCGTTACCCCGGTTTCGAGCGGCGTTTAAACGTTTTGAAGCTGCGTTCCTTCGCTATGGTTGTAGCCTTTAAACATATTCACCAATATCCCCTTGGTCCAAGAGTGGATAGAATATGCCGAGCAAATTTCATTCGTTGCTCTCATTTGAGTTGACTTACGGCAGATTCGAAATTAATATAATCGGCAATATAATCATAGACCCCCGAGGAAATGTCATTAAGATAACCAACACCTATCGTAGCTCATGGACATTATCATCTATGGTTTTTCGTAGGAATGAATAAAAGGTCTGATACCAAAGATTGAAGTCTTTAGTCGCAGAGGCGAATTTCGGAGATACGTTCGAACTTTTAGGTTTAAAGATTTTGCCCATGATCTTTCGATATACTTTGTTTATGAAGCTGTTATAAAAACAAGAGGACCAGAAAATAACCTTAACGAAGGCTTAATAAACAAAGAGGCGCGCGACCGAGTTAAAGCTAAATAAGAAATGGCCGAGCCAAACGATGTTACAAATATATATCGAACAGAGTACCACGGTAGGTAATATTTACATGAAAACTTTCAATTAAGGGAAGTGATATATATATATATATATATATATATATATATATATATATATATATATATATATATATATATATATATATATACGAGGATCATTCAATAAATAAGTTGAATTTTTCGGTATAAGGACTTCTAATACAGATAGAAGCTTACTCTTTTTTTGTTTTACTTCTTTTTCACATGGATTTAATTTCTTTTGCAGATTAAAAAAAAACTTCGAGAGTTTTGGAGATTAACAAAGATGGACGACCAAGAAGTAGGCTCCAAGATTGAACAGCGGTCAGTTATCAAGTTTTTGGTTGCTGAAGGGTGCAAATCAGTTGAAATTCATAGGAGAATGTCAACTGTGTATGGTGCCACATGTTTCAGCCAACAAATGTCTACAAGTGGGCTAAATTGTTTAAAGAAGGTCAGAGCAGTGTTGAGGATGAAGACAGGCCTGGGAGGCCTACAGAAGTGAGGTCTCCTGAGGTGATCGAATCAGTCAATGACCTCATTCAGTCTGACAGTAGATGACATTGCAAGGACTTTGAGCTTATCTGTTGGGACAAACGCAGGGGTCATCAGTCAGAAGGCGTCATCTTGCATCATGACAACGCAAGGCCTCACACAGCAGCCCAAACGGTGCAGACCGTCAACGAGCTGGGCTGGGAACTAACCCCTCATCCCCCTTACAGCCCAGACCTTTCCCCTTCAGACTTTCACCTTTTTGGTCCCTTGAAAGCGTTCACGAGAGGCACGAAGTATAAAAGTGACGATGAAGTCAAGTGTTGTGAGCGACTAGCTGAGACATGAGTCCAAAGATTTTTACGCTGAGGGAATACGGAAGCTTTTGCACAGATGACAGTGCTCGGAGACTACGTTGAAAAAAAAGTAAATTTCTATCTGTATTAGAAGTCCTTATACCGAAAAATTCACCTTATTTATTGAATGACCCTCGTATATGATCAATCACAAACCAACCTTATAAATTTCTACTTGTAAAATCTACAACAGGTTGAGTATCCTTTATTAGAAATTCCAAAATCCGAAGATTTCTAAAACCGGAAAGTTTTTCTGTCATGACTTGCCACAAATAGTGTTTGGTGTTGTATTTATGTATTTTTCCTAAGTAGTGATTGTTTTTTTGTACACGTACAGAAAGTCCGACACATTATGTTTACGTGAAATCTTAATTTCACCACTTACAAATTCCTGTGAGCAATTACATGAATATCGTCACTACCTGTATCTGTATGTACACAAAATTGATTAAATTTCATATAAAACTACCTTGAGAGTATACGTAAAAGCTGTGTCATGTAATGTAAACGGATATCGTGTTATATAAATTTCTATTCGAACGACAACTTTTAATTGTAAAATCAAATACAGGTTGAGTATCGTTTATCCGAAATTTCCAAATCCGAAAACTTCCAAAATCCGAAAATATTTCAGGTGCTAACATGAATTGTCAGAAATGGAAAATTTCAGAAAGCAACATGGCTACTCGTAGCATGATTATTGCATTTCAGCGTTACAAATAAAATGTTGATTTTTTTTCAGTTTTCATTAAATTTTGTTGTAATCAGAATCCATGTTTTTCTTTTATATAAATATTGTACCTGTATGTATTGTAACATATTAATCAAAACACGACATCGTTGGTAGAGACTGATAGCAAATTTTTCTTCTCACACACATTACTGATGTCAATGATGATCTATCATCTTCCTCCAGTTGCTAACACCTGATATAGAAGCAGAATTTGGTGTTGCATTTATATATTTTTTGTGTAACTAGTGACAGTGTTTTTGGAACACGTAAAGAAATTACAGAACTCTTTTTACGTGAAATTTTAATTTCACCCCTTAAAAATCCGTTTGAGCATTGCATGTCTAGCGTCATTAGCTGTAAAACTACATTTAGGGTATATGTTATTTATATAAAACTACATTCAGGGTATATGTTATATATATAAAACTACATTTAGTGTATATGTTATATATATAAAACTACATTTAGGGTATATGTTATTTATATAAAACTACATTTAGTGTATATGTTATATATATAAAACTACATTTAGGGTATATGTTATTTATATAAAACCATATTTAGGGTATATGTTATTTATATAAAACTACATTTAGGGTATATGTTATTTATATAAAACTACATTCTGGGTATATGTTATTTATATAAAACCATATTTAGGGTATATGTTATTTATATAAAACTACATTTAGGGTATACATATAAACTGTCTTTGGAAATTTAAAGGGATATTGTGTTTATGCTTGGCTTCCATTCCCAAACTGCCCCATTTTATAGATGCCAAGTACAAACTGAATATCCTCTATTCCAAATCCCAAAAAATTCTGAAAACCCGCCACAAAAATTTCGGATAAAGCATTCTCAACCTGTGCTTATGTTGAAGACTTAAATACTGTAATTCCCCATGTATAATACGCCTTCATCCCTAATATGCACCCCTAAAATTGTACTGACATGTGGGAAAATGCTTCTACTCATGCATATGCACCCCTTTATTGGTAATGAAACCCTATAATTGTACCTCCTCAATTTAATTACGGCCAGGGTTTACTACTCTTATTGAAGCTAACTGAAGATATTTATCAAAATTTCCAATCATCAAGATTCTAAAACGAAACAGATATACCTATATTGTGACCACTGCGCAGACTCATTAACTTGTTTTTCTTCGATAAAATGTGATCTATATGTAGTTATTCATACAAAAAATGGTTTTAAACATAAAATAATATTATTCTAATTATTTTACATTTGATTATATTTGACATCCTTATGGGGTCGCAGTCGCCGAATGTTAGTGTCAAATTGTCGTATGTTTGTGGTGAGTAGTCATTTCGTAACTAAAATCGACCTATGAAACAGCAATTTTTAAAAAGATTTTTGTAGCTGTGCATAATACGCACCCCTAATTTTAGAAAAAAAAATGCGTATTATACATGTGTAATTACGGAAGCTTTTACTCTGTTTACTATTCCGTCCTGGGTATGACGATAAACTACATCCGCGTCCTAGGTAAGACGATAAACTCCATCCAACAGCAAGGCCTCTGACCAGGAGGTCTTGAGGGACCACCTCTTAATTGCTGGTGTTCCCAGGTTCACCGTGACCCGGGTTGGTAGCATCTTTTAGGGTCCCAGCTATGGGCAAATAGTTAACCCCCAAAACAGGTAAAAGCACTATGAAAGTGTAAAAATGGGTTTTAATATCAGAAATACTTTGTAAAAAATATTACCAGAAATACTTTTTTGAAAAAAAAACAACTATTACCAGCAATACGTTTTTGAAAAAAAAAATATTACCAGCATACATTTTTAAAAATAATATTACCAGCTATACATTTTTGAAGAAAAAAAATATTACCAGAAATAGATTTTTGACAAAACAAAAATATTACCAGGAAAAAATGTTGATATGACGTAAAACAAAACAAAATGTTTACCATTAAAACAACCGTCTGCAAAAAAAAAAAACTTCATAAAATGAATCTGCTTTTTTAAGCAACGTTAGGAAGATTATAAAGAGATTCACCATATTGTTTCTCTCAAAGAACTTACCGATTAAATTTTCGAAAAACTGAGAAGTTGGATTGTAGGGGCCTTCTGAGCTTTCAGCTTCTGGATGTGGGCCTTCATTTTCTACATTTCCGTCATTTTCTAAAAAAAAAAAGCAAACGTTTGAATAAGAAGAAATCGAAACATAAGTGAAGAGACAAGGTATTTTTACACTATTTACACACTGGCCATTGTCCTCGTAGATGTTGCTGCTATCACAACGTTGCGACCGTCATGTCCTCCGTCCTTTCTTCCTCAAAGATAACTTACAGGGAATTATGAACTGAACCTTTTATTTAATCAACTGGGGTATTCTATTCTCGTTCCACTGCCCGTGTCTAGAGACATCTTCTAGCTTTTATTTATAGTACTGTTCAGTTATTGCTCGCTAGTTACCACTGAGTCTACGTACACACTACCAGACCTAGGGATTGAAGTCACAACCACTATATTACTAAATTCGTGAGCCAATGCTTTAATCCACTAGGCCATTGTGAATTCAAATAGTGTATGTAATGATAACTCCTCACCCTAGAAATTCAGACAGAGACAAGGTTTAATTGCCAAAATGTAAGAGTTGAAATGCTCGCATTATATATGATCCTACCCGAATCTGTATTCTATCATGTCAGGTCAGTCTCTTTACGCTTTGCTTTGCTATCTTGTTACAGAGTTAAAGAAAGTAGTTTATTAGAACGAGGCTGATCTGAAAAGTTCATAAGCTGACTATAAAGGAGTGATGACAGATTGTGAATCTTGCATACATTAATTTCAGTTCTTCTTATTATAAATGCATTGTTTCTTTCCAGGTACGACGGTGGACTGAAAAGTTCATAGAAGACTATGGAGGGATGCTAGAGCTATGAAATTTTGCATGCATTATTTTCAACCCTTCTTATTAATAACTGCATTGTTTCTTTCCAGGTACGAGGGGGGTTGAGAAGTTCATAGTGTGATTCTTACGGAGTGATACCAGAATTGTGAAATATTGCACCATGAACTTGGCATGACGGAGGTTTCTGCTCAGTTGATGTCCCGACCTCTGACCCCTGATCAAAATGCACCAGACTAAAGGTCGTGAATATGGCAATAAAGATGAGTCTGACATTGATGCAGATTTATATAAAACTACATTTAGGGTATATGTTATTTATATAAAACTACATTTAGGGTATATATATAAACTGTCTTTGGAAATTTAAAGGGATATTGTGTTTATGCTTGGCTTCCATTCCCAAACTGCCCCATTTTATAGATGCCAAGTACAAACTGAATATCCTCTATTCCAAATCCCAAAATATTCTGAAAACCCGCCACAAAAATTTCGGATAAAGCATTCTCAACCTGTGCTTATGTTGAAGACTTAAATACTGTAATTCCCCATGTATAATACGCCTTCATCCCTAATATACACCCCTAAAATTGTACTGACATGTGGGAAAATGCTTCTACTCATGCATATGCACCCCTTTATTGGTAATGAAACCCTATAATTGTACCTCCTCAATTTAATTACGGCCAGGGTTTACTACTCTTATTGAAGCTAACTTCACCTAAGACAATGTGACAAACCATTCAGTTGAAATAGCCCTTCTTACCTGCCGCAAAGAAAGCCAAAGCCGTTTTACCTGAAGAGAAGTTTTTTTTTTGGGGGGGGGATTCGAAAGTCATTCTATTTATTGACTATCTTCAAAAGTGGCACTCTATGAATGGAGAGTAATATGCCAACGTTCTAAAGCAGTTATGTAGTCTATCAAGGCCGACCATCCAGGAAAACGGACAAAACGTGGGATAACTGAGACATGGCACGTTGAACTAGAACAATCTACCCCGATGGGCTAAATAAAGGGTACAATGCGAAATTCCAATCCCCTGAAGGTCATAGCGTACGACGGCCTTGAGGTCGTGAATATGTCAATAAAAATGAGTACGAACAATGCAAATGATGTAAATAATTACGCTACGTCTACTCATGAATATAGTCTGATTTGCTGACGTATAAGAAAATGGATTTGGCATAACAGTTGCGCACTCTTTGTTTCTAATGAAAGTTTCTACATACCTTGCTTAATATTTTGGAAAGTATCCTCTGCTATTTCAATGCGCCTTCGGATTTCGCTGTCACATTTTCATACTCTGTTAAAATTAATTCTCATCACTGCTCTGCCAAAATAGTCTGCGCGACATGTTTAGTAAACACAGCTCAACATCAGGCCCATATCGAATTTGTTATATAAGAATAAAGTGCCGATGCTGACACTTGTGTTTGAACATAGATCGCCAGTGAACAAACGCAGTCGATCTCATTACTGAACGAAGTAGATCACGTGATCATAGCGGAAACGCATATATAGAGGAAGTCGCGTGACGTCTTATGTGTTCGCTATTCCTAGTCTATCCTCTATACTAGACGGATCTCATTTCTATTCTATCCTCTATTACTCGTATAGTAATAGAGGACCGCTATACTATTTCTCTATTTGGATTACTATTCGTTGGTTACTTGTCGAGCGAGTATTATCGAGCAAGTACTATTAGTGCGAGTGATATTCGAAGGCGTCTGACTCCAGTATTGTTCTCAACGGCGTTACTATAGTTGTATCTGCGATTACAAAGTCTCTACTACAAGGAGCATGACGAAAGTGTCAACGAGTATTCGTTGACATCACAAAAGAATTTCACCAGACAACGGAGCGTCGAGGTTAAGACGATAAACTACGTCCGCGTCCTGGGTAAGACGATAAACTACATCCGCGTCCTGGGTAAGACGATAAACTACATTCGCGTCCTGGGTAAGATAATAAACTACATCAGCGTCCCGGGGAAGGCGATAAATTACGTCGAACAAAAAGGCCTCTGATCATGAGGTTTTGCTGGTGTTCCCAGGTGTTTAATCAGTGGATGCTGGACAATTTTCTCCAGATAAAAAAAATGATAAACTTAAAGTGACAAAGATATTATTCTACTGGCGAATCCTAATAATACCATGAACAGAACATGGGTTAAAAGACAAGATCTTAAGGAAAATAATACAGAAAGAGCTACAACCGGAAAGAGAAAAATGCAATATATAATGAGGAGAGAAAGACCAGTAAGTTTAACACTCTCAAGACATACTGAAGACAACAGAATCAGGGTGGAGAAAAGCGATTAATAGATTCAACGCATCCAAAGAATGGATAACTAAACGGAGACAAAGAGGGATTGTAAAGAGTAAAAAAATACATTGATCCACAGAATAAAAGGAAGCTGTGGCGTGCCATGACCACCTACGACTTAAAAGGACTTGGCGTACTGAACAAAAAAAATTATTTCACTATTTGGATGGGTGGTCTCACACACTTTGCGTGAGAGTAAGAAACGCTAAAAGAGCGAGGGAAAACGCGAGGAAAGAGAGAGGGAGAAATACAACTAGAGAAAAAGAAGAAAAGTGAATCTAGATGAGAAGCAAGAAAGAAGAATCAGAAGGCGATAGAGAGGAAAGGAAATAAAATCAGAGAGAGGAGGAAGAGAATCAGAAGAAGAGAGAGAAATAGAAGAGAGATAGTGAGAGAGAAAGAGAAGCAAGTTTGATTTAGAGAAGAAAAGAAAATCAAAGGAAGAGAGAGAGTTAAGGAAACGGAATCGGAGGGAGAGAGAAGAAAATAATCAGAAAAAAGAGAGAGAAATAGAAGAGAGATAGTGAGAGAAAAAGAGAAGCAAGTTTGATTTAGCGAAGAAAAGAAAATCAAAGGAAGAGAGACAGTGAAGGAAACGGAATCGGAGGGAGAGAGAAGAAAATAATCAGAAAAAGAGAGAGAAATTTAGAGAGAGTTAGAGTGTGGGAGAGTAGTAAAACGAATCAGAGGGAGATAGAGTGATGTATAATCAGAGGGAGTAGAATATAAAAAATATTGTATACCGTATATATAAAAAATATTGTATATTGTTTACCGTATATACCCGCGTATCATGCGATTTTTGAAGACCTAATTTTGAAGCTAATTTTAAGGGGGTCGCATCATACACTATATATAAAATTAGCGTATGTTCTGCTGGCCGTAGCTATGCCGTTAGCAAACTATATATCCATTTACTGTAGTTAAAAGTATGCTGTATTTAACATAAACACCTCGTTATACGAATATATACGATATTTCATTGTCATTTTTTATGTACCGTGTCCCTTCAGGACCTGAGCGATCGTGGCCCGCCACACATTTTTATCCTTTATAGCTTTAAGCAATAAATGTCACATTACTATATGTCCCAGCCTTTATTTTGCCATTCATTTGCACACCGTCGTTAGTCAGATTACTCGCTATTTCCGTCAGTTTCTCATGACTTTAATATGTCCTGTGTGTGTCAGGATATCCGAGCCTCTATCCTCATTATATTTCCCAGGGATTTCAACTGTCTCTTTCTGATTCAAAGTTAAAATATCCCTTTTGTTTATGTATTTTAAACTTCCTGTTTACTCATATGCACGGTTCATGTTATTCTTTAGCAGAATTTATTTTATTTGTTTAATTCAAATCTTTTCAAATGTTCATAGAGAAATGAAAAAAGATACTGACCTGTATAACAGTCGTCATTGCCCTCAAAGTATCCTGTAAAAGAATCATAAATATCGAAAATAAATATAATGCCATTAAAAATAAATACATATATTTTAAAATAATGTAATTTGTAGAAGTGTTGCAGATAGGGTTCAGTGTTATATTGAATGCGAAGGAGAGCATTTGAACATGTTAAATAGTTTATCAGAAACAATCATGTAGTTTTGATGTGACAATACTTATAAATTTGCTTAAATTACTGTAATATATATATATATATATATATATATATATATATATATATATATATATATATATATATATATATATATATATTACAAAGAATCATTCACACAAAAAGCATATTAGTAAAGTTAATGATATAAAATATCGAAATCCTTTCGCAAACAAAATTTTAAAGTTGCATTAACCTACGAACCACTCGATGAATGTTATGATCCTTGTTTTTAATAACTACAAGGTGTATAAGGTCTTTTTTTTAAAAAAAGAAAACATATTTCGATTCGCATTTAATTCTTTCGTCTCTAATGCTACATGGGTTTTGCTAAAAACAATATAATTTCCATGCCTGAGGATGACTGTATGTACAGTTGAAAGTACTTGCAGATTAAAAAAAGACTTTATACAGCTAATAATTATTAAAAACAAGGATCATAACATTTATCGAGTGGTTCGTAGGTTAATGTACCTTTAAAATTTTGTTTGCGAAGTGTTTCGCAATTTTATATATGATTAACTTTACTAATCTACTTTTTGTATGAATGATTCATCGTAATATAAATTAGACTGCACCACATATTTGATATATATATATATATATATATATATATATATATATATATATATATATATATATATATATATATATATATATAGCTCTAACATCAAAATTGTTCAAATCTTATAATAGCAAAAAGTGTTCAATTGTTACATTAAGCTCTGAACCGTTGTATCTTAGAAATGATGAAAGATATCTTACTGGAATTCTCAGAGATTTTTATAAGACTTTTGGACTCTAATTTGAGCAATAAGAATTTGGATCTTACGCTCCTGAAGGATCAAAATAAACTTCAAATACACACACACACACACACACACACACACACACACACACATATATATATATATATATATATATATATATATATTTATATTTATATATATATATTATTCCAGCATCATTTTCCAACTTATTCAAGATGATTTTCGCCCTCTCTAACCGTATAACTTTCTGCCCTGGAGTAACAATGTGCCTCACACGTTACACGTACGATTTAATTTTCAAGCCTTTTTTCACTGCTCTTTAGACTGTCATAGCGGAAATCCCCTCTAACGTGCCAAACGTCTTATAGAACGAGTTGGATCTTTTCTGATTGATCTCTTTAACCCTAAATTGAAATGATGATCCCTCTTCCTGTTGTGACCTCCTGATCTAGATTTCCTCTCTACTGTTCCTTCTATTTTAAACTTATTCACCATTCTCTTGATGGTCCTTAAATGGACTTTGAAGATGGAAGCCGGACTATGAATGTTGGTGCCATTACTAAGGGCCTGAATGATCTTTTCCTCCCAACATTGCTCAGTTTGGAAGACAGTGGGTCTAACACAAAACGATTTTAACCTGTTTTCTTTCCAGCTGAATAATTCAAAGAGTTTTTCAGTGATTCATACTACAAATGTTGTCAAGATGGCTAAACGTCTTATTCGAAATCCCCGGGGGGGGTGAACTCAGTTTAGTGGTTTATTAGAGATTTTGTGGAATGGATAATTATGTTGTTACATGATTTCGATAATTTTACTGTTAAACCTGATAAATATATATATATATATATATATATATATATATATATATATATATATATATATATATATATATATATAGGCAACATTCAAGCATGTTTCATTGAATAATATAGATATATTACGCCTATTTATTTTTATAATAATCCCTTCTAGTTCCCTAATTAGCTTCTTGAAGTTAAGTTGAAATTCATAGAGGAAGGCGTCGTTGTTTTTTGTTAACCCAAGTACTTCGAGAGCATCCTCAGGGTTGAATGGCGAAGACAAACTTAATGTAACTTTGACCGTTTTGATGATCATTTCTGTGAACGTGATCTGTTATAATTAATTTAGAATTAACCGTTATAGCAATCTTTTATTTTGCAAACAAGCGTCCACAACAAAAGGGAGATAACCAAAGATGTTGAAATTGCAAAACTGCATTTAATGTTGGTCAAATACATTTTAAAACATTGTTACTACACTAGTAATAATTTTGTTCAGCGTTGGTTGCTTTTGATATGGAGGACTTCGATAATTTGAAGTTTGTGCGTGTATGTTTTCTTATAAGTGTATATTCACATTTGGGTAAGCGCTCTGTTTATATAATAAACAGTATATTTATTTATATTTATCTACTGGCCTGAAATTTTGAGAAATCTTATTTTGTCTTGCTTTGTAACATATCTCTTTTGTGTTCACATAATATTTTATTCAAATTGTTTGTGGTCTCTATTATGTATTGCTTTTGGCAGTCATCACAGGCTATAGATTAAATTCAGGTTTCAGGTTTTAATTTGTTATTACTTTAATTTGTATTACTTAAGTTTCTTAATGTTTTTAAAAGTAGTTGTAACACATTTCATATAAAGTTTAGTTAAATTCTTTTGAGTTGTAATGGTGACATTTTTGATCGATAGCGCGTGTCTAGTTTTATAAAACTACAATGTATCTCAACAGCTGATATCATTTTATGGAATGCAATGTGTTACATAGAATGTTTGGTAGATTAGTATTTTCTGGAGCGTTATAAGAAGTCTTAGTCTTACATAGGTTTTCGCTATAAAATCTAAATTGGCTACATTCTGTCAGTAACCCCACCAGACCCCAAACTACTGCCAGTCACAATGAAGTGATGTTCCCTGATGGAGGCTCCGTCCCTTAAGAGGATATTGGGCCTTAAACTCACGTGGAACCCCTAATACGATCCATCCCTAATGATACAGATAAGATGATCGGCTCCCAGTACCGCTTCATTAAGTACCTGCCTCCTAATGCTATTCTGTACCTTTATAAGAGCCAGATAAGGCCGAAGATGGGGTACTGTTGCCATATACGGGTGGGAGCTACTCAGACTTCCAAGAGGATGTTTTCCCGTTCACAGCAATCTTAACCTGTTCAAGTCTAGACTCAAACGTTATCTTCGCTCATATCCATGCAAACTACCCCTTAATGTAAACCTCTACCTCGAGTGGCCCGAGGGCCTTGTACAGGGTAAACCTCACTATAAAAACATATCCCTATAAACGTTCAAATAGCGGTCTCTCATTAAATTCAGCTTGAATTAAAATTCCTACATGGTTAGCTGATTACATATTCCATTTAGTTATAAAGATTTTAACAATTATTGAAGACATATGTCCTTCATTGAGGTGTGGTTTCATTGGCATAATGAAAGTATTAATCACTCATATATTAATTTTGGTTAATTATAGCATCAAATTAAAATATGTGAATGATGTAATTTACACAGTTTATATTCGGAGTATTGTCATCATCTCTATTGCTGTTACCACAACAGTAAGGCTGGGGGAACATCGAAAAGCAATGAAATTGGGCATAGATGATCATGTATGGGAGGGAAAAGGTTGCCATCAGCCCCTATGGAATGAAGTGAAAATACTGGACAAGAGAGAACACTGGAGATTTAGACGCCTGAATGAATCAGCGCACATGCTAAGCGGGTGCAGGAAAACTCAACACCACCGACTGGACACCGTTGACTGAGCTCCGAGACTACTCAGGATTAAGTCAACTCAGGACCGAGAGAACAATGAGTGAATATTTTTACTTTATTAAAAAATAAATTTCTCTATGATTTAATTTATTAAATATAAATTAAAAAATATTCAATAATTAAGTCTTTAATCCTTAATAAATTACTTTTCGTTGGTTATGAGAAAAGTTATATTTTTCTGGTGCTGAGTTGTCTCAGTTATGAGTTGTCTCAGTTATGAGTTGTCTCAGTCCTAAGTTCCCGGCGCTCAGTTGGCGATGTTGAGTTGGCGGTTTTGACATATCCCTTTTCGTGCTAGTCTATGAGGGACTCCTTAGTGGGCTTAGCAAAGAAAGAAATGCTATATGCGAGACGCTCATAAAGAAAGAAAGACAAATGAAAATCTTCAACAGTAATCAAAACATGCCAGGTAGTAGTAGCAGCAGGAGCAGCTGCTGCATTGATCATCAGGAAGGTTAGATTTAAGGCTCCAAGTTCACTACAGAACAATGGCCGACATAGATTGAAGCGTTGGTTCGTGAATTTTGTGAAATAATGGTTGTGAGTTCAATCTCTGGATCGGCAGTACTTACTTGGACTCAGTTAAAATGGTCGAGCAATTTCCCTAGACATGGATATTAGTCTACCTCCGTATATTAAGTAAAGAATTCAGTCAGAATTTCGTATAGGTTACCCTGGTTAATACGCATCTGGTGAAGCCCGAAAGGCACAATAACAAAGATGTGGACAATAGTCCGAATATAAATAGTTTAAATAATGATAACGCCACATCACAGAAATTCAGACAGAAGACGATTGGGTGATAATAACAACAAAGACGAGGATAATAGTCCGAATATAAATAGTTTAAATAATGATAACGCCTCATCCGAGAAATTAAGACAGAAAATACCTATGTGTCTGAGCTAAATACGCATGTTAAATTTGTAGTCGCTTTGTGAAAGTAAACAGGTGACATAGGTATTCATACAATACTTGTTTCTAACCTTGATCGTCTCTAGTGTACTAAGAACCCGCCACTTAGTATATTCAACGCCGTAAGTTCGGTAGATGAGAGCTGTGAAAACGATGATAACTTTCTTGATCCTCAGGTCGGCCTCAAGAATCTCGTGTTGATAGTGTTAGCCCATTCCCAGGGCCCAGAGATGTGGTCGAAGCAGGCTCGTCATGCTGAATGCACTCGCGGGCGTGACTTCCGCCTCAAAAGAGCGAGTGAATTTTGACACGTCAACACTGGTTACGCCACTTCAAGAGTGCATTAGGTCTACCAGTAAAGACAAATATTATTTGTATGTACACTACAGGGAAGACTCAAATATTTCATTATTTATTTAATTTTTCATTTTCGTCGTTAGATGGTGATAGTTAAGCCAGTGTTTTTCAATTGTCTTAAGCAACGGCACACTTAGGAGCAAATGGAAATATCACGGAACACTTAGCAAAACTTTTAAAGGCTATACATTTAAATGTTATGAACTGAACCCATAAAGGTTATTGGGTGATAATAACAACAAAGATGAAGACGATAGTACGAATATAAATAGTTTAAATAATGATAACCCCTCATCTCAGAAATTAAGACAGGTGATTGGGTGATAAAAACAACAAAGACGAGGATAATAGTCCGAATATAAATAGTGGAAATAATGATAACCTCTCATCCCAGAAATTTAGACAGAAAATACCTAAGTGTCTGAGCTAAATACACATGTTAATTTTGTAGTCGCGTTGTGAAAGTAAACAGGTGACATAGGCATTCATACAATACTCTTGGAGTGTTTATCGCAAATGAACCTTAGTTAATTGTTGGTATCTCAAAATATCCCAAATCGAATCTAAGTTCAGAGATAATTTTAATATTACTAGAAATACATAGAATTTTACTCACGGGAAATCTGACCTTTGAGGCTTTCTGCAAAATAATAATAATAATAATAATAATAATAATAATTCATTTTTTGCAGTGGAAAGTGTCATGATGCCATTTCTAACCTTAGGTCCCTGGCCGGGACCCGGAAAGAAATGTGTAAACGCCAGATATCAAAGAAAATAAAAAAATAACAATAATAACAATAATAATATCTGCAATGGAATATATGCCACTTTTATAGGAAGGAAACTGCAAGAAACTGGTATAAACATCACTCAGACCCGGTTAGAGAGATAGGATATGTAACAATCGCTTTTAGGGATCTTCTGGGAATGTACATATTTCCCAACTTACAACGATATATAAAGGGTAGAGCTACATGGCCTTATGACTGCTTTCACGCATGAAACAGACTGTCGCCATTCGGTATATATATGCAGGATTATTTATTATTTTATTTTAATAATTTACAATACGCAAACAGAACTATCAAAGCTAATCGCCCAGAGATCATTGATTAGAGACCGCAAAGACAAAATATGCCTTCTTACTGACATGGCAATCTCTGCAGACTGCAATGTATTTCTCCAAAGAATTATCAAAATACAAGGATCTTGGAGTGAACAAACAAATGTGGTGCATAAGAATATCAATAATTCCAATTTTGGATGGAATCATCCGAGTGATTGGAAAAGGTTCCGATAGACTTATTGAATGGGTTCCTGGTAGCCTATGTCTTAAAGAAATATAAAAAAAAAATTGTACTCAGATGTAGTAGAGCTGACACATTACGAAAAACTTTATCTGTGTACCATGTCTTGTTTTCATTTTTTTCTTTCCAAAATCCCCAGTGGGAAATATTAGGAAGCAATTTCTGGCCTTAGGAAATGCGTATGAAACGAAAATCAAAAGAAATAATAATAATAATAATAATAATGATAATCAAAATGTTTGAAGTAATTCTTCAAATATTTTTAAACGCCTAGAGAATTGCGCCTTTTAAGACATGGAAATGCACAGTGTTTAACGATATTTCGGTTGAATGTCTGTCGTCAAGTTATGTTTAAAAACAAATTGCAAACATAAAAATATTTTTTTTAAAAAGTGCAAGTCATTGTACAAATGTCACTTGTCTTGAGAAAAACGGTTGTACTGGAAATCAACGCGCCAAAGCGAATGAAACGCAGCCGGCATGAGTGGCATGCCAGTGAAAAACTGCGATCTTGTTCATCTTGAAATAGTCCGATAGTTGATTAGTTACTAAAAGGAACTACTCAAACAGCTTAGTACAAATACTATGCAACCTTTCCATCTTTCTGTTCATTCCACAAGGACGTGAAGATAATAGTTTACATATGCAATAACTTCCTGGGTTTTAAATGTTGGTGAATTCTGTATATTTTTAAGAGTGGGCACTTTCAAATATTCGCCGAAATTACAGTCGATTGTAATAAAATGTTCGACAACGTTCAGTTTACTATGGTATCATCGCTTTCAGGGATCATCTGGGAATGCACATATTTCCCAACTTACTACGATATATAAAGAGTAGAGCTACATGGCCTTATGACTGCTTTCACGCATGAAACAAACTGTCGCCATTCGGTATATATATGCAGGGTTATTTATTATTTTATTTTAATAATTACATCTTGTCGTGATTATCATTTCTTTTCAGACAAATGATGAGAAACAACACGCGAACTCAGAAAATAAGAAGACAGGCTGTAGGTGTTGCTTCAAAGGCAGTAAGTAAGCCCTTGTGCAAATTAATTGAAACAAAACGAATAATTCCGTTATCATTTACATTTTTCGTACTTTTCCAGTGAAACATGACCCACTGCACATGTTAATACTTCGTATGTCCATTCCACGAAGATTCATATTACTGTAAACCACATACTAACACCTTCCACATCTTGTATTATTATTCCGTGTAATATATCTTCGTTATTTCTACTCTTGTGTTCGTGTTGTTCTTCCTTGGTTCTAACCTGGATCATAACAATAGTGAAAGATAGGAAAGTAAAGAATTTGTTTCAATTAATTTGCATAAGGGTGTAGTGATTTCTAGATTACTCGCTTCCTGAATGTTGCACGTTTGTTTATCAAAGTCGCAAAAAGTTGGAAGTTACTGACGTGTGTTCTACAGAAGTCACCAAACTTAAAATGCGTGTTAATTGTCCTAATACCATCAGGACAAACAAGATTTGTACGAAATGTGCAGAAAGTTATCGATAAGAGCTCCAAACGTCAATGCTAAGGAGCTCAAGGTATGACTTAGTTATTTGTAGTCATTTCTATAGTTCTGAATTTATGATTGATTCTTCATCGTATATAAGAATGAAAGCACACACTATGCAGGTTACGATGATGTTCGGCGCTTTCAGGAATTTACTGGCAATGCCCGTAATCCCCAAATGACTGACATATATAAATAATCGGGCTACAATCCAACCCACATGGCCTGGAAACTGTGGCAAAGCATGGAACAGATTTGCGCCATTCAGTTCTTTGAAAACGTCTTTGAGAAGATCTGACATTTTCTAACGTTTTCTGACTATCATTTCTTCTCAGACAAATGAAAAGGCGAACTGTAATCGTTGCCTTAAAAGCGGTGGATAGCGATTTTGAGATGGTTCATCTCTTGAAAGTTGCGCTCTCGTTTGCTGTCAAAGTTGGCAAGGAGCTGGAAGCTGCTGACGGCGATTCTACAGCAGTAGCTAAACATGACACACCTGCCAAATCCCCTAATACGATCAAAAACTCTATAAGTCTAAGAGATTTGGAGAAGAATAAGAACAGAGAAAATCAATTAATGCCATTGCTAAGGCGCTCACGGATCAAGATACTCTTTCGGAAGCATTGTGCGTGAGGATCTTCGATACAAGCCATATAGGATGCACAGAGGACAATTCATGTCGACAATGACAAAGGATAACTGTCTGATCCGCGCAAAGCGTTTGTTGAGCAATTTGAAACATCAACAAGATGGAATGTTTTCGCTGATTAGAAAAAATAAAAATTGATCAGCACCAAAGGGTCAACCGAGTGAATAGCAATTGGTTATACAAACACCCTAAGGATGTTCCATCTCATGTCCTCAGAATTTACGGCAACTGTGATTGTCCTTAGAGTCGTCTGCAATGTGGGAGATGTTAGTTCTCCTCACTTCTTTCTTCAGGGTTTAAGGGTCATTAACGCTGCATATAAAGACTTGGAGAGGTTTCTGAAGAATTTAATAAAGATCATGAGAAAATGAAAACAGTACACCTTCCTCTGTGCCGTCACATAAACCCAAAACGACTCAAGAATGGATGAATTACGCCATAAAATAATAACATTTTTAATTTGTTTAAACTGGTGTTAATACGAAGCCAAGGCAAAATACAATAAAAATATTAATACCACTACTACTACTAATAATAATCAAACCATATAATACTTATCAATATGTACTTATTTATATATTTCCTGTCGAGTCTATAGTTGAAAGGGAGGTAAATCACCTTCGTAAATAAGATAAAAATCCGGACAAGGTGAATTTTTACTTTAAATTTTTTGAGCTAATAATAATCTAAAAACGTTACTCACTTGTTCCTGCTGTGCCGCCGCTACCTGCAATAATAATAATAATAATAACCGGTAAAAATTTTGGGACTATACAATACACATAGGCAGAACAAGCAAAGGTAATCGCCCAGACATTGTTATTAGAAACCGCACACAATAAATCACCTCCATTTTGATATGGCAGTCC
Source organism: Acanthosepion esculentum (assembly GCA_964036315.1). Taxonomy (NCBI): domain Eukaryota; kingdom Metazoa; phylum Mollusca; class Cephalopoda; order Sepiida; family Sepiidae; genus Acanthosepion; species Acanthosepion esculentum. The sequence goes on along the minus strand of OZ038503.1, from coordinate 82,070,469 downwards.
CTGCAGACTGCAATGTATCTTTACAGATTTTCAAGAAGCTATCAAAATACAAGGTTCTTGAAATCGAAATCTCAAATATATGACACATGAGATCGTCAACAATACCTGTTGTATTTGGAACCCCCAGATTGATTGTAAAAGATTCCAGTAGATTCATTGAAGGGATTCCTGGAAGCCCATGCCTTAAAGAAATACAATTTTTGTTTTCTCACGAGTACAGCGCACACTCCACGAAGGGCTTTATCTATGTAAAATATGTGTGTTGTTGTTGATGTTGTTTTTTTTTTCTCATTGGAAAATGTCATGATGCCATTTCTGACCTTAGTTTTCTGTGCGGGACCCGGAAGTAAATGAGTACACACCAAAAATGAAATGAATAATAATAATAATAATAATAATTATTAACCTGCAGGGTTCTTTCAGTTTGATCTATCTATATCTATAGTTCTCAAAATGTGTGTGTATGTATGTGTGTGATTCGATGTTGTTTGTGCGTTTCCACAGTTTTCATCCGATTTCAATGATTTTTTTTTGTTTGGTAGATAATTATTCAGTGCTGGTTTCGAGTACAAAGTGGCTGGAAAAAAATGGCAAACTTGAAGGTGCAAAATCGAAAAAAATATTTTTTTTCACTGTGCGCAAAAATCAAAGGCAAAATTTAATGTCTGTAAAAAAACAGCGTACAATCAATTTAGAGAGTTGAAATATAACGCAAAAGATTATTAGAATTATAAAAAAATATATATATTACATATAATGATTATAATATATAATTATTATGACAGCCCATGGAAGAGGTTCCTTCCTTGCAAGATTGAGAACGCAAAAACGGCCCCTTTCAGGGCCACCCCTCATTCAAATTGTTAACCTCCCACCAATTGGGGATGTTGCACCCAATTGTTCTTGCTAATATTGATTTTCGGGTGGGCTTATTTTAAACTTAAACTGCTGCAATTGAACGGCAAAAATTCCCAGTAATGAAACACCGTATCAAAGACCCCTTTATACTGCTAGTATAGCAATATTTGCAACATCTACATCGTTTCGATAATAATAAAAAAACAAGTAAAATAAGTAAAAATGAATATGAATAATAATTTAAAATACTGCATTTCAAACAGTTCATCAGGAATCAACCAAATTGACTTGCATATTCACTGCGTTTTAATTCATATACGTGTCGCAAAGTTCTTTAACATCATATTATGTTGTAAAATCGTCGTGGTGTTCCCATTAATAGCAACAAAAGTAAGTCAGGATATTAGAGAAAGAAATATCAAAAAAGAACAACTTCAGAGTAAAGAAAAAACAGGAATTAATCACTTAGAGGCAATTCCTTATGACCGCTTTATTTATTTATTCATTTACCAAATCTACATCAAAACTTAACGACTGGTCCTTAGTTGGTGATATGTCAGTTCCGCATGTCATGTTACCGAGCAAGGGAAACAGTTGCTCATGACGTCAACCATGTGCCATTATGATTTCGGACAGTAAAATACCAAGCAGGTTAAGTGAAAATTTAAATCGACTAAACTAATAATAATTTATAAAATATTAATTCTACTTACTTTGCGAGCCATCATTTTCTGCAAGGAAAATAATTAATTGTTAGTCATATGAATAAAGAAAAAAAGGAAAACTTATCTTAGCTAACGCGTTTCGTTCTTTGAAGAATTTTATCAAGACAAATGCAAATATTTTATTTTGCAAAACGTGTTTATGAACAAGACTAAAAAAATCATTTTTTTAAATTTTAGGACGCCCATATGTATTCATCAGGTTGTTTGAAAATTCACGCAAGCTATGGAGGACGCGAAGTGACACAATTCAATGTCTAATAACGAAAGTGAGTAAATGAACTTGTTTTTTTTTTTTAATTTTCTGGACCAATTTATATTACATATTTTAAATAACGTGAGGTTATGAATTTAACCATTTTCTTTCATTTCTTTTACTGCATTTACATTTTTATAGTCATGTACGTTGTCTTGGAAAAGTACTAATTCTTTCAGGAATGAAGATATCTGAAAAAAATACGGGGGCTCAGATTTACATTTAGATAATTTTCCTTCTAAGTAAGTTAATTTCTTTTTGACTAGGTGTGGTATTCTTTAGATCAAAGTTGTGATTGAATTTATTTCTGTGTATAAATAATGTATTTGTTAAATTGCTTTTTTAAAATTTCTGCATGTTTCCCCAATGTATTTTGAGGAAGAGCTCAGGCAGTTTATTTTATAAATACCTGCTTCAGAATTATTATTAGTGATATATAAATGATTGTCTAATTAACACAACTCCATCATATAGAAAATATAAGTACCCAACCATAAGGGGTGGGGCAGAATGCGATATGCGATATTGTATTCTGACCGGCAGAAGATCGAACTCACGTACCAATACTATTGTCATGGGTTTAATAATATTGACTCAAACCACACGGTACCATCCTCACAGAGAGTAAATCTCCTTCGGGTGGAGTGTGGATCTATTGTCTGGCGCCTGAGGTGTCCCCAAAATGGGGAAGTATTATGGGTGCTTGAGAATTTTTCTACAGTACCCTGGTGAACTCACATTAAACTTGACCTTGTGTCACAGTACATTTTTTGACGTGAGTCTAAATACCGAATATATTACACGATTGTTGCGAGTCAGACTTGCGAGTTTACTGTTATCTCTCAGTTGTGTCTTTGTCTTCGGACAGGGCGCAAGTGAAAATTAAGAGGTGCTCGGTCCCGGGGTAAAACTACACTAAAGAGCAGGTAGGAAGAAGTACTGATGCCAGCTCAACCAATCGATTAAATTTTTGAACTTGGCCCGGGTATACACGCTCGGGCTGCGCACTTTAAACTGCTTGAGTCGAGTAACAAGCAAATATTCGAATAGGATACGCAAGATTAAAAACTACCGCTGGACTTAGGAAATGCTAAATGTGGCACATGAAAACATCAAAAATCCCTGTTGTAGTTGGTGCCCTCGGATTTATTGGAAAAAGATTCCAGTAGACACATTGAAGGGACTCCTGGAAGCCCATGCCTTTAAGAAATACAAAAATCGTTCTCAAAAGTACAGCCCACACCTTACGAAGGGCTTTATCTATATAAAATATGAGTGTTGTTTTTTTTTTTGGCTTTTTTAATTGGTCAGTGGAAAATGTCATGATGCCATTTCTGACCTTAGGTCTCTCGGCGGGACACAGAAAGAATTGAACACCCACCAGAAATTAAAGGAAATAATAATAATAATAATATTAATAACAACAACAACGACGACAACAATCACACAACAACAACAACAACAACAACAACAATAATAATAATAATAATGTTTTATTCTTGCTTCACAGGCCCAATGCTTGCTAACTAGAAATTACCAAGCACACATACTGAAAAATTGTGTTGACCCCAAATGAAGATACTGTGGTAAATATCTAGGAATAATTAACCATCTTGTATCAAGTTGCACAGTGTTAAAACACGGCATTAGGGTTGGGCCAGTATCTGCACTGGAAATTATGAAACATTTACCGGAAGGAACCTGTAAGAAACTGGTATGAATATCATCCTGGTCTGATTAAAAAGATAAACCCTATAACAATGTTATGGGACCTTACAATACAGACAGACACAACAAAGAAAGCTAATCGGCCAGATATTGTGATCCGAGATCCTACAAAGAGAACGTGCCTTCTTATTGACATACAGACCCTTGAGATTGTAATATGCCTTTGAAGAGCTTCACGAAAACTATCAAAATACAAGAATCTTACAGTGGAAATCTAAAACGTGAGACATATGAGGACATCAATAATTCCAGTTGTAGAAACTGGTAGGAACATCACCCGTACTCAATTACAGTGATAGGACCTGTAACAATTTGAATGGACATTATAAAACACACAGACAGAATAATCAAAGCTAATTGCCCAGACATCGTGACCAAAGACCAAAAAACGGAATGTGTTATTGACATAGCAGTCCCTGTAGATTGTAATGTCTACTTGAGGATCTTCCAAAAACTATCAAAATACAAGTATCTTGAAACGGAAATCTTACTAATGAGGACATCATTAATTCCAGTTATAGTTGGAGCTCTCGGATTGATTGGAAAATGTTCCGATAGACTCATTGAAGGGGTTTCTGGTAGAAATATTGTAGAAATACAAAAGAATTGCACTCACATGTAGAGCACACATTTCGAAGTTCTTTATCTATTATCTATATGTGATCTTGGGTTCTTTTGTTTTTACTTTTTACAAAAATAATCATTGGTTAATGTCATGGTGACATTTCTGACTTTAGGTTTCTGGTTGGGACCCGGAAGGAAATGACTATACAACCGAAATTAAAGGAAATAATAATAATTATAATAATAATATTAATAATAATAATTTTTAATTATGTTTTACTTGACAAGTCGACACTAGCACTTCTCTGTAGGTGCTCTTAAGTCAGTCCATCATGTTATATTATCACTGAAAAAAAACGTCCATTGATCTTGTCAGCATATCCTACTATGATCTTGAAACCTTGTACAATATGTTACCCGCAATCCATTAGAAAGAAAGCGGGTCATTTTGATCTTAATAACTTTAACAGATTAGACATTCATTAATCAAACAAGCATTACTTACTGCTGGTTTTCCATTCCGTTTTATCTGCAATATAAATTAGAATAACATTATTAATAATAATTAGCATTAACCTCTGAAAATTTCACTGTTTTTCTATTCTTTTAATTTCACGATTGAATAAGCCATGGCGAGTTCTACGACAATAGAATATCTGTAGAAATTCCCTTTATCGCATCGTTAAATATTTGATCTTAACAACTTTAACAAAATAATGCAATAAAAATAATAAATATGAATGCTGGTTGTTATTTTAAGAAGTAAGGGAGTACAAATGAAAAGATTTGAAATTGACAACTTTTCCATTTCACTGAAACAGTGGATCACATCTATCTTCTCTTCTTTGTTTCATCTCATTGAAACCAAGTAGCGTCTCTGATATGTCGTTTGTCTTCTCACGTGATCAAAACGGAATAGACCATTATTTATTAAGTATTAGCAAGAGACGTTAAACTCTTCCGTCTTTCTTTTTTTCCTCTTTCTTTCACTGAAACCAAGTAGCGTCTCTGATATGTCTTTTATCTTTCCATGCGATCAAAACGGAATAGTACATTATTTATGAGGTATTGTAAGGTCGTAACTGTTGTGCGTGCAAATGACAGGAGGAAAAAGCACACTTATTATATGATGATGATAATAATAATAATAATAATAATAATAATAATAATAATAATAATAATAATAATAATAATAATATTTAATCAAGTGACAGCAAATGAATTTATCCATCTACCGTATTTTCTTTTAAGAGTGATTTTAAACGAAGATTAAAGGTAAAAACTCACCCCTGTTTTGCATATCCCAGGTAGCTGAAACAACAACAACATTAGTATTATAATAATAATAATAATAATAATAATAATAATAATAATAATAATAGATACAATTATAATTATAATAATTATTATTAATCAAAGAGATACAAAAAATTGTTCTGACAAGTACAGCCCACACTTTACGAAGGGCTTTATCTATGTAATTATTTTTTATTTTTTTTTAGCAGTGGAAAGTGTCATGATGCCATTTCTAACCTTAGGTCCCTGGGCGGGACCTGGAAAGAAATGTGTAAACGCCAGATATCAAAGGAAATAAAAATAATAATAATAATAATAATAATAATAATAATAATAATAATAATAATATGCAGTAAAGTGACAGTAAATGAATTGATCTCTATACCGTATTTTCTGCACATTATGAACAAAAATTAACAAAGAGGGGGTACTATTATATACAAGTACATATTTTTAAAAAATCATTCCGTTTAAAAGGGCCTCTTATTTGAAAGACCAAGGTTGCAAAAGCAATTACTTAGGGCAATAGATAATATAAGTAGCCAGATGTTGTTAATATATTGTTTGCGAAAATGTATTTGATATGTTGGCAATATCTGTTTTTCTCTTCATTCTTAAGGAAAAACTATATATATATATATAGTGTTTTTGGAGAAAAAAACTATGGATCCATCACTTACACCCAGATATGGTTTGAATAGCAGGACAGACTGGGTCTACGGTGGCAAGAAACGGCAACATATTAATCTTTTGTCTAGTCAGTCCTCAATCAAAAGAGACATGATCGCCCTAGGGTGTCTTATGCATGGCATTTTACTCACTGACTGATTGCGCCCAGAAAATTAGTTTAATATCGGGTGAGGCTGAAATTTTAATTACACCAGATTAAATTATTACAAAATCAATACTCACAACCTTGTCCACTACCTGCAACAAGAATAATAATAATAATAATAATAATAATAATAATAGGTTTCTGGTTGGGAAAGAAAAGTGTATACAAGAGAAATAAAAGACAATAATAATAATAGCAGTAGTAGTGATAATAATAATAATAATAATAATAATAATAATAATAATAATAATAATAATAATAATAATAAGAAGAAGAAGAAGAAGAAGAAGAAGAAGAAGAAGAAGAAGAAGAGGAAGAAGAAGAAGAAAGACACGTGAAAACATCACGGTTTTCTTATTTTAAAATTCAGGTGAATTTTACGACAATAAAATATCCTTATAAATTCCCCTATCGCATCATTATATATTTGAGCTTAACAACTTAAACTTAATTTTGGGTATACATTGTCTATACGATGGCAATTCCAATATTTTATTTTAAAGTAGTATGAAAAGCTGAAAAATATCTAAAATTAAAAAAACAAAAAAAACTGACAGAACAGATTACCCCCATACAGCAAAATTCCTCAAAATATCTAAATTACTCGGTGTTGGTTATTGAGATGAGTTGTTGAAATTTCCCCACCAATATTCAAAATGTAATCTACTCGTTAACATAGATGTGATTACTTATATATTGTATATCGTTGTTTGTTTGTTTTATTATTTTAATCATTTCACCCCAAGCAAGTTGATAGAGCAATGAAGGCGAAGAAGTTACTGGGAATGAAAGAAAACCTTATTGAGGAGAAAGGAGAGTAAAAGAATATCTTTCAAAAAGACGTTACATCTACTTTTTTTAAAATTGTAATTGACAGAAAAGCAAGAATCCAGATTAAGAAATTTCAAGAAGTGTGAAATGTGAGAGAAGACATTGTAAGTATAGAATTCATTGTTACATTTTGCAATTTCAACAGTAAAATAAGGAGACCTAACTGCTAATCTAGTACTGCGCTTAAATTCATGAAGTCGAGGTAGCAAATAGGAAAGCTCCTCAGAACAATTGTTATGAAAATATATGTAGAAGAAATACAGGGAAGCTAAGTTACGCCTGGAGAAACGTGATTGAACCATCGATGTCAAGTCGATACCGATAGTAATGCAGATTCCTCTTTGGATTTTTCCAGAATCTCAAGATACGTAATTGGAGCAACAAACCAGCTGTGACAGCAATATTAAATGCACGGACTTAAAAGGTACAAGAGAGATTCTGTTGTTAAAATTGTCTGGAACGTTTTGAGAATACAGAACGATATTTCAAACAAATTTAATAGAACGAAGAAAACAAAAATAGCTTGAACAAGCCACTTCAGACTATACCAAAAGCCATCAAAGGACGAACTGAATCCCGATTTTTATTGAAGGTTTTGCATATAATCACTCTTTTTGCAAATCCACATCAACACCTGGCGACATGTCCTTAGTTGGTCAAGTGATTATATGCTCTCATCCAACATAAAAAACATACTAGGTGCGAGTTAAATATTTAGCCATAATCTCCACATAAAAATTTGTTTTAAGCCTAAGTTGAAATATATCTATTCGTAAAAAAAGGTTTCAAATCTTGCATCAGGCCTCGTAAGATATTTTTTTTTATTATTTACAGTTTAATTAAACATGCTTGAATGTTTGCATTAAAAATGTTTTTAATTTCCAAGAAGAAATCATTACGTCCGTGCCAGGAGAGTCACTGAATCCTCCAAGATGACGGTGAAAGGAAATGCAGACAGGAGAGTCACTGAATCCGCCAAGATGACGGTGAAAGGAAACCCAGGGCGAAACACGAGGAAGATAGCAAAGGTGCTGTATATTTCGAATCGGTCGCTATGGAGGATTGCGAAATCACATTTATGGCTATAAGCATAAATCGATTCAACAGAATCTACTCTCAAGTACCACCAAGCAAAAACGACTTCTAAGACGGAAATAAATATTAGAGCAGATACCGCGTGCTGCAGACAAACTCTTCGTTTACTCGGACAAGACGTTTTTCCGTGTGGAGGTTATGGCCAACTACCAACAAAGTAGGGTTAAACGGAAAACATTCCTGAAGGCGATAGAACATATTTCAAGTTATAGAAAATAATTGAAAAGTTACATATCGCAAAATACATTCGAATGCTTGAAGGTGGTCATCAGTGATGAAAGCCGTCTTCATCGCTGATTTCGGGGTTCTTATTCATCATATCAGCTCCGACAGCCACCCCCGACCTGTTATCTTATTCTACAGGTCGCCACCGTTTAAAGAGTTGCGCTAATACTCATGACAGAATTTATACTTTCAGCTCTTAGAATAAAAAACAAAAAAAATCATAAAAAACAAAACAATGGAAGCGTCCAAAATTGCTTGTCCCAATTAAAATATTTTTACGATACATTTAGCTATTCATTAAAATGGGGGCGTCTTCTTTTTTTTCCTTCTCCCCCCTTTTTTTTCTTTTCCTTCCTTTCCCCCCTTTTCTTTTTTCCGCATTACCTTCCTTCCTTCCAAACTGAATTATCTACATTGCTTGCTTAAAAATAACTTATACTACTTAATTAAAAACATTAACAATATATTTGGGTCGTTAAGTTTTAACTTGTTAAAGTGTTTATTATCGTATGGACTGTATTGATTTTTACGTATTTGCAGTTAAAATATCAACGGTCGGATGGAATATTAAATTGACTATATAGGGACGGATGAAATATCGATTTGAAATAAATTAACACTTTATAAAATTTATTAACTTGCTACGATTAAAATATGTTACTACTATCGTATAAAAACGGGTGAATTTTAAATTATTAATTTAAAATAAATCGATGATATCGTCCAGGGGCTAGAATTTTATATTATTAAAGTTAAAATATATTATCAAAACAAAAAAATAACGAATTAATTCTAAATTATAACGTTTAAAATAAATAGACGATATTTTAGCGTATGGTATAAATGGATTTTTAATGTTAAAATTGTGTGGATTGATTTTAAATTATGTTACATTAAAATATATAATAACATTATCGTATGAAAGGGATAAATTCTAAATTATGCTAAGTTCCAATACCTGTTTATTCGCAAGTAATGTGAATCGAGATAAATTATGTGGAGTGATTTTGTATTTAACTTTTAGGAATTATTTTCCATTGATTTATTCTCCCACTCTTCAGGAATTTTTCAGTTCTCATGGCAATCGCATCAACGCCATGTTCGCCGTACCGCAACGCCCTTTTCGAAGTTTAATTTCTTACATACTTGCCACTTTCTAATGAAGGTTTCATATCGCCCCTATGCTTTATGGGCAAAGCTCTCATATGTGTTGTCGTTGTTATATATATTTTTTATGTATTCATTGCTGTAGATAAAATTTAAAGTATACACTACTCCTTATTCTTTCAGTATTAGCGAATAACTTTCTAAATTTATTCAACGAGTTTGTACAGTAATATAGAATTTTACCGATCTAAGCTCTGCAAAGAAATACGATGTAATAGATCTATTAGTAAACGAAAGAAAGTTCCTCTCATTTGGTCGCAACTTCATTGTGTATGTTTAAAAAAATAAAATAATAATAACTCCCATTCGTCCAATGTTACAATATTGCTTACAATATTCCTTACAATATTGCTGCCATATATTGTCCGGTGCTCCTGCTGGCTACTTAGAGATTATTGATAAAATCCAAAGAAGAATTTTATTGGTCCTGATCTGGCGTTTTGGGTTCAGTCACTGTCAAACCGCCGTAATGTAGCTTCCCTATGCCTTACTTTCATGGTAATTGTTTGGATGAAATATTTGCTATAGTACTTTAGTTTATAAATTTAGACTCAGTACTAGATTGGTGGCATTTAAATTTAAGCTCAGTACTAGATTGGTGGACTCATTGCTGATTTACTTAGATATAACTTTAAGTTCTATTTTAACAGTTTCTTTTCTCGCACTTCTTGCTTGTGGAACTCTCTTTCGACTCCAGGCTTTACAACCAACTTTGATCTTCAATAATTTAAATGCAATGTCAGTCGTTATCTACTGTCTTCTTGATTACTCTTCTACTGTTCTCGTTTCTTAATAATGTTTCACTTTTTTCTAATTCTTACACACTCAGTAACGCCATGAGTCATAGTGGCTTTGCTGCTTTGCTTGGGGTGAAATAGTAAAAAAAACTTTTTTTTTAAATTACAGAAGAACTCGACTTAAGAAAATAAAAATAAAAGACAGTTTTCGAAACTTTTCAACATCTTTTGGCCTGTATGTCTGTTTTCTTGAAATTGTGTTTAAAAAAGTTATACAAGTATAAAAACATCAGAATAACTACAAAATTTGACATGTGCAAAATTTTCAAAACTAACGATCAAGGAGGCACGGTGGAGTAATGGATAGCGGCTTAGATTGGGATATCAGAGAGCCGAGTTCGAATTCAAGACGAATACATTAGATTCACTTATGTGCTGATACCCTTGTGAAAGGTAAGAAACCTCTTCTTGTTGACCATGTTCACCATAGTCTATGAATATAGAATCCAGCGCAGTACGTAATCTGTTCAATGAAACAACGCCAATACCATTAGCAGCAGCTGTTCAGTAATTCATCAGTCTTCGATATCAGAGGTTACCAGTGAATATTCGGAGAAAAAAAAATATGGCCGCCTTTATACACGTCACATTTTGAGCTCTCTGATTGGTTAATCATTCTATTGACGAACTATAAAATGAGTCAGCTCAATTTGGTTGTCTCACTAGTACACAAAAGTACCCAAAAACTGTAACACTTCTTCTCCCCCAGCTATGGGTAAATATCAGGACAGACCGGATTATATAGCCTTGGACTGGTCTAGGAGAAGAACAACTCTGAATTCAAAAACCTGATCCTCCAGGTTGAGGAGTTGTGCAGTAGTATAACAAACTACACACTTAAAAAAAACTGGCTTGTTACAGGAACAGTAACGATATCGCACGGCCCTATGTTCCTTAAGCAATTTAAAAGCATAATATACAATCACGATTATATTAGGTACGTTTCAGTCGCATGCCGTTTACGCTGACTGTGTTTCATTCATTTTGACGTGTTGATTATCAGTACATCCGTTTTCTCAATACAAGTAAAGTTTATAGATCTTTTATATTTGTACACTTGTATACAGTTTTAAACATAACATAACAAAGACAGATGGACTGTTGAAATATTGTTGAACTTTATCAAAGACTGTATCTTTTCTCTCCTTTTTTTTTTCTTAAATCGCGTTCTTCTCTATGTTTTGTAAAATATAGGAATAGTTACATCAATTACATTTAAAATAATAATAATAATAATAATAATAACATTAATAATAAAATAATAATAATAATAATAATAAACTACAGAACAGCGAAGAACAAAAGGAGATCCAATTTGTAAATTATAGAATCCACAGAAAATTTAAAAGGTGGTAAAAAATTAATGCCTAGTTGTCATGTGAAGGACATTAAAATTCATTCGAATAAAGACCTTCAGAAACAAAGAAATCTGTTCCAAAGAAGAACCAGTGTAGCCAGAAGAAATGAATATGAAATTCACTCACCAGTCGCTGATCCTTGGGATCCTTGGGATCCTTGGGCAAGTTTAAAAATAAAGAAATAATAATAATAATAATAATAATAATAATAATAATAATAATAATGAAATTAAGCGAATGGACGCCAAAACGAGAAAGCTCCTCACTTGCTACCGCATGCATCATCCCAAAGCTGATATTGATCGCCTGTATGTGCCCAGATCCGAAGGAGGCAGAGGACTAGTTCAACTAGAACTATCCTACAAAAGTACAACAATTGGCCTCCAAAGATACTTGGAAAATACAGAAGACTGGATGATGGTATGTGTCAAGGAACATGAAAGCAGTAAGTGTCTTTACTTTGTAGTGAAGGAAGCCGACAAATTCAAAATGGAGTTTCAAATGGGCACAGAAATGCAAATACATCACTGTACACCGGCTGAAGCTGCAAAATACTTAAAAACGAATGCAAAGACAAATGCGACCGACCAGATAAAGAAACAATCGCAAGATAAACCGCTCCATGGCCAATACTCTGCCCGTACCAAACAAGCTGACGTAGACAAAAACCGCACCCATCAGTGGCTATTTAGTGCAGGGTGGAAAGCTGAAACTGAAGGTTTTATCATTGCTGCACAAGACCAATGCTTGTTAACTAGGAATTATCAAGCACATATACTAAAATACTGTGTTAGCCCAAGATGCAGATTCTGTGATAAATATCCAGAAACCATTGATCATCTTGTATCAGGTTGCACGATATTGGCAACCACTGAATATAAAACCCGGCATGACAGAGTGGGCCAATATCTGCACTGGAAAATTTGCAACTCCTATGGGAAGGAAACTGTAAGAAACTGGTAGGAACACCACCCTGACCCGGTTACGGAGATAGGACCTGTTACAATTCTATGGGACGACACAATACACACTGACAGAACAATCAAAGTCAACCGCCCAGACATTGTTATTAAAGATCACAAACAAAATAAGTGGCTCCTTATTGATATGGCAGTCCCTGCAGACTGCAATGTATATTTGAAGATATTCGAAAAACTGTCAAAATACAAGGACCTTGAAATAGAAATCTCAAAAATGTGGCACATGGGAACATCAACAATCCCTGTTGTAGTTGGAGCCCTTGGACTGGTTGGAAAAGATTCCAGTAGGCTGATTGAAGGGATCCCTGGAAGTCCATGCCTCAAAGAGATACAAAAAAATGTTCTGACAAGTACAGCCCACACTTTACTAAGGGCTTTATCTACGTAATTATTTTTTTATATTTTTTATTTTATTCTTTTTTTTGCAGTGGAAAATGTCATGATGCCATTTCTAACCTCAGGTTCCCGAGCAGGACCCGGAAAGAAATGTGTAAACGCCAGATATCAAAGGAAATAAAAATAATAATAATAATGATAATGATTTATTGCTCATTGTTAGCACTAGCTTTCAGAGTATTCGCATGCACTGAATATAAAACTCGGAATTAATTGAGTTGGACAATATCTGCACTAGAAAATATGTAGCATTTGCGGATAGGAAACTGCAAGAAACTGGTATGAACATCACACAAACCCGGTTACAAAGATAGGACCAGTAATAATTTTATGCGACTTTACAATACACACAGTCAGAAGAATCAAATCTCATCGCCCAGGCATCGTGATCAAAGATAACAGGGAACAGAATATGCTTTCTTATTGACCTAGTTGTCATGGGAAGGACATTAAAATTCATTCGAATAAAGACCTCCAGAAAGAAAGAAATCTGTTCCAAAGAAGAACCAGTGTAGTCAGAAGAAATGAATATGAAATTCACTCACCAGTCGCTGATCCTTGGGCTCCTTGGGCAAGTTTAAAAATAAAGAAATAATAATAATAATAATAATAATAATAATAATAATAATAATAATAATAATAATAATATTGATTTATTGCTCATTGTTAGCACTAGGTTTCAGAGTATTCGCACCCACTGAATATAAAACTCGGCATAATTGAGTTAGCCAATATCTGCACTAGAAAATATGCAGCATTTGCGGGTAGGAAACTGCAAGAAACTGGTATGAACATCACACAAACCCGGTTACAAAGATAGGACCTGTAACAATTGTATGGGCCTTTACTATACACACAAGCAGAACAATCAAATCTCATCGCCCAGACATCGTGATCAAAGATAACAGGGAACAGAATATGCTTTCTTATTGACCTAGTTGTCATGTGAAGGACATTAAAATTCATTCGAATAAAGACCTTCAGAAAGAAAGAAATCTGTTCCAAAGAAGAACCAGTGTAGACAGAAGAAATGAATATGAAATTCACTCACCAGTCGCTGATCCTTGGGCTCCTTGGGCAAGTTTAAAAATAAAGAAATAATGATAATAATAATAATAATAATAATAATAATGATAATAATTATAATAAAAATAATAATAATAATAATAATAATGATTTATTGCTCAATGTTAGCACTAGAGTATCGCACCGACTGAATATAAAACTCGGCATAATTGGGTTGGCCAATATCGCACTAGAAAATATGCAGCATTTGCGGGTAGGAAACTGCAAGAAACTGGTATGAACATCACACAAACCCGGTTACAAAGATAGGACCTGTAACAATTGTATGCGACTTTACAATACACACAGGCAGAACAATCAAATCTCATCGCCGAGACATCGTGATCAAAATGCACAAGAACAGAATATGCTTTCTTATTGACATGGCAGTCCCTGCAGATTGTAATGTATCTTTGAAGATCTTACAAAAACTATCAAATGACATGTATTTTAAAATGTAAATCTAAAAGAAAAATATGGCAGATGAGTACATCAATAATTCCAGTTGTAGTTGGAGACATCGGATTGATTGGAAAAAGGCCATATTGAATTATTGAATGGGGTCCTGGTATTCCATGCCTTAAAGAAATTCCAAACATTGTACTCACAAGTACAGCTTGCACATTGCGAGGGCCTTTATCTATATCTATGATCTTAGTTTCCATTTCTTTTTGGTTCTATGATGATCAGTGGAAAATGCCATGAAGCCATTTTTTACCTTAGGTCTCTGGTTGGGATCCGGAAGGAAATGTGTGTACAACAGAAATCAAAAGGAATAATAATAATACTACTACTACTACTACTACTAATAATAATAATAATAAAAAATGGTTACGCAGTGCAGAATTGCAAGCTGAAACCGAAGGACGTATTTTTGCTGCACAGGACCAATGTTTGCTAACTAGAAATTCCCAAGCATACATACAGAAATATTGTGTTAACACGAAATGTTAATACTGTTATGAATATTCAGAAGTAATTTATAATCTTGCGTCAGGTTGCAAGCTATTACCATCGACCGAATCTAAAACTAGGCATGACAGGGACGGCAATATCTACACTGGAAAATATTCGACGATTACAGGAAGAAAACTTCATGGAATTGTTATAGACATGGTGATCAAAGACAACAGAAATAGAATTTGCTTTCTTATTGACAAGGCACTTCCTGCAAACCGTAATGCATTTTTGAATATCTTCCAAAAACTATCAAAATACAAGGATCTTGAAATGGAAATCTCAAATAACATGAAGACATCAATAATTCCAGTTGTGTTTGTATCCCTTGGTTTGAATGGTTTCAAAATAAGCCTTCATTTCTACTTTTTCCTTTCTATCGAATCCTCCTAATATAGGTGTCAAATTGTCATGAATTGCTTGCCTTATCCATAATTACAAAAGTTTTTTTCTCCAACTTGAATAGAGACGAGGCGGCATTCAACGATATGGGGACTGGTGTTAGTTCATTTGGGGAAATTTTCATGCAGCCCGAAACTGGGGGATCAGTCATATTTCACTTGTTTATAACTTTTTTCCAGTAAAAGAAATATTTTCAAAATTGGTATCAAATTGTGTGCAATCTATTCATTCGTCCATGTCTAGATGGATTTTTCATTTGGTCAGATAGTGAAAAGTACAGCTTTCACCATGCGCGCGGTGTGTCGTTTGACAATTTACGGTGTCCGAAAACCAGTTCGCAAAATAAGCCTTCATTCCTACTTTTTCCTTTCTATCGAATCCTCGTAATAAAGGTGTCACTGGTAACCGATGCCTTAAAAAACTACAAAAGTATTTTCGCATATGAAGAGTTTTATCTATGTAAAATCAGTGTTGACTTAGTTTTCTCTTCTTGGTTTTATTTTATACAAACATGTTCAGTGGAAAATGTCATGATAGCGTTTCGTAACTCAGGTCTCTGGTTGGGACCCAGGAGGAAATGATTAGACAACAAAAATCAAAGGAAATGATAATAATAACAATATATAATAATTCTGATATCATCCGCGCGATGGTGTTATACAATATGGAAGCTAGAAAATACAAGAGAATTTAATAGGGAATATGTTTTTGTTTTTAACCAATTTTCTATCTATACCTATCAAAACACTTCAGCAAAGAAAATCCATTCTAATTGGCATATTATTTTCCCCTGCAGAAATAAATAAGATTATCGTTCTCACCATTTGCTGACTGCTGGCTGCCATCACTTCCTGAACCTTTAAAATAATAATAATAATAATAATAATAATAATGATAATAATAATAATAAATCATTCATTATGATCCCTACCTATGCGGATATATACACATGTACATGCAGATAACGACAAACACACACATGTACATGCAGATAACGACAAACACACACATGTACATGCAGATAAAGACACACACACACACACACACACACACACACACACACACACACACAGACACACACACACATATATATATATATATATATATATATATATATATATATAAGGAGAGAGAGAGAGATTAGTACACATGTACATATATGAAAGAGAAATAGACTGGGAGTTCCGTTTAAGGTCGAGAGGGGGAGGAATTGAAATATAGGTAAAAAAAGTGTGTGTGTGTGTGTGTGTGTGTCTTTATCTGCATGTACATGTGTATATATACGTATATAATTGAAAAATGGTACAACATTTACCATTTCTTACATGTTCGAAGCATGGCACAAGTGACTTTCCACAAATTTTCAACTTTCCGTCGCCAACGACAGATACTTATAAAATTTTATAGGATAGGCTGGACCTTCTACTACAGTTTGGTAGGAAACCTATCAAAGAATTCGTTATACAAAGGGGCAGATGCAAGAAAAACAAATATATGCATTTCTTGTTTTCTACTAGCCACTAAAAGATAAATTTTAAATTTTCACTCAAAGAGAAGACAGACAAACGGCAGAACATTGTTAGATAATGACACCTGTAACCATAAAAAAATAAATAAAAGTTACTCTGCTGAGTATTTGGATGACGTGTTCTTCGCTTCGGTGATTTCAGATTTGTTGTTTTCAAGGAATTCTAACTTAATGTATCTGGAGTAATCTTCAGTGACATTGTCTGTATTTAGGTTGTGTTTAAGGTAGAGTCTTTGATTTTATTTCCTAATAATAATAATTAGCCTAGAAATATCGGGGTTATATCTGGCGGGAAATAGCCGTGTCTCATAGGCAAGGACGAGCTCTTTAGTTTTGGTTGACTGTCGTCCCAGATGTGGTTTCTTTAATAAAGTTATACTTTTTTGGTCCAGTATAAAACGCCGAAAAATACAAATCTTAATATTTACGAACAAAAACTCATACCAGATCGGTCGTCGCCCGGATAAACTAAGGCCACATCACTCAGAGAGGAACCAATCTGTGTTCGAAAATTTTGTCACTGGAACAAACTCTTGCATAAGCAATGAGACACCTTATCACCAAAACCAGATTAACACCAACATTATATCTGATGACTTAATGCCAAATCAATTAATAAAAAGACAGGGGAAAAATGAAATCGTGAATTATATAAACTAGTCATGTAATTTTTTTTTATTACACTCAGAAATCCACAGAAGAACATCACAGACCATACATATGAAATATGAGGAAATGTCGTAGGAAGTTAAATAAAACGCTATCTCTACCCAAATATGCCTGCCAATATCCACATGGACATCATGCGAAATAAAAAGAGTCTCAAATACAGAGAGAGATGAGATAAAACTAAATATAAGACAACGTACAATCAGACATAATCCAAACAAAAAAGAGGCAAGAGTGGAAACAGATAATATGACAGAAGATGAGATACAAACTAAAATAAATGAGATACAAAATAATAATCTGTCAGGAAATAAAACGGAATAATCTAGTTGTAACTGCAACAATTCCACTGATTCAGATTCTGTTACTGATGAAGATGAATCAAACGAC
This sequence comes from Acanthosepion esculentum, assembly GCA_964036315.1. Classification (NCBI taxonomy): domain Eukaryota; kingdom Metazoa; phylum Mollusca; class Cephalopoda; order Sepiida; family Sepiidae; genus Acanthosepion; species Acanthosepion esculentum. Next base: position 82,052,350 of record OZ038503.1, on the reverse strand, counting down.
AATTTAACAGAATTCCTTGAAAACAACAGTGTGTAAATCACTGAAGCAAAAAAGAAAATCATATGATAAAATACAATAACCATACTGGGCAAACATGTAGGACTTATTGCAAACATGTAGGACTTATTGCAAACATGTAGGACTTATTGCAAACTTATTGTTAACATACAGACAACTGGAAAACCTCACAGAAATAAATAATGTCATATATGCAACAGCTTTAGCAGCTACTGAAAAATAAAACTTAATATCAAAACAAATAAAAGATTAAACAACAGAGAAAAGATCCCAATTGGAAGACAAAATTAAAGAGAGAAGTTGAAAAATCAGATGTGAGTTAACGATACTAGATGGGAAAGAAATTCAAATGTTTCAACACAGAAGAGAAAGATCAAACGGAAATATAAAATTAAACCAGTGCATGAATTTCTACCAGTCAAAGAAATATTTAAAAAGAAACTGCAATTAAAGGCACAGAGAACAAGACGATATGAAAATCGTTGTAGTGTCTATCTGCAAAATAAGATGACCAGAATGTCTTACATGGGAACTGGTAAAGCAGTGATAGAAGTAAAAGAGACACCATCTATTGAAGTTCTAAAATTCTGGGAGAATATTTGGAGCAACTCAACGGTATATAATTCCAATCCAGTTTGGATCAAATGGAACAGGAAAGAATGAAGGGTAAACCTGTGCAAGAATGGAAAAATATAACCAAGAATAATGTTAGGCAAGCTCTAACAAAATCCCCAAAACGGATATATCCAGGAAATAACAAGTAACAAAGTTTTGTTTCTATCATCTGTCATCAATTAGTAAAACCTTTGCACACACTTTATCGATGCTAATTAATAATCCCAACGGAATTCCAGGATGGATCAATGAAGGTATTCCATATCGTCTATGAAAACGGGTGAAACAGATGAGCCAAAAATTATAGGCCAATAACATGTCTGCCTACCACATATAAATTGAACACTACTGTCCTGATGAACTGTATTTACTCATTTCTCGATTAAATCAATATAATGATCCTGGAAAATTGCAGGAAAAAAAGAAATCTCAGCGCAGCTTGGATAGATTACCATAAACTCTTTGATAGCGTGCCACACTCTTGGATACTTAAAGCTTTGTAAATGTAATAATCTTAACTCGGTGATAGTACATTTCCTTAAATAAGTCATGGAGCACATTATGCCTAGATCACAACAATGGTACTACCACTTCAAATTGATGGATATCCGACAAGGAAACTTTCAAAGCGACGCCCTGCCACCCCTTCTGTTCCGTCTGTTCTTAATCCCTCTTTTGCATGAACTTAACAGTAATATCTATGGATACAAAGGAGAAAAAGTGTTTAATCACCTATTTTACATGGATGATATCAAACTCGTTGTCATAGACGACAATGTATTGAATGGTATCTTCAATACAGTAAAATGTTTCCGTGATTACAAATTTCGGATTAGATAAATGTGCAAAGGTAATATTCAAGAAAGGGAGAATTACAGAAACACACTTAATATATCTAGATTTTGTCACAAAGATTAGGGAACTGGAACGAATTAGCTTATAACTCCTTAGGAGCGAGCGAAGGAGATGGAATAAAGTATACACAGAGGAAGGGGAAGGTAAGAAAAGAATACTGAAGGCGCGTGTACCTGGATTTAAATACCACGTTGAATCCAGAAAAGAGAATATCAACTATAAACACTTTGGCTGTCCCTTTGGCGCGATACATTTTCGACCACCTGGACCACAGCTGATATTAAGCGAATGAATGTGAAATTGAGAAATCTTCTCATTTGACGCCACATACATTACAATAAGCCTGATGTTGTCCGTCTGTATGTGCCCAGATCAGAGGGAGGCAGAGGATTAGTTCAACTAGAACTTTCTTTAAAAAAATAAATAGGTCTTCAAAGATAACTACAGAACACTGGATGCTGATCTGTGCCATAAACACGAAAGAAATAAGGAAATATATTCAGCAATAAAGGTAGCCAAGAAATTCAAAAGGGAATTTCAGATGGATGAAGAAGTGTAAATAACACATGATACACCAACTTCAGCGGCAAAGAATATAAAAAGAAAACAAAAGCAAATGCAATCTACCAAATGCAGAAACGATGACAAGATAAGCCTCTTCATAACTGTATCAAACAAGCTGATGATGAAAACCCAATACCCGTCAGTGGCTACTTGGTGTAGGATTAAAACCTGAAAACAAAAGTCTTATTTTTGCTGCACAGAACCCATGCATACTAAGAACAAATTAACAAGCATACATAATGAAAACATGTGTTGACCTGAAATGCAGATTCTGTGATAAATATCTAGAAACCAATGACCATCTTGTATCAGACGGCACCGTTTTAACACCGACTGAATAGAAATGATATGATAGATTAGGCCAATAGCTGCACTGGAAAATATTCAATTTGTACAGGAAAGAAACTGCAAGAAACTGGTAGGGACATCACCCGTACTCAATTACAGTGATAGGACCTGTAACAATTTGAATGGACATTATAAAACACACAGACAGAATAATCAAAGCTAATTGCCCAGACATCGTGACCAAAGACCAAAAAACGGAATGGGATTTCTTATTGACATGGCAGTCCCTGCAGATTTTAATGTATCTTTGACGATCTTTAAAAAACTATCAAAATACAAAGATCTTGAAATGGAAATCTCACAAATGAGGACATCAATAATTCCAGTTATAGTTAGAGTTCTCGGAGTGACTGGAAAAGGTTCCGATAAACTCATTGGAGGAATTTCTGGCAGTTCATGCCTTAAAGAAATAATAAATATTGTACTCAAAAGTGCACCTTACGAAGAGCTTTATGTAAGATGATTGTGATTTTAAGTTTTTTTTCTTCAGGAAATGATTAGTGAATAATTTCATAAAGCCATTTTTAAACTTAGATCTCTGGTTGGAACCGGGAAGGAAATCAGTATCCTGCATAAGTGAAATGAAATGATAGAACTATTACTAACACTAATATTTATATTAATAATAATAATAAACTTTGGTAATCATAACTGGAAGCAGAAGAGTCCAGAGAAAAGTCAAAAATACCTAATTGTAACATTAAGAAGCAAGGTATTTTAAGAAAAAGGTTTTCAGATAAAGGAAGTCTTCTACAAAGAAAGAAATATGGTAAATATACTCACCACTCGTTGTTCCTTGGCTTCCGCCTGATTGCGTACATTTAAAAATAAGCAAGTAATAATAATAATAATAAGAAGAAGAATAAGATAAAGTCGAAGAAGAACTTTGGAAATGTATGTAATCATAAGGACGTTCAAATCAAAGTAAACAGAATTGTTACATTACTTAATAGTCAAAACATTGACAATGTATTATGGTATACGAAATGAAGGCGAATGTAAGAAGTGAAGGTGAATGTAAGAAATGAAAGCGAATGTAAGAAATGAAGACAAATGTATGAAATGAAAGTAAGAAATGAACGCGAATGTAAGAAATGAAAGTAAGAAATGAAGGCGAATGTAAGAAATGAAGGCAAATTTAAGAGATGAAGGCGAATGTAAGAAATGAAGGCGAATGTAAGAAATGAAAGTAAGAAATGAAGGCGAATGTAAGAAATGAAGTCGAATTTAAGAGATAAAGGCAAATGTAAGAAATGAAGGCGAATGTAAGAAATGAAAATAAGAAATGAAGGCGAATGTAAAAAATAAAGGCGAATGTAAAAAATGAAAGTAAGAAATGATGCCGAATGTAAGAAATGAAGGCGAATTTAAGAGATAAATGCGAATGTAAGAAATGATAGTAAGAAGTAAAGGCGAATGTAAGAAATGAAGGCGAATGTAAGAAATGAAAGTAAGAAATGAAGGCGAATGTAAGAAATGAAGGCGAATGTAAGAAATGAAGGCGAATGTAAGAAATGAAAGTAACAAATGAAGGTGAATGTAAGAAATGAAAGTAAGAAATGAAGGCGAATGTAAGAAATGAAGGCGAATGTAAGAAATGAAGGTGAATTTAAGAGATGAAGGCGAATGTCAGAAATGAAGGCGAATGTAAGAAATGAAATTAAGAAATGAAAGTGGATTTAAGAAATGAAGGTGTATGTAAGAAATGAAGGCGAATGTAAGAAATGAAAGTAAGAAATTAAGGCGAATGTAAGAAATGAAGGCGAATGTAAGAGATGAAGCCGAATGTAAGAAATGAAGGCGAATGTAAGAAATGAACGCGAATATAAGAAATTAATGTGAAATTAAGAAATGAAGATGAAATAAATAAAGATAAAAATAAGCGCTAATACAAATATTAATAATGACTGACAATAATTCATTCAAAAACCTAAGATGAAATAAATACTCCTGAAACATTAATAATAATCGATAATTATGATTCATCTTTTATACAAAGAAGATTAAACTAAATACTGGTCCAAAATTTCTAATATAAATTTATAATATTTCATTTAATCAAAATGCATTAAAATTAATCTAGCTGAATTAGACAGATATTTTATCTCTTTATACAACGCTTAATATACATTCGTCTTCAGTTGGGGCTTTCCTGTTGATAATAGCTATCAGTATTCGGTCCTGACACTTAAGGGTATTGGCTTATAATGAATAGGAAATCTAAAACCATCATACACTGACACTTGTACTCACATATTCCGGAGGTGACTTGCTAACTAGTGATTTATAGTTACTCTATAGCAAATAGGATGCCATGCTCAATAACAACAATAAATTAAGTATAAACAGCTTATAATGCAAAGATATTTGCCATATTGGAAATAGGTTTATCTCATCTGATAAAAATATCTCCGCTAAAGAATTTGAAAGAAATTCAAAACGTTATTATGTGGAAATATAATTTACAAGAATGTGACATTGAAATACAATTAATAAGAATAAGAATAAGAGGACCCGGAACATTTTAAAAGTATTGAACGTCCTAAAAATCCCATCAGTAAGAGATATACAATGATTGTAGTTTTAGTTCTAGGCGAAGATTAACCCTTTGAGCCCTGAGCACAGCTTTACTGGTGGTAGAGCAAAAATGACGTAATACACAGCCTCCGTTTGAACAGTGGTAGTGAAAAATGACTTAATGCGGAGTCACCGGTCGAACAGTGGTAGAGAAAATGACATAATGCCCAGTTACCGGTTGAACGGTGGGTAAACACTTGTAACTATTTTTATATCTACTATGAAACATTACATAATAATTATATGCAAATTTTGATTCTTGAGCTCAGGCAGAAGGGTTAAAATTGTTCAGGAACACAGGGCTCAAAGCGTTAATAATTAAAATGAAAACATTTCTTAAATTCGCTGAAAAGTAACATCTACTTATCACGTCTTTAAGGTCCCATTAATATTAACACCAGCATTCTTAAGGAAAAGTCAATCAGCAAACTTGAATAAGCAAAACAAAAGATGAAAGAACCCATACCAAAGGGAAAATCTGTCCCAACCATACATATCCTCACCTTTATATCTATCCTACATATCCTCAACTCTTTATCTATCCTACATATCCTCAACTCTTTATCTATCCTACATATCCTCCCCTCTCTCTCTATCCTACATATACGCAGCTCTCCCTTGTCCCTTTACACCATTGCAACATCCATGTAACATTAATTGCGATTGGATATCTTTTTGACAAAACAATATATACAAGGAAGTGATAAACTTCCGTGCAGTCAAAACATTAATATAAATCTATTCATTTAAATGCTTTTTGCACGGATGGAATTTGTTAATAACAGAGTTTTCCATATACCCGATTATAAAGAGTAAAAAGAAATGTACTCACCTGCTCCTTGCGACTGTCCCGACATACCTGTAAAATAATAATAATAATAATAATGGTGATTATTATAATAACGAGGTTGATGCTTATAAAAATAGTTTTATTATGAAAGAATAACTGAATTCCTGTCGCTCATACAGATCCTGTGTGTTGATTTAGGGCAGCTACAGAATGTCTATACGCATGTCCGACATTGATATCACATTTGCTTGTGGTATTTAAGGTATACACCAGAAAATGTACACACCCAATCACAACTACTTTAACCGAGTTTGTAAAAATACTTTGGTATAATACGCTCCCCGACAGGCAATGTAATCATAAAAAGTGAAACAAAGAAAAAATGATAGATTTTAAAACCCTAAAAAAATAAAAGAATTGTAAGTTTTTATTGAGACTTTCGGGAATTATTCGTTAATAAAGCAAATTAGTATATTTAAAAAAAATTATTATATATAAAAAAAAATAAAAATAAAATATTGAATGTACAACAGAAACCAAATGATCGGTGACGTAAAATTGTGGGTGATTCATTATTTTCCACCCAACAACCCCGTGTATCGTTGCTATCCTCACCCTATTTCCTTGCTATTTAAATGAGAAATGTTCAGACGAGCTACAATCCCTTCTTCCATCAGATCATACATCCACAGATACGAGCCGTCATGCCATGTACATGTGAAATCATCCACGATGCCCACGTAGAGACGAGGCTTTCCAGCTCACTACAATCTTACCCTATTCAAGTCTAGGATCAACCATAATCTAACCTACATATACTCACCTCTCTATCTATCCTACATATCCTCACATCTCTATCTATTCTACATATCCCACTTCTCTATTTATTCTACATATCTTCAACTCTCTATCTATCATATATATCCTCACATCTCTATCTATCTTACATATCCTCACCTCTCTAAATATCTTACATATCCTCACCTTGCTATCTATCCTACGTAACCTCAACTCTCTATCTATCCTACATATCCTCACCTCTCTAAGTATCCTACCTATCGACACCTCTCTATCCATCGTACATATTTTCACTTCTCTATCTATCGTACATATCCTTACATCTCTAAATATCCTAACATTTCTTTCTGTCTTACATAACCTTACCTTTCTAAGTAACCTACCTATCATCACTTCTCTATCTATCCTACATATCGTCAGCTTTCTATCTATCCTACATAACCTCACATCTCTATCTATCCTACATATCCTCGCTTCTATATTTATCCTACATATCCCCACCCCTATATTGATCCTTCATATCCTCGCCTCTCTATCTATTCTTCATATCGTCAGCTTTCTATCTATCCTACATATCCTCTCTTCTCTATCTATCATACTTAACCTCACTTCTCAAAATATCTTACATATCCTCACTTCTCTATCTATCCTACATATCCTCACATTTCTATCTATCCTACATATCCTCACCTTTCTATCTATCCTACATATCCTCAACTCTCTATCTATCCTCCATATCCTCAACTCTCTATCTATCCTACATATCCACAACTCTTTATCTATCCTACATATCCTCCCCTCTCTCTCTATCCTACATTTACGCAGCTCTCCCTTCTCCCTTTAAACCATTGCAACATCCATCTAACTTGAATTGCTTTGGATATCTTTTTGAGAAAACAATATATACAATGAAGTGATAAACTTCCGTGCAGTCAAAACATTAATATAAATCTATTCATTTAAATGCTTTTTGCACGGATGGAATTTGTTAATAACAGAGTTTTCAATATACCCGCTTATAAAAAGTAAAAAGAAATGTACTCACCTGCTCCCTGCGACTGTCCCGACATACCTGTAAAATAATAATAATAATAATGGGGATTATTATAATAACGAGGTTGATGCGTATAAAAATAGTTTTATTATGAAAGAATAACTGAATTCCTGTCAGTCATACAGAGACTGTATGTTGATTTAGGGCAGCGTACAGAATGTCTGTACGCATGTCTGGCATTGATATCACATTTGCTTCTGCTATTTAAGGTATACCCCAGAAAATGTACACACCCAATCACAACTACTTTAACCGAGTTTGTAAAAATACTTTGGTATATTACGCTCCCCGACAGGCAATGTAATCATAAAAAGTGAAACAAACAAAAAATGATAGATTTTAAAACCCTAAAAAAAATAAAAGAATTGTAAGTTTTTATAGAGACTTTCGGGATTTATTCGTTAATAAATCAAATTATTATATTTAAAAAAATTATTATATAAAAAAAATATTAAATAAAATATTGAGTGTAGAACAGAATTCAAATGATCTCTGACGTAAAATTGTGGGTGATTCATTATTTTCCACCCAACAACCCCGGGTATCGTTGCTATCCTCACGCTATTTCCTTGCTATTTAAATGAGAAATGTTCAGACGAGCTACAATCCCTTCTTCCGTCAGATCATACAACCACAGATACGAGCGGCCATGCCACGTACATGTCTTGAAATCACCCACGTTGCCCACGTACAGAGGAGTCTTTCCAGCGCACTACAATCTTAACCTATTCAAGACTAGGATCAGACATAATCTATCCTACATATCCTCACGTCTCTGTCTATCCTACATATCCTCACTTCTCTATCTATTCTACATATCTTCAGCTTTCTATCTATCCTAATATCCCACTTCTATATCTATACTACATACCCTCACTTTTCTTTCTATCCTACATATCCTCACCTCTCTATCTATCCTACATATCCTCACCTCTCTAAGTATCCTACCTATCCTCACTTCTCTATCTATCCTACATACCCCACTTCTCCATCTATACTACATATCCTCACCCCTCAATCTATACTATAAGCGCTCACATTTCTTTCTATACTACATCTCTTCACATCTCTATCTATCCTACATATCCTCACCTTTCTAAGTAACATACCTATCCTCACTTCTGTATCTATCCTACATATCGTCAGCTTTCTATCTATCCTACATATCCAACTTATTTATCTATCCTACATATCCTCACCTTTCTATCTATCCTACATATCCTCACATCTCTATCTATCCTGTATATCCTCATCTTTCTATCTATCCTACATATCCTCACATCTCTATCTATCCTACATATCCTCACTTCTATATTCTCCTACATATGCAAACCTCTATATTTATCCTATTTATCCTCACCTCTCTATCTATTCTACATATCGTCAGCTTTCTATCTATCCTACATATCCTCACTTCTCTAACTACCGTACATATCCTCACCTCTCTGAATATCTTAAATAGCCTCACCTTTCTATCTATCCTACATATCCTCAACTCTCTATCTATCCTACATATCCTCACCTCTCTATCTATCCTAAAATACCTCACTTCTCTAACTACCGTACATATCCTCACCTCTCTAAATATCTTACATATCCTCACCTTACTATCTATCCTACATATCCTCAAATCTCTATCTATCCTTCATATCTTCACCTCTCTATATATCCTACATATACGCAGCTCTCCCTTCTCCCTTTACACCATTGCAACATCCGTCTAACATTAATTGTTCTTGGATATCTTTTTGAGAAAACAATATATACAAGGAAGTGATAAACTCCTGTAGAGTCAAAACATTAATATAAATCTATTCATTTAAATGCTTTTTGCACGGATGGAATTTGTTAATCACAGAGTTTTCAATATACCCTCTTATAAAAAGTAAAAAGAAATGTACTCACCTGCTCCTTGCGACTGTCCCGACATACCTGTAAAATAATAATAATAATAATAATGGTGATTATTATAATAACGAGGTTGATGCTTATCAAAATAGTTTTATTATGAAAGAATAACTGAATTCCTGTCGCTCATACAGATCCTGTGTGTTGATTTAGGGCAGTGTACAGAATGTCTCTGCGCATGTCTGGCATTGATATCACATTTGCTTCTGCTATTTTACGTATATCCCAGAAAATGTACACACCCAAACACACCTACTTTAAACGAGTTCTTACAAATACTTTGGCATAATACGCCCCCCCCCCGCAGTCAATGTTGCGCAATGTAATCATAAAAACTAAAACAAAGAAAAAATGATCGATTTTAAAACCCTAAAAAAATAAAAGAATTGTAAGTTTTTATTGAGCCTTTCGGGAATTATTCGTTAATAAAGGAAATTAGTATATTTAAAAAAAAATATTATATATAAAAAAAAATAAAAATAAAATATTGAATGTACAACAGAAATCAAATGATCGGTGACGTAAAATTGTGGGTGATTCATTATTTTCCACCCAACAACCCCGGGTATCGTTGCTATCCTCACGCTATTTCCTTGCTATTTAAATGAGAAATGTTCAGACAAGCTACAATCCCTTCTTCCATCAGATCATACAACCACAGATACGAGCAGCCAGGCTAAGTACATGTCGTGAAATCATACACTTTGCCCACGTACAGAGGAGGCTTACCAGCTCACTACAATCTTACCCTGTTCAAGTCTAGGATCAACCATAATCTAACCTACATACACTCACTTCACTATCTATCCTACATATCCTCCTCTCTCTAAGTATCCCACCTCTCATCACTTCTCTATCTATCCTACATATCGTCAGCTTTCTATCTATCCTACATATCCCACGTCTCTATCTATCCTACATAACCTCATCTCTATCTATCCTACATATCATCACTTCCATATTTATCCTACATATCGTCAGCCCTCTATCTATCCTATATATCTTCACCTCTCAATCTATCCTACATGCACTCAGCTCTCTATCTATCGTACATATCCTAACCTCTCTAAATATTTTACATATCCTCACCTTTATATCTATCCTACATATCCTCAACTCTTTATCTATCCTCCATATCCTCAAGTCTCTATCTATCCTCGATTATCCTCAAGTCTCTATCTATCCTACATATCCTCAACTCTTTATCTATCCTCCATATCATCAAGTCTCTATCTATCCTACATATCCTCAACTCTCTATCTATCCTCAATATCTTCAAGTCTGTATCTATCCTACATATTCTCAGCTGTCTATCTATCCTACATATCCCACCTCTCTATCTATCCTACATATCCTCGCATCTCTGTCTATCCTACATATCCTAACTTCTCTATCTATCCCACATATCCTCACCTTTCTATCTATCCTACATATCCTCAAATCTCTATCTATCCTTCATATCTTCACCTCTCTATATATCCTACATATACGCAGCTCTCCCTTCTCCCTTTACACCAATGCAACATCCGTCAAACATTAATTGTTCTTGGATATCTTTTTGAGAAAACAATATATACAAGGAAGTGATAAACTTCCGTGCAGTCAAAACATTAATATAAATCTATTCATTTAAATGCTTTTTGCACGGATGGAATTTGTTAATAACAGAGTTTTCAATATACCCGCTTATAAAAAGTAAAAAGAAATGTACTCACCTGCTCCTTGCGACTGTCCCGACATACCTGTAAAATAATAATAATAATAATAATGGTGATTATTATAATAACGAGGTTGATGCTTATCAAAATAGTTTTATTATGAAAGAATAACTGAATTCCTGTCGGTCATACAGATCCTGTGTGTTGATTTAGGGCAGCTACAGAATGTCTATACGCATGTCCGACATTGATATCACATTTGCTTGTGGTATTTAAGGTATACCCCAGAAAAGGTACACACCCAATCACAACTACTTTAACCGAGTTTGTAAAAATACTTTGGTATAATACGCTCCCCGACAGGCAATGTAATCATAAAAAGTGAAACAAAGACAAAATGATAGATTTTAAAACCCTAAAAAAATAAAAGAATTGTAAGTTTTTATTGAGACTTTCAGGAATTATTCGTTAATAAAGCAAATTATTATATTTAAAAAAATTATTATATATAAAAAAAATATAAAAATGAGATATCGAGTGTACAACAGTAATCAAATGATCGGTGACGTAAAATTGTGGGTGATTCATTATTTTCCACCCAACAACCCCGGGTATCGTTGCTATCCTCACCCTATTTCCTTGCTATTTAAATGAGAAATGTTCAGACGAGCTACAATCCCTTCTTCCATCAGATCATACATCCACAGATACGAGCGGCCGTGCCACTTGCATGTCGTGAAATCATCCACGTTGCCCACGCACGGAGGAGGCTTTCCACCTCAAAACAATCTTAACCTCTTCAAGTCTAGGATCAACCATAATCTAATCTACATATACTCACCTCTCTATCTATCCTACATATCCTCACCTCTATTTTTATCCTATATATCCTTACCTCTCTATCTATTCTATATATCTTCAGCTTCCTATCTGTCCTACATATCCCACTTCTCTATATATCCCACTTCTATATCTATATTACATATTCTCACCCCTCAATCTATACTACATACCCTCACTTTTCTTTCTATCCTACATATCTTCACATCTCTATCTATCCTACATATCCTCACCTCTCTAAATATCCTACCTATCCTCACTTCTCTATCTATCCTACATATCCTCACCTTTCTATCTATCCTACATATCCTCAACTCTTTATCTATCCTACATATCCTCGCATCTCTATCTATCCTACATATCCTCAAATCCCTATCTATCCTACATATCCTCAAGTCTCTATCCATCCTACATATCCTCGCATCCCTATCTATCCTATATATCCTCACCTCCCTATCTATGCTACATATTGTCAGCTTTCTATCTATCCTACATATCCCACCTCTCTATCTATCCTACATATCCTCGCATCTCTATCTATCCTCCATATCCTAACTTCTCTATCTTTTTCTTTAAGCATATCACCCCAAGCAAGGCTGGAGGCCACTATCACGCAAGGGGTTATAGAAGGGTTGGAGGAAGAGCAGATAGGAGTGGTAAAGGAGAGGATGTGGAGAAAGAAAAAGACAGTGGGTCAATGAAGGCAAGGGGCTTACAGAAGATTTGGAGCGAGAGCAGATAGGAATGAAAGGTGAAAGTTTGTGGAGAAGGGAAGTGGATAGATCAAGGCAACTGGAGATGTCGTTTGACGCTACACTTAAACCGTTGGAGATTGTATTTGTCAGGGAAACAGTAATAGGGAAGGGAGTTCCATAGGCGAGATGTGAGAGACATGAAGCTATTGGAGTAGAAGAAACGTCTACATCTAACAGTTTCAACGGTGTATTGGTAGGAACGGGATGCCAGCCACGTAGGACGTTTAAATTCACGAGGCCTAGGGACAGGCGAAAGCAGCTCCTCGGATCAATTACCGTGAAAGTATTTGTAAAAAAGACAGAGCGAGGCAACATCGCGTCTGTGAGAGAGCGACTGCAGACGAGATGACAGATCAGAGCCAATCACATTGCATATCCGTCTCTGGATCTTATCAAGAACCCTGAGGCAAACAGTAGGGGCCCCAGACCATATATGGCAGCAATACTCCATGCAAGGGCGAATGGTCGATTTATAGACTTGGAGGATCTGTTCAGGGGAGAAATATTTCCTGGCTCGGCACAGGGAACCAACTTTCCTTCTTTCTATCTATCCTACATATCCTCATCTCTCTATCTATCCTACATATCCTTACCTCTCTATATATCCTACATATACGCAGCTCTCCCTTCTCCCTTTACACCATTGCAACATCCATGTAACTTTAATTGCTCTTGTATATCTTTTTGAGAAAACAATATATACAATGAAGTGATAAACTTCCGTGCAGTCAAAACATTAATATAAATCTATTCATTTAAATGCTTTTTGCACGGATGGAATTTGTTAATAACAGAGTTTTCAATATACCCGCTTATAAAAAGTAAAAAGAAATGTACTCACCTGCTCCTTGCGACTGTCCCGACATACCTGTAAAATAATAATAATAATAATAATGGTGATTATTATAATAACGAGGTTGATGCTTATCAAAATAGTTTTATTATGAAAGAATAACTGAATTCCTGTCGGTCATACAGATCCTGTGTGTTGATTTAGGGCAGCTACAGAATGTCTATACGCATGTCCGACATTGATATCACATTTGCTTGTGGTATTTAAGGTATACCCCAGAAAAGGTACACACCCAATCACAACTACTTTAACCGAGTTTGTAAAAATACTTTGGTATAATACGCTCCCCGACAGGCAATGTAATCATAAAAAGTGAAACAAAGACAAAATGATAGATTTTAAAACCCTAAAAAAATAAAAGAATTGTAAGTTTTTATTGAGACTTTCAGGAATTATTCGTTAATAAAGCAAATTATTATATTTAAAAAAATTATTATATATAAAAAAAATATAAAAATGAGATATCGAGTGTACAACAGTAATCAAATGATCGGTGACGTAAAATTGTGGGTGATTCATTATTTTCCACCCAACAACCCCGGGTATCGTTGCTATCCTCACCCTATTTCCTTGCTATTTAAATGAGAAATGTTCAGACGAGCTACAATCCCTTCTTCCATCAGATCATACATCCACAGATACGAGCGGCCGTGCCACTTGCATGTCGTGAAATCATCCACGTTGCCCACGCACGGAGGAGGCTTTCCACCTCAAAACAATCTTAACCTCTTCAAGTCTAGGATCAACCATAATCTAATCTACATATACTCACCTCTCTATCTATCCTACATATCCTCACCTCTATTTTTATCCTATATATCCTTACCTCTCTATCTATTCTATATATCTTCAGCTTCCTATCTGTCCTACATATCCCACTTCTCTATATATCCCACTTCTATATCTATATTACATATTCTCACCCCTCAATCTATACTACATACCCTCACTTTTCTTTCTATCCTACATATCTTCACATCTCTATCTATCCTACATATCCTCACCTCTCTAAATATCCTACCTATCCTCACTTCTCTATCTATCCTACATATCCTCACCTTTCTATCTATCCTACATATCCTCAACTCTTTATCTATCCTACATATCCTCGCATCTCTATCTATCCTACATATCCTCAAATCCCTATCTATCCTACATATCCTCAAGTCTCTATCCATCCTACATATCCTCGCATCCCTATCTATCCTATATATCCTCACCTCCCTATCTATGCTACATATTGTCAGCTTTCTATCTATCCTACATATCCCACCTCTCTATCTATCCTACATATCCTCGCATCTCTATCTATCCTCCATATCCTAACTTCTCTATCTTTTTCTTTAAGCATATCACCCCAAGCAAGGCTGGAGGCCACTATCACGCAAGGGGTTATAGAAGGGTTGGAGGAAGAGCAGATAGGAGTGGTAAAGGAGAGGATGTGGAGAAAGAAAAAGACAGTGGGTCAATGAAGGCAAGGGGCTTACAGAAGATTTGGAGCGAGAGCAGATAGGAATGAAAGGTGAAAGTTTGTGGAGAAGGGAAGTGGATAGATCAAGGCAACTGGAGATGTCGTTTGACGCTACACTTAAACCGTTGGAGATTGTATTTGTCAGGGAAACAGTAATAGGGAAGGGAGTTCCATAGGCGAGATGTGAGAGACATGAAGCTATTGGAGTAGAAGAAACGTCTACATCTAACAGTTTCAACGGTGTATTGGTAGGAACGGGATGCCAGCCACGTAGGACGTTTAAATTCACGAGGCCTAGGGACAGGCGAAAGCAGCTCCTCGGATCAATTACCGTGAAAGTATTTGTAAAAAAGACAGAGCGAGGCAACATCGCGTCTGTGAGAGAGCGACTGCAGACGAGATGACAGATCAGAGCCAATCACATTGCATATCCGTCTCTGGATCTTATCAAGAACCCTGAGGCAAACAGTAGGGGCCCCAGACCATATATGGCAGCAATACTCCATGCAAGGGCGAATGGTCGATTTATAGACTTGGAGGATCTGTTCAGGGGAGAAATATTTCCTGGCTCGGCACAGGGAACCAACTTTCCTTCTTTCTATCTATCCTACATATCCTCATCTCTCTATCTATCCTACATATCCTTACCTCTCTATATATCCTACATATACGCAGCTCTCCCTTCTCCCTTTACACCATTGCAACATCCATGTAACTTTAATTGCTCTTGTATATCTTTTTGAGAAAACAATATATACAATGAAGTGATAAACTTCCGTGCAGTCAAAACATTAATATAAATCTATTCATTTAAATGCTTTTTGCACGGATGGAATTTGTTAATAACAGAGTTTTCAATATACCCGCTTATAAAAAGTAAAAAGAAATGTACTCACCTGCTCCTTGCGACTGTCCCGACATACCTGTAAAATAATAATAATAATAATAATGGTGATTATTATAATAACGAGGTTGATGCTTATCAAAATAGTTTTATTATGAAAGAATAACTGAATTCCTGTCGCTCATACAGATCCTGTGTGTTGATTTAGGGCAGCTACAGAATGTCTATACGATTGTCCGACATTGATATCACATTTGCTTGTGGTATTTAAGGTATACCCCAGAAAAGGTACACACCCAATCACAACTACTTTAACCGAGTTTGTAAAAATACTTTGGTATAATACGCTCCCCGACAGACAATGTAATCATAAAAAGTGAAACAAAGACAAAATGATAGATTTTAAAACCCTAAAAAAATAAAAGAATTGTAAGATTTTATTGAGACTTTCGGGAATTATTCGTTAATAAATCAAATTATTATATTTTAAAAAATCATTATATATAACAAAAATATAAAAATAAAATATTGAGTGTACAACAGAAATCAAATGATCGGTGACGTAAAATTGTGGGTGATTCATTATTTTCCACCCAACAACCCCGGGTATCGTTGCTATCCTCACCCTATTTCCTTGCTATTTCAATGTGAAATGTTCAGACGAGCTACAATCCCTTCTTCCGTCAGATCCTACATCCACAGATACGAGCGGCCGTGCCACGTGCATGTCGTGAAATCATCCTCGTTGCCCACGCACAGAGGAGGCTTTCCACCTCAAAACAATCTTAACTTCTTCAAGTCTAGGATCAACCATAATCTAATCTACATATCTTCACTTCTCTATCTATCCTAAATATCCACTCCTCTATTTTTATCCTACATATCCTCACCTCACTATCTATTCTACATATCTTCAGCTTTCTATCTGTCCTACATATCCCACTTCTATATCTATCCTACGTACCCCACTTCTCCATCAATACTACATATCCTCACCCCTCAATCTATACTACATACCCTCACTTTTATTTCTATCCTACATATCCACACCTCTCTATCTATCCTACATATCCTCACCTCTCTAAGTATCCTACCTATCCTCACTTCTCTATCTATCCTACATATCGTCAGCTTTCTATATATCCTACATATCCTCACTTCTCTATCTAGCCTATATATCGTCAGCTTTCTATCAATCCTACATATCATCAACTCTCTATCTATCCTACATATCCTCGCATCTCTATCTATCCTACATATCCTCAGCTCTCTATCTATCCTACATATCCTCACCTCCTTATCTATCCTACATATTCTCAGCTGTCTATCTATCCTACATATCCCACCTCTCTATCTATCCTACATATCCTCGCATCTCTGTCTATCCTACATATCCTAACTTCTCTATCTATCCCACATATCCTCACCTTTCTATCTATCCTACATATCCTCAAATCTCTATCTATCCTTCATATCTTCACCTCTCTATCTATCCTACATATACGCAGCTCTCCCTTGTCCCTTTACACCATTGCAACATCCATGTAACATTAATTGCTCTTGGAAATCTTTTTGAGAAAACAATATATACAAGGAAGTGATAAAGTCCTGTACAGTCAAAACATTAATATAAACCTATTCATTTAAATGCTCTTTGGACGGAAGCAATTTGTTAATAACAGTTTTCAATATACCCGCTTATAAAAAGTAAAAAGAAATGTACTCACCTGCTCCTTGCGACTGTCCCGACATACCTGTAAAATAATAATAATAATAATGGGGATTATTATGATGACGATGTTGATGCTTATCAAAATAGTTTTATTATGAAAGAATAACTGAATTCCTGTCGGTCACCAGACCTGTGTGTAGATTAAGGGCAGCGTACAGAATGTCTATACGCATGTCCGACATTGATTTCACATTTGCTTGTGCTATTTAAGGTATACCCCAGAAAATGTACCCACCCAAACACACCTACTTTAACCGAGTTTGTAAAAATACTTTGGTATAATACGCTCCCCCACAGTCAATGTTGAGCAATGTAAACAAAAAACTGAAACAAAGAAAAAAATGATCGATTTTAAAACCCTAAAAAAATAAATGAATTGTACGTTTCTATTGAGCCTTTCGGGAATTATTCGTTAATAAATCAAATTATTATATTTTAAAAAAATATAAAAATGAAATATTAGGGTGTTTGTTTTATTTCTGTAACTGAATTCAAATATACATCCTCACGGTGAACGGTATCTACACAATATATTTCGATTAAATTAAAATGCACGTCTACATTGCAAAGTCTAATGTAATTTTCTGTCTGACAAAAACAGAGGGAAACACGACAAAAGTGTAATCCGAAATTGGTCGTCGTTTGAATTAAATATTTTTTCTGTATTTAAAGTGAATATACTTGCTAACAAATGCATTACTTTGGAGAAGAACACGGTTTACGTGTGAAATGTGATCATCTTAGTCTCAGCGAAATCACAGGTGAAAAACTAATAATAATAATAATAATAATAATAATAATAATAATATACAGAAACCATTGATCATCTTATGTCAGGTTGCACGATATTGGCACCCACTGAATATAAAATCCGGCATGACAGTGGGCCCATATCTGCACTGGAAAATTTGCAACTCCTATGGGAAGGAAACTGAAAGAAACTGGTACGAACACCACTCTGACCCCGTTACGGAGATAGGACCTGTTACAATTCTATGGGACTACACAATACACACTGACAGAACAATCAAAGCCAACCGCCCAGACATTGTTATTAAAGACCACAAACAAAATAAGTGCCTCCATATTGATTTGGCAGTCCCTGCAGACTGCAATGTATCTTTGAAGATATTCGAAAAGCTGTCAAAATACAAGGACATTGAAATCGAAATCTCAAACATGTGGCACATGGGAACATCAACAATCCCTGTTGTATTTGGAGTTCTAGGATTGGTTGGAAAAGATTCCAGTAGACTAATTGAAGGGATTTCCTAGAAGGTCGTACCTTAAAGAAATACAAAAAATTGTTCTCACAAGTATAGCCCTCACTTTACGAAGGGCTTTGTCTATGTATTTGTTTTTCAGTGGAAAATGTCATGATGCCATTTCTAACCTTAGGTCTCTGGGCTGGACCCTGAATGAAATATGTAAACGCCAGATATCAAAGGAAATAAAAATAATAATAATAAAATTCAAGATTAAAAAATAAAGGCGAAGGATTTATTCTTGCTGCAGAGGACCAATGCTTGCTAACTAGAAATTCCCCGCTGCTCACACAAGAAAAAAGTTTTAACACGATATGCAGATTCTGTGATAAACATCCAAAACAAATGACCATCTTGTATCAGGGTGCACACTGTTAGCACTCACTGAATATAAAACTCAGCATGATAGATTGGGGCCAATATCCGCGCTGGAAGATTTGCAAATTTTATGGGAAGGAAACTACAGAAAACAGCTTTGAACTTCACCTAGACCCGTTTACCGACATATGATCTCTAACAGTATTAGGAGGCTTTACAATACTCACAACAGAACTATGAAAGCTAATTGTTCAGGCATTGTTATAATTGACCCCCAAAACAGAATACACTTTCTTATTGACATGTCATTTCCTTCAGATTTTAAAGTATAGTGGAAGATCGTCAAAAAATCTAACAAAATACAAGGATCTTAAAATGGAAGTCTCAAAAATGTGACACCAGGACATAAATGACTCCATTTATAGCTGGAGCTTTTGGTTGGATTGAAAAAAGTTCCGATAAAGTTAATGAAGTGAACACACATTTTATAAAATACGGTGTTTACTCGTTCCGCCACCAGAACGAGATGTGACACAAGGTCTTTTTTAAAGTTGGGACCAGAGCGCGTACACTCGGGCAAGGGACAAAAATTCCCCACAGTCCCCGCAACCGTCGGTTGCGCTAGCCTCGGTGCGAGCACCGACCCCTTCTCTCTGATGCATTGGGAGGGCGCGGCATCCGGCAGCTGTTTCCCAGGGCTGGGCACCTCTCAGTATAATTTTCCTCTCCATCATAGTGGCTGGCCGAGGATAGAAAAAACATTTGTTCATAGTTACGTTGTTCTGGAATTGTCATCATTGGCCGACTGAACTTGCTTTGTTTCAATTATTGTTTCCCTTAGATTGAACTTACCATTTCTTTTTATACTATAATGTATTTCAGTGTTATCCAATAAATCTACCAGGTTTAAAAAAAATGTTCTTAGTTGTCCTTTGATAGAGAAACCCCTGAGCGCACTCTGTCCAAAGACAGAGACGCAACTGAGAGATGATAAGCCATAGCGAATTCCTCCCAAGGATGAATTTTGCATTTTATATTATAAAAATATTTCATATGTTCAAGCTCACGCCTTCTGAATCTATGTAATATGTGTATGGTCTTATGTTACGCCACGCCATATTTTTTTTCACAAAATGAGAAAATATCATCATTCCATTATTGACTCTATGTCTGTTATAGGAACAAGGAAAGAAGTGAGTATACAACAGAAATCCAATGGCTTTAACGCAAACTTTTGGGTAATTAATCTTTTTTCCACCCACTAACTCCGAGAATCATTGCTAGCCTGTCATTATTTCCTCTCTATTTCTAGGAGAAATGTTCAGACGAGCTAAAATTCCTTTACCCATCAGCTCAGGCGACCGCAAGTAGCACTGGTCATGTCACGTTCAAAGTGTTAAATTATCAGTATTTACATTAGTCGGACTATTGTCCTCATCTTTGTCGCCATATTTGTCACAACGTTTCGGCCGTTATACGCTCCGGCCTTCTTCAGGTGGTTGGAATTTCGAACCGAACCCTTTATTTCGATCACTGGGGTAGACTGTTCTAGTTCCACGAGCCATGTTTGATGGATGTCAGTTATCAGTTATCTCCTGGTAATTTTCCCTCTGAAAGTTCTCCACTGCCTGAACCGGGTATTGAACTCACACTCTTTGGGTCTGTCACTGGATCTAACAAACGCCTTTATCCACTGTTAAAATTATCCTCGTTCCTTTCGTACTCATTCAGTAAAATAGAGATTTTACACAAACAGCTTCCAACCCTGAAGTGTCAATTTGTGAAAAATGTCACCGAGAGGAAAACTTTCCATTATCTATCCTATATATACTCATTATAAGCATCTCTTCCTCCACCCTTTACGCCATTAGAACAATATCATTTATTAACCCTCTAGCTTGTGTGGCTCTTGGACCTAGTGACGAAAAAAGAATAGTATACAAAGTAGTCATATAAATTGTGTATATTTCTGCAGCAATTTTTCATTGATGCATGTTTCATTAAATAATATAGACAAGTTTTGTCTATTTTAAGTAAGTTCCTTTCATATTGTCTGATAAACTTAATAACATTATCGTTGAAAGACGAAAGGAAATCACCATATTGATACATTTTTAAATCCTATCTAAGCGTTCGGCTTACATATGCCATTATCAAAGATGACAATAACATTTCAATATATCAAACAATACACGGACGAAACAATAATGATAGTCTGTTTTTGTTGCATGAAAAATTTCAAAGCAACGACAAACTCGTGTATACGAGACGCGGAAGCGAAAATCGCGTCGCAGCTCCTGACGTCACACATGACCACGCGAGAGTGAAAACGAGAAGTATTAAGTATGGGAAGCCGTTGCTATAAAACAATGGCTTCTGTTATCAATTATAGGCATTTAAGAATATTTGTGGAGATTTCGTAGTTTATTTTGTTCAGGTTAGGTTTCAACTGTTTTATGCATATAGCTTTAATTTGAAAGGAACTTACTTAAAATAAATAGACAAAAATTATCTATATTATTTAATGAAACATGCTTCAATGAAAGTAGTCATAAGCTACTCTCGCAACATTAATATACATCTATTCATTTAAGTGCTCTTTCCACAGATGGAATTGTTTCTAATAGACTTATCAAAATACCCGCTTGCAAAAAGAAAAGAAATGTACTCACTTGTCCCTTGCGTCTGTCCTGTGGTACCTTTAAAATAATAATAATAATAGAGATTATTATAATGTTGATGATGCTTTCAAAAATAACAACGCAAAATAAATTTGTCATAATTTGTATTAGAAAAGAATAATTTATTTTGTGTCCGTTACACAGAGCTTGTGGGTGATTTTGCACAGCATACGGCATGTATATAAGCCTAGTCGTGCTGTGCGGAACTCACTTCGCATTTAACTGTACCATCTAAGTTACACCCTGGAAAAGGTACATGAACAAACATAACCAGTTTAACTGAGTTTGAAAAATCTTATGGGTATAATACATTCCCCTCACATTCAGTCTGGGCAATTCCTGCCCTGGGCTGAGCTATAAAATCATAAATTCGGAGACAAAAAAAGAAAATTTAAATTCAGAAAACAAATAAGACAATTGTAAGATTTTATTAGACAATTCAGTATTATTCGTTAACCAATCAAATTATTACATTTAAATAATATAAAACAAAATATGATAGAAATAGTTTTATGCGTATCATTGTATTAAAGTATATATGTGCACACACAATGGTATCTACACAAACAATTTCGATGAAATTAAAATGGACATCTGTGTTACGAGGGTTACTTTCTTTTTCTTCCAGGCAACAAGACGGACAAGAATATAATCTGAAGAATATAATCTTTACATTTTCCATATTTAAACTGATTATATTTGCTAACAAATGCACTGTTTTGGAGAAGTGCTCAGTTTATGTGTGGAATTTGCCATCTTCCAAAAATCAGGTAACGAACTAATAATAATAATAATAATAATTATTATTATTATTATTATTATTATTATAATTATTATTATTATAATAACATAGTTCACACGAGTGCAGCCCACACTTTACGAAGGGCTTTATTTATGTAAAATATGTGTGTGTTTTTTAATTGGTTAGTGTAAAATGTCTCTGGGCGGGACCTGGAAAGAAATAAGTACACACCAGAAATCAAAGGAAATAAAATAAAAACAACAATAATAATAATAATAATAAACTTTCGACATTGTATCTCAGAATGTCCGGAACTAGCAAAAAAGGAATATACCCATAGACATAACACGGTAGCGACATATTTGCGTTAGAAGAGATACAGGAAGCAAAAAATCGAAACCACCGAGAGAGGTATGAGCAGCAACCAGACACAGTTACAAAAATAATACTGTAACTATCCTGTGGGACATGCTACTTCAAACTGCCAGGGACATAAAGGCCAACAGACCTGATATTATCACAAAAGACATGACATTCAGTAAGTGTATGCTTATTGACATAGCAGTACCATCTGAGAGAAACGACTCCATAAAAATTATCGAGAAACTGTCCAAATCAAGGACCTTGGGATCAAGATTAACAAGATGTGGGGAATGAAGACTGAGACTGTACCAATAGTAATCGAAGCTCTGGGCCTCGTGAGAAAAGGAATGGACAATTTTACTAACAGTGTTCCAGGTAACATCAACATACATGTTGCCCAGAATATCGTTCTACTAGGAACATCCCATATACTAAGAAAGGTGCTAGCAGTTAAATGAAAATTCTCTTATAGGGCCTACGGACCATAGTTTGGACCCGGCTCCACATGGATACAAAGCCGGAAACCTAATAATAATAATAATAATAATAATAATAATAATAATAAGTAGACAAAAGCCGCACCCATCAGTGGCTACGTAGTGCAGGGTTGAAAGGTGAAACTGAGGATTTTATCATTGCTGCACAAGACCAATGCTTGTTAACTAGGAATTATCAAGCACATATACTAAAATACTGTGTTAGCCCAAGATGCAGATTCTGTGACAAATATCCAGAAACCATTGATCATCTTATATCAGTTTGCACGATATTGGCACCCACTGAATATAAAACCCGGCATGACAGAGTGGGCCAATATCTGCACTGGAAAATTTGCAACTCCTATGGGAAGGAAACTGAAAGAAACTGGTACGAACACCACCCTGACCCGGTTACGGAGAGAGGACCTGTTAAAATTCTATGGGAGTACACAATACACACTGACAGAACAATCAAAGTCAACCGCCCAGACATTGTTATTAAAGACCACAAACAAAATAAGTGCCTCCTTATTGATATGGCAGTCCCTGCAGACTGCAACGTAACTTTGAAGATATTCGAAAAACTGTCAAATTACAAGGACCTTGAAATAGAAATCTCGAAAATGTGGCACATGGAACATCAACAATTCCTGTTGTAGTTGGAGCCCTTGGACTGGTTGGAAAAGATTCCAATAGGCTGATTGAAGGGATCCCTGGAAGTCCATGCCTCAAAGAGATACAAAAAATTGTTCTGACAAGTACAGCCCACACTTTACGAAGGGCTTTATCTATGTAATTATTTTTTTATTTTATTTTATTTTTTGCAGTGGAAAGTGTCATGATGCCATTTCTAACCTTAGGTCCCCGGGCGGGACCCGGAAAGAAATCTGTAAACGCCAGATATCAAAGGAAAAAAAAATAATAATGAAATACTGGCTGTAAAGCTGAAACCGAAGGATTTTTCATGTTGCACAGAACCAATACTTGCTAACTCGAAATTACCAAGTACTCATGCTGGAAAATTGTGTTAACCCGAAATGCAGATTCTATGATAAATATCTAGAAATAATTAACCAACTTGTACCAGTTTCATGGTATTCGCACCCACTGAATATGATAACCATCATCAGGGAGTTGGTCAATATCTGCATGAGAAAACCTGGAACTTTCACGCAATGGGAAATGCAACAAACTGCTATGAACGCCACGGAGGACTGTCGACAGAGACAGGGACCCGTAATAAATTCATGGAACTTTACAATACACACAAACAGAGCAATCAATACTAATTGCCCAGTCATTGTGATTTAAGACCACAAAAACAGAATGTGATTTCTTATTGACATGTCAGTTTCTGTAGACTGTAATATATCTTTTGAAGATCATTCAAAAATCTATTAAAATGCAAGGACCTTAATGTGGAAATCTAAAAAATGTGGCACATAAGCAGATACATAAAGCCAGCTGCAACTGTACCCATCGGTTTCATTAAAATGTTCCGATAAACTCATTGAAGCGAACACTTGTAGGACATACGTTAAGAAATACAAAAGAGATATTAACTCCAAAATTCAGCTCCCTCATTCCGAAGGGCTTTATCTAAGTAACACGTGTGTGGTCTTCGATTGCGCCTCGACTTATTTATACGAAAATCCTCAGTGAAAATGTCATGATTATATTACTGAGCCTAGGTCTCTTGTCGGGACCTGGAAGGAAATGAGTATCCAACAGAAATTAAATGGCGTTAAGGTAGAATTGTTGGTGATTAATTATTTTCCCACCAACAACCTCACGAATCTTTGTTAGCATCTTACTGTTGTATCGTTATTTTTATGGCGAATGTTCAGACGATCTACAATTCCCAATTCCATCAGCCCAGGCGTCCATATAAAGGACTCGGCATATAATATACATGGTGTTAAATCATCCTCGTTGAATTCGTATTTCTTTAGAAAGGAAGTAATTTCTCCCAGACTCCTTAAAAATATATTGGGAAAAAGACTACCAAAAAGACTCATTCTAGATTACTACAACCTTAACCTCTGCAAGCCTAGAGTCAACCATCATCTATCCTACATATCCTCATAAAATGCACATCTTTCTACACACTTTATGCCATTAGAACAATCTCAATCATTAACCGTCTACCTTGAATGGCTCTTGGGCGTAGTGATGAGATAAAATAGTATACACAATAGTGATATTCTATTGTCGAGTTGTAACATTAATATAAATCTATTCATTTAAATGTTCTTTGCATGGATGGAATTGTTTCTAATAGACTTATCAATATACCCGCTTTTAAAAAGAAAAGAAATTCACTCACTTGTCCCTTGCGTCTGTCCTGTGGTACCTTTAAAATAATAATAAAAATAATGGTGATTATTATTATAATGAATTATTATAATGAAGTTGATGATGCTTTTAAAAATAACAACGCAAACTAAATTTGTCGTAATTTGTATTATGAAAGAATAATTGATTCAATCTTCGTTATACAGAGCCTGCGGGTGATTTTGAACAACATACGGCATGTATATAAGCCTGTCGTGTTGTTGGGAATTCAATCGCATTTAATTGTACCATTTAAGACACACCCCAGAAAAAGTACATGCACACACCCAGTTTAAATGAGATTGTAAAATCATATTGGTATAATACCTTCCCCCTCACATTCAGTTTGAACAATGTTTCCCCTGGGGTGGATAATAAAATCATAAGTTTGAAGACAAGAAAAGAAAATTTAAATTCAGAAAACAAATAAGTCAATTGTATTATTTTATTAAACGTTTCAGGGATTATTCGTTAGTTAATCAAATTATTAAATTTAAATAATATAAAACAAAATATGATAGAAATAGTTTTATGTCTAACATTGAATTAAAATATACATGTGCAGACACAATGGTATCTACACGAACAATTTCGATGAAATTAAAATGGACATCTTCATTACGAGGATTCATTTCCTTTTCTGGCTGGCAACAACCCAGCGACAAGATTATGGTTCAAAATCGGACGCCCTTTGAACTAAATACTTTGAATTATTCTGTATTTAAAATGAATATATAATAATAATAATAATAATAATAATAATAATAATAATAATAATAATAATAATAATAATAATAATAATAATAATAATAATAATAATAATAATAAAAAAGTTCTGGATTAAAAAATAGAAAGCGAAGTATTAAGTCTTTTGCATAGGGACAATATTTGTTAACTTGAATTTACCAAGTGCGCATAGGGGAAAATTGCGTTAACCCGAAATGCATATTCTGTGACAAACTTCCGGAAAGAGTTAGCCATCTTGTATGTGTTCCCATGGTATTTCCACCCTCTGAATATAAAACCCGGCGTGATAGTCTGAGCTAGTATCTGCATTGGAACATCTACAACATTTACCGAAAGGAAAATGCCAGAATTGCATGCTGGTATGAACACTATCCATGTCAGATTAAAGGAATATGATCTGTAACAATTTTATGCGACTTTACAATACACACAGACAAAGCAATCAACGCTAATCCCCAAGACAACATGATCAAAGACATCAAAAACAGAATATGCTTTCTTATTGACATGGAAGTTCCTGTAGACTGTATCTCTGATGATCTTTAAAAATCTATCAAAATGAAAGGATCTTAATATGAAAATCTCAAAATTGTGGAATATGAACACATCAGTAATTCCAGTGGTGGGTGGAGCCCTCCGTTTAATTGCAACTGGTTCTGATAAACTCATTGAAGTGAACACTTGTAGCCCATACTTTAAGAAATGCCAAAAGATTTTGCTAAAATGTCCAGCTCACTGATTCCGATGGACTTTATGTAACATGTCTGTGATCTTAGTTTGCGCCCCCCACTTTTTTTTTGCAACTATCCAAAGTGAAAATGTCATGATTCCGGTACTGACCCAAGGTCTCTTGTTGGGACCCCGGAGAAAAAGAGTATAAAACAGACATCAAAAGGCGTTAACGCAGACTTGTGTGTGATTAATTATTTTCCAATCAACAACTTCCCGAAACGTTTGTTCTCCTCTCGCTATTCTGTCGCTATTTCATCAGTTCGGAAAACGACAGGTAAAACATCCATATCATGTACACCGTGTTTAATCATCCTCGTTGAATTCGTATTCCTTCCTATTCGTATTTCACCCAGACAGATTCCTAGCTAGAACTGTCATTTTGTTAAAGAGACTCCCAAGAGGACGCGTTCAAGACTTTAACAATCTTAACCGATTCACATTTTCCTCCATACTTTTTACCGTTAGAACAATTTGAATCATTAACCGTCTCTTGGGCCTGGTGATGACAGAAGAATAGTATGCACAGTAGTGATATGCTATTGTCGAGTCGTAACATTAATATAAATCTATTCATTTAAATGTTCTTTGCACGGATGGAATTGTTTCGAATAGACTTATCAATATACCCGCTTTTAAAAAGAAAACAAAATCATTCACCAGCCCCTTGCGTCTGTCCTGTGGTACCTTTAAAATAATAATAATGGTGAATATTATAATGAAGTTGATGATGCTTTCAAAAGTAACAGTGTAAACTTATTTTGTCATAATTTTTATTATAAAAGGGCATCTAATTCTGTATCCGTTACGCACAGACTGTATTTGATTTTGCGCAGCATACGGAATGCATATACGCATGACCCTGTTGTGCCTGAGTGACTTCCCATGTCCTTGTGCCATTTAAGGTGCACACACAATCACACCAAGTTTAACTGAGTTTTAAAAAAAACACATTGCTATAATACATTCGCCATACATTCTGTCTGGACAATCTCTGCCCGCGGTTGAGCAATTCTTACAGTCGGAGAGAAGAAAAAAATGTCAAATTTTATGACCCTATAATTGTAAGATTTTACTGAAACTTTCGGGAATTATTCGTTAATAGATCAAATTATTGAATGAAAAACATGATCCCTGCTAGCGCATGCAGTAAAGAATTAAGAAAAAAGAATTACGCATATATATATATATATATATATATATATATATATATATATAGCCATTACCGCTACTGTTACCAATACCGTAACCGTTACTATTACCTTTACCATTAAAGATAATGTTACCATTACTGTAACCGTTACTATTACCGTTACCATTACCGCCACCGTTACTATTACCGTTACGATTGCAGAAAGTGATTGAGCAAAATTAGAAACTACAATTATTTTAAAGTTGAAATTGCAGGATATTTTTGGAAGGTGATTCCAGTGGTGATTGGGGCACTGGGATCAATCTCATTAAGTGTGTGACTTTCATGGCCAGCTGGCGATGTCATACTAACTTGGCGTCATGAAAAATTCTGTTCTGCTGGGTACTGCGCATATTTTAAGGAAAGTTATGTCTATCTGATGTCCTTGTGACATGATAGATAACTTAGTATATATGGTGTGTACAAATATGTACATATGGGAGGAAAATATAATAATGTAATTAAGCCGGATTGCGGAGAACGAAAGATGGAAAAAAGAATATATTTGGAAACGAATAGAAAAGTTAAAAGGCAGTAGAAAATTACTGCCATGTCGTAATATTGTGCATCAAAATCGCATCTATTCTCATGAAAAGTCTTCGGACAGACGAAATCTGTTCTAGTGGAGATGACTATGTGTCCAACGAGAAATAAAATGAAGAATTTACTCACCAGCGTCTGGGCCTCGATCTCCGATTCCTTGCGTAAGTTTAAAAATAAAGAAATACTAATAATAACAACATCAACAACAACAATAACAATAATAATAATTATAACAACAACAACAACAACAACAACACCCAGACCCAGTTACGGAGATAGGACCTGTAACAATTTCATGGGACTACACAATACACAGAACAATCAAAGCTAACCGCCCAGACATCGTTATTAGAGACCGCAAACAAACAAAAAACCCTCCTTATTGATATGGCAGTCCCTGCAGACTGCAATGTATCTTTGAAGATCTTCAAAAAGCTATCAAAATACAAAGAGCTTGAAACCGAAATTTCAAAAATGTGTCACATGGGAAAATCAGTAATCACTGTTGTATTTGGAGCCCTCGGATGGATTGGAAACATTCCAGTAAACTCATTGAAGGGATTCCTCGAAGCCCATGTCTTAAAGAAATACAAAAAAAAATTGTCCTCAAGAGTACAGCCCACACTTTACGAAGGGCTTTATTAATGTAAAATATGTGTGTTTTTTAATTGGTCATGGAAAATGGCCTGATGCCATTTCTGACCTTAGGTATTAGGACGGGACCCGGAAAGAAATGTGTACAAACCAGAAATCAAAGAAAATAAAACAAATAATAATAATGTTTGAAATGATCTTCTATTGATAAACAAATGATCCTGGCAAATAGGTAGAAATCTCAGCACAGAATGGAAAGATTACCGTAAAGTCTTTGATAGTGTGCCACACTCTTGGACCCTTAGGGCATTTGGAAATGTACAATGTCCCCTCGGTAATGGCATTTTTTTAAATATAGAATAGAACAGTGAAAAGAACACATTATAGCTAAATGACACCGAAGGTACTCCAATTGTTTGGATATCCTGACGAGTAATCTTTCAAGGAGACTGCCTGTCATCTCTTCTGTTTTGTCTGTCCTTAATACCCCTTCTGCATTAAGTAAACAGTAACAGCTATAGATACAAAGCAGAAAAGAAAGTGTTTAATCACGTGTTCTACATGGTTGATATCAAACTCTTTGCCAATGAGTTGAAGGGTATCCTAAATACTGTAAAATATTTCAATGATGACATCGGTATGGATTTCGGATTAGATAAAATGGCAAAAGAAACATTCAAGAAAGGGAGAATTACAGAAATACACCCAGTAAATCTAAATTTTGCCGCAAAGATTAGGGAACTGGAACAAGAAGAAGCCTATAAATACCTAGGAGCCAGTGAAAGAGATTCACAAAACAGAATATCAGCCATAAACACCTTGGAAGTACCTGTGGTATGATCCAGTTTCAACATCCTTAATTGGACAATAGTTGACATTAAGCGAATGGGCTATAAAACGAGAAAGCTTCTCACTTGCTATCGCACGCATCAACCCAAGGCTGATGTTGATCATCTGTATATGTCCAGATCCGAAGAAAGAAGAGGATTAGTTCAACTAGAACTGTCTTACAAAACTGCAATAATCGGCCTTCAAAGATACCTGGAAACTACAGAAGACTGAATGATGATCTGTGTCAAAGAACATGAAAGAAGTAAGAAACTGTATTCAGTAAGATAGGAAGCCAACAAATTCAAAATGGTATATCAAATGGGTGAAGAAATGCAAGTAAAATATTATACACTAATTTCAGCGGTAAATAGCTTGAAAAAGAAAGCAAAAGTAAATGCAATGAAGTAGATACAGAAAAGATAGCAAGAGAAACCTCATCATGGTCAATATTCTGACGTACCAAACAAGGTGATATATACAAACCTAGTAACAATCAGTGGCTACCTAGTGCAGGGTTAAAAGCTGAAACCAAAGGATTTATTTTTGCTAGAAATCGTGTTAACCTTAAATGTAGATTCTCTGATAAATATCCAGGAACAGTTGACCATCCTGTATCAGTTTGCTCGGTATTGGGACCCACTGTATATAAAACCCGGCATAAAATAGTGGGCCAATATTTGCATTGGGATATCTACAACTTTTACGAAGAGGAAACGGGAAAAAAATTATATGTTGAGATTGTTGAATCTCGCCTATTTCATGGAATAATAATGCAACACAAAATGTACTTAGAACAAGAATGTATTATAACAAGAAAGTGTACACAATAAGTACATATAATATTTCTGTATATTTCTGGGAAGACGTTCCTGGAGAATGTGTTGACTAGTCGCAGTCGATCAGAGTCTCTAGTTGGATCTCGTGATTCCTTCCTCCTCGTCTCCGGTACCAACCATTATTTATATAGTTGGTAGTCACCTATGCAGATTAGGTGGATCCCACCACAACAGAATACCTCCCAGAACCAGTTAGAGAGATAGTACCAGTAACAATTTTATGTGACTATACAATACACAGAAAGAAAAATCAAAGCTAACCTCTAGGACATAGTGATCAAAGACCACAATAACAGAATATGCTTTCTCACTTATATGACAGTTCCTGCAGACTGTAATGTATCTTTGAAGATCTTCAAAAACGATTAAAATATAAGGCTGTTGAAGTGGAAATCTTTCCAGAATCCTGATATTAAACAATCTCGCTTCTAACATTTTTGCTACTTAGTGCGCCAATCGTTGCTAGTACTACCGTAATTTGAACTACTAACTTTTGATCTATTATTATTTCTTTCTTTCAATTTAATTCATGTTTTTTTTTTGTAATTCCTATATTGTTAGTGAAAACAATTTGGAAACAAATACAAATAAAAAAATAGCATTTTTATCAGCCCTTTCTTTGACAACCATGCATTCTGTCTGTGGAGAACTGATAGCAACCATTTGATACTGCAACTATGCTGAGCAGACTTTAGTTACAGTTTCAAGGGGAGAGCACATAATCTTCACCAGTTGAACACAGAAGTGTAGTGCGTTCAAACTCTCAACCAGTATAGCTTGTGATGTCTTACGAACTTCAGGTTCACTTGGATCAACAGACAATATCGTTTTTAGGCTCTTCTCAATAGTCTGAAACCCAAGTAAAGCTCCTTAACATATGAAAAAAAAAGCATCTTGACAACTGCAATTTCATAAAAACGTGCAGAAAATTACGGTCACAGAGAACAAAGGCTCTTTATTTAGAGATGTTTGATAAAATCCAAAGAAGAATCTGTAATGTGATCAGTCCTCACCTGGCATTTCGACTTTAGTCAATTTCTCACCGCCCTAATATAGATTCACTCGAGTTTTGAAGGTGCACCCATATATCATTGTATCATTCACAAATGATGAGTATACTTTTAGGTAGATAATTTATGTAAAGTAAAACGAGGTAAGGTTCGAGAAGTGAGCCCTTGGCGACTACGGCATTGATTGCTAAAAGCACCGGGGGAATGGCTGTTAACAACTACCTTCATGGAGATGCCCTTTAAAAGGACATTCTTGCGTCTTAGTTGCTTTATCACCATGCTTGGGTTGTAAATTGCTCTCTCTTTTTTTTTACATATGAAAAATGATAAAAATATTAGACGATTTTTAACTGTTTCGTGTTGAAGAAAGTGTATAAAAATGATGTCCCAATAAAATGTATGCATACTTCAACAGCTGATAGCTCATTTATTTTCGTTTATTTTTCAAATTCAGACCATTAGGAATAATGATGGCAGCCCGGTTAAGCTTTGAATTAAAGAAATTTATTCAAATGTGCATTGGAGCAGCTTGACATATTTGGGAAGGATATTAGAATAATCAGAAACATATACAGGCAGCAAACAGCTTGCATACGGATAGAAAATGAGTTCAGCAGATATACAAAAATAGAAAGTGATGTAAGGCAAGGATGTGTCTTCTCACCGGACTTCAACCGCGGCGTTTCGCAGAGTATTAAAAGTCCTACTAGGATTCATTACTGGTGGCAAAAACAAACAAACTTAACAACATAAGATATACAGCTGACACTGTGTTGATAGCAGGAAATGACGGGATCAACTACAGAAGATAGTCATGGAAATTGATTTGGTACTTCTTGCAAAAATCAATTATTTGTCGGATTTTAAAGAAACCTTCAGAAGAAATTAATCATATTATTTTAGAAATATCTTTTTTTAGAAAATATTGGTAAAAATATTTTTTCTTTTTTTTTTCGGATAGAAAATTAGTTCAGCAGATATACAAAAAATAAAAAGTGATGTAAGACAAGGATGTATCTTCTCACCGGACTTCTTCAACCTCGCTGATTCTGAGAGTATTAAAAGTCCTACTAGGATTCAATAATGGTGGTAAAAATCTTAACAACATAAAATATACAGCTGGTACAATGTTGATAGCAGGAAATGACGGGATCACCTACAGAAGGTGGTGATGGAAAGTGAGAAGAAAGGATTGAACATCACCTGCAACAAGACAGGATGCATCGGTGTTAGCAAAAGGATGAGCCCAAATTCAAATTCCAAATCAGAGACACCAAAATCAAACGAGCACAAAAATAATTCATAAATAGGAAATGTTTTAACACAGGTTGGAAAATACGACACTGAAATCCGAAGTCGTATTGTGGTAGCGAAAGAGGCATACCAAAAGCTAAGCAGAGTATTAAGAAATAGAAAAATCTTCGATAAAAACAAATAAAAGAGTGCTAAACTGTTACAGATAAATAAGAGATGAAGCAAGTGATATATGGTACTACAGAAGGATGTTGGGGATACTATGGACTAATTATGTGAGCAGCGACGAATTTTAGAGAAAATGAAACAAAAAGGACTTACTTAGCATTAAGGAGAAAAAGAGGAAATAATATTTTTAGAAAATTCGAAAGTTTGCTTAAAAATCTTTTTTCTTCGTCAGTGCAGTGGCCTAAGATGATTCGTGGAAATTTTAGCATCAATTTTTCGGTGAAAAATACATTGATTTGGTAATTCTTGCAAAGAACAATTAGTTGCCGGATTTTAAAGAAACCTTCATAAGAAATGAATTAAATTATTTTAGATATATATTCTTTTAGAAGATCTTGGTAAAAGTTTTTTTTCTTTTTTTCTTTGGTACGTATCACTTCTCAAATTTTTTGAAATTTCGAGAAATTAAATTTTGTGTCACTTAATATTTTATTGGATGATTTAAATCACCATCTTTTTTTGTAAAACAGGACCCCCACTTACCAAATAAATCGTAAATATAATAAATGCAATAAGACTAAGACATTATTTAATTAGTAAAGCTTTTAATTGCTTTTATGAATAAGTTATATTATAGACACGGGTTACAAAAAGTTCTTGATGAATAATGAATTTTTACAAGAATGTTTATCATTTTTTTAAATTTTAATTAGAATAATTTATAAAGTTTTAAATTTTCTAAACTTCTGCATTAATTTGTGGTGGTTAGGTGATATTTTTATAGAGTAAAGTCTATATTTATTAATCATAAATGGAAAAAGCTAGAACAATTCATTGAACATCATTATTTTAAAAAGAAATAATTTTTTTTTTGTATGTGTATAAACGGGCCGACTTTTGTAATTACGAATGTCCATACACGACATTATCAGAATATAAGAGCGATAACTATAGTAAATTTAAAGCCAAAGTACATAAAATTCAATAAAACATTAGATTGCGGAGAATATACTTCTAAATTTTTAACATTACTGGAGAGTTAAAAAATGATATATATCATATATTCCTCAAGTGATTTTTACAGATATATACATCGAGGAACTGTCGATAAACTTCTGTAATCCATGATGTCCATCTCTGAACTTCTAAAATAAACAGCTGCCGCCGATAAAAAAAATATATTTTTGCGATATTTTAAACTTAAATTATTTTTTGTTTCAAATCACATTAATTCAACTTTAAGTCAGCTAATATTCCTCAAATAAAGTTTCAGAAAAATCAATTTTATTTTTTGAAGGTTTTTTAATAATAAAAATTACATTGCGATGAGAAATGGGCTGAAACCCTGCTAAAATCAGGCATTTTAACAATTTCAAAACGAAAACTAATTAAAATTAGCTTTACAATACAGCAAAATATTTTAGGCATTTAAAATATTCAATTTAATCCATTAGATTGAAATTAAAAGCAAAAAAGCTTCAAGAAAAGTTTTGCATTTTTTACAAATTCATTTAAAACCTTAGGCATCTCGAATCTGCGGAGAGATCTACTGTAAACCTCTTACACTATTACATCATCTAGAATAATGGGTCCTGAAGGGTGAAATCATGAAGCTAATTTAAAAATAAGGGACGTTAGCCGAACAGAATAGCATATATATATATATATATATATATATATATATATATATATATGGATGAATAACTCTGTTGTCCTTGAAATGCACTTAAGGAAACTCTACGAAAATTTGTTCCAACCTAACGTATTAATCTGAATAGCCAAGTCTTCAATGTAAATGTATCGTGAAAGATTATGTAATTAATGAATTTTCTAAGGCTTTTAGCACTGAGAAATTACTTTAATTTTTAATTAAATCTAGATTGAATAAGAATACAAAAGGAAAAAGAATACTTACCAAGCATCCCGGGCCCTGTTGGAAATACAATGATATTCAAGTTATTGTTATTTTGAATTTTTTTAATCATTACATAGAGTCAATTGTTTATTATATATATATATATATATATATATATATATATATATATATATATATATATATATATATATATGAAGACATTTTTTAATGTTTATACATTCTTTTTATAGATACAAATATTTACGTAAATGCTCTGTTTATAATAAACAGTATTAAGCAACATTTACCGACCTGAATGCCCGAGAAATCCTCATAGAAATTTTCGTCCTCCGACATATTTGGTGCATACATGAGATTATGATTGTCGGACTTTGTCCATTTCATAATATATATATATATATATATATATATATATATATATATATATATATATATATATATATATATATACAAATGAGAAAAAACAGATGGATTAAAAATGCACAGTTAAAAAAATGATATCGGGAGTACTAAGAATTCATTTAAAACTAGGTGTTATCAAAATATATATAACTCACCAACAACGCGTACAGAAATAGGAAATCTCTTTCTAAATATTTTTGGAACTTAAAGAAGTTAGCAAACCCCTAGAATAAAACAGAAAATATTAAGAAAAAAAGCTAGAACCCGTAAATCGTGAACTGAACCGTGTTTTCTATGTTTACAAGACAAATTACAAATAATCAAATTTTCTGACAAAAATGCGCTGTTAAAATAAAGGAGTGAATTAACTGTAAACTGTCGACACATTTTATATTTAGCCTTAAAATATAGTTAAAATTTAAAAAAAACGTCCTACTAGATTTATAGCCAAAATTCATTAGTATATAATGGTTCACTCTTTACCTTATTTTGTTTATTCAGCTTGATTATTTCTCAGTATTACCGTCTAAGTTTAGTTGAATAACATCGTATATAAATGTTACACATTTTTTAAATTTTATCTACAGGCCCTTTTAAGAAACTTCCTGATTATAAAATATTTAAAAAAATTCTTCTGTTAACTTTATGTCTGATTAACCTACAAAGTCACTTAAACAAATAGAACTTGTCTACAATCAATATATATATATATATGCTTAATGCTTAAAGTTTTATTAATTTCAGAATATAATAGAGTCCATATAAAGCATTAATGTATTTCTAATTAACGATTCTGATGATTTACACCAGGATTAGAATCATCAATAAGCTGTCGAGTATTCAATATTTTTTACTTACATTCGAGTAATATGTATATATATATATATATATATATATATATATATATATATATTGGCTTAAATCCGATAATTAATACTGTTTAATTAAATACAGAGCGTTTACGGTTGTATCCATTAAAATAACGTAAAACAGAATATATATATATATATATATATATATATATATATATATATATATATATATATATATCTGTGTGTGTTTGTGTGTGTGTGTGTCTATTCCTATCTATGTCGCATCATCATCATCATTATTATTACTTATTTGCAACCTATTATATTTACTAAGAGAATATAGTTTCCATAGGAAACCGTCTAACCAGCAACAACATTGCTCTGACAAGTAAGTGCCACTATGTTTATTCCTCGTCTCATTGAAAAAGGACACAGGCGTGTCCGAGAATTCTGATTTTAAAATATTTCTCTTCGTGCTTCAATGTAGCAAAATTCCTAATATAATAGATATCATCGGTCTTATTTTCATTATTGTTATCAATTTTTTTGTCTTTTTATTCCTTTCCTTAAATTTAATTAGCCGGTCTATCATATATATATATATATATATATATATATATATATATATATATATATATATATATATATATATATATATATACACAAATCCTAGGCAAAGGTAATCCATCACTGTTGAAATTCTACGTCCACGGCGTATTCTGCCTGTCGCTAACCATCCTAGACCTGTTGATACGCGGTAAAAAACAAAACAAATCTATTCATCAATCTTGCCACGTAGGACTCCTCCTTGAACAACATGGCACCAGTCGGTGACATTCCTTTTAGTTGTCTTTAGCTGTTCTCAGCTACTGAGATCGATGCTTGTGAGTTTCCTGGTTTCTTTGTCAGATGTCCTTGAAACGAAGTGCAGTGCGAACCGTTAGCCTTATTCCATAGTTAGCTCACCGTACATGATGTCTCTTGGTATACAACCGTAATTCATCCGATATACCGTAGATTGCGACTTACAGGCCTAAAAGATATTGCAGCAACTAGGGGTCGAATTATATGGTAAATATAAAATGCAATCCTTTTACCAGCGTGTTGTAAACAACTGGGACAGCAATCCTAACAATTACTTTACGCTAATTTATTTTACAATAACATGATACGTAGCAGTACTATGAAAACTACTAGGTATAATGTGTAATATAGCTTTTGTGATGTCAACGAACACTAGTTGCCATTTTTGTAATGTCAACGAATACTCGTTGACACTTTCGTAATGCTCGTTGTAGTAGAGACTTTGTAATCGCAGATACAACTATAGTAACGCCGTTGAACAATACTGGTGTCAGACGCCTTCGAATAACACTCGCAGTAATAGTACTTGCTCGATGATACTCGCTCGAATAGTAACCGAGGAATAGTGATCCGAAGAGTCATAGTATAGG
This sequence comes from Acanthosepion esculentum, assembly GCA_964036315.1. Lineage (NCBI taxonomy): Eukaryota > Metazoa > Mollusca > Cephalopoda > Sepiida > Sepiidae > Acanthosepion > Acanthosepion esculentum. The sequence goes on along the minus strand of OZ038503.1, from coordinate 82,014,040 downwards.
GAAGAGAATAGCAATCCGTATAGTAATAGAGGATAGAATAGAAAGAATGATCGTTTAGACGTCACGCTAATAATGTGGTGGTCTGTGTTCAAACTCCAGTGTCGGCAGCGACATTTTATTCCTATGTAACATTAGTAGATACACACTATTGTACATATTCACTTCTGCGTAGTCATCACTACCGTCGCTTTGGCGATGTGTTTTTCTCAATTTTCACGTCAATCCCTAGGTTGATGATGATGACAGATCCCCCATATGTGAAGTGATCTCTGACCAAGCCGTCGATGTTGACTGATAGAAATTGAGAAACATCTTGACGCATGGTATTTGCTTGTTTTAATTTTTTATATTAATAATCAGCCTGTTTTTGGACCTTGCTACGAGAAACTTTCAGATCACGGAGACTTTGCTGGCTGGGATGACGACTGAATCTGACCATCTCTAAAGAGGAAATGTTAGTCTGACTTTGTTCCTGTATAGCTTCATGTCCTACATCGATACTGCATCATTTTATATAGTGTTGACTTTCCATACTAATTCAAAGAAAGGGTTAGGAAGGAAACTCACATCAATGGTAGAAATAGCTCTGATCATTCTGTTAATGAAAACCGAATATTTCCTTATCAGGAAACGGCTAATAATAACCGCCAGTATGCATTATGATTCAGTAACCCTAAGAATACATTGAGAACTATGCAGACAGGATGCTCGTGAGTCCGCAGAGATGTGGTACGAGCAATTGGTACCAAACCCTTCATAGCTGAGAATGAGCAAGAGAATCCCCTGTGGGATACGACCATCTTGAATGTTAAGCCCTTCGAGAGCAATCTAGGAATTTCTACTCTATCAGGATGAGACATTATTTTTTTGCTGTTTGTACGAAACTTTTCTCTGCTTTCTCAAAATAAAAGACGATCAAATGTCAAACATGTATTTAATTTTCCTCTGTTTTCACTTTAAGCGAAAACCATTTAAATTTCGCAAACAGTGATGGAGTTGGGTCGAAAGGCGTGTAGAAACAACACATTTCCTAATATATCGTTCCAGACATTTTCACTCCGCAAAACATATCTTAAAACACTGTATTTTTCACAAATTCGTCCGTGCATTGAATATTACTGCCACGTCTGGTCTGATTCTTCTACAATTTATTGAGATATTCTGGATAAAACACAAAGAATAATCTGCAATGTTATAGATCCTGTCTTGGCATCTCGGCTTCAGTCACATACCAACCGCCGTAACGTAGCTTCCCTGTGCCTTTCCCATAAATATTTTCAGGGGAACATCAGCAATAAAGTGGTGGTTCCACGCTCTTCAAAACCTCCCGATCAGAGGCCTTGCTGCCGGGTATATTGAAGTTAATTCTCATCATCTTACCGTTGACTTTACGAGACGTAAACATAAGTTCTAAGCTGACAGTTACTTCTCTAGCACATATTGCTTTGGAACTCTCTTTTGGCTTTTTGTTTCCAGTCAACTTTGAACTTCAAACTTTTATATGTTAATAGTCATTTCCTTTATTTTTAAACCACAAATCTTTTATTTCCCTTTCTCATATTCTTCCTCGGTCAGTAACCATCGAATCTTAATCATTTTATCGTCTTGCTTGGAGTAAAATGATTTTAAAACATCTATATATTAGACTGTTACACATGAAATGACGCGCTTTACAGAAAATGAATAAAACGCTTCTGAAATGGTAAATAACTAATTTATTAGGTCGTCACACATGAAATGACGCATTTTATAGGTTTTGAATAAAACGCTTCTGAAATGGTAAATATCTAATTTATTAGGTCGTCACACATGAAATGACGCACTTTATAGTTTTTGAATAAAACGCTTCTGAAATGGTAAATAACTAATTTATTAGGTCCTCACACATGAAATGACGCACTTTATAGGTTTTGAATAAAACGCTTCTGAAATGGTAAATAACAAATTATTTAATTGAAATAGGAAACATACTGATGAATGACTGTTCTCCAACGTCCCTCTAAATTATCGATCTCATCTTTAAAACAATTCTTACCTACAATGTAATAAACAGTTCCAATGCTTCGATGAAAATCTCCAAATGATCAAATAAGCGATAGTCAATAGGAAATATATCAGGCTATGCAGCTTCTGGACAGTTGATTGAGAAGTGTACGGCCGTGCGTTGTCGTTCAACAAAATTGGGCCATCCCTATTCAAAGGTCTAGGATGTTTCTTTTTGAATTTTTGGTTCATCCACTCAATTTCTCAACAATACGAACTTGCTGTGATCATTTTCCCTTGAGACAAGAATGAATAATGAATAACCCCATTGAAAGACCACCATACATTAACCATTAACTTTTTAGTGAGCAGTGGAGTGTTGGGTATTGTTTTGGTAAGTCACTTGTATCTAACCATTGGCCTGCTCTCTTACTGTTGTTAAAGAGTATCCCCTTTTCATCGGATGTAACGATTCGATGAAAAAAATTGGTTCTTCTTCCAGTCAGGAAAACAGCACAGAGCCCCCTTCAAAGCGACAGTTTTTTTAAGTCTCATTCAGTTCATGCGGAACAAATCCATCGTTTTCAAGTGCCGAGAAACTGTTGCGCGAGATGCTTCGAGTTTTCATGCAAGTTTTCAAAGCATTCGATTAGTCATGTCTGATAACCGATGGTAGTCTTCCCTTGGTTTATTTTCAAGACTATAATCTCTCGAAAAAACTTCTGAAACCATCTCTGTACAGTTCTGATCTCATCAAAAACATTAGCAAAGACCAACTTGATTTTCCGAAATGCTTCAGAAGCAGAACGTCCCAATTTGTAATTATACAGTAAGATTAATCCCCATTGTTTCATTGTAATAATTTTAAATGAGCTTATGAGTAACAATATACCGACAGAAAGACTATCTGCAGAGAAAAATATAATAAATCAAGGTTTTTTTTATACAGGGCGTCTATAAAGTTCGTGTGCAATTTAAAAAATATATTACTTTATTTGTATTTGCGATAGACATAATCTGTAAAAAATGTTATAAAGTTTAATGTACCTATTTTTAAGCATAGCTAAAATAACTAATGTGATTTCAGGCATTACTGTAAATCAGTTGGCAAATGTTTTCCGTGAACTGCAAAATCGTATTACCGTTTGTATTGCTAATGATGGAGGACATGTGGAAACTTAAATAAAATTTCAATAAAACCTTAAAAAATATGAATTTACTTCTTTCTAATCCTTTTTACAATTATTTCTATCGCAAATACAAATAAAGTTATAAAATTTTTAAAGTTCACACAAACTTTATGGACACCCTGTGTGTGTATGTATCTCTCTCTCTCTCTCTCTCTCTCTCTCTCTATATATATATATATATATATATATATATATATATATATATATAGATATAGATATATATGTATATATATATATATATGTATGTATATATATATGTGTGTGTGTGTGTGTGTGTGCCTGTGTGTGCCTGTGTGTGTGTGTGTGTGTGTGAGTACGTGTGTTTGTGTGTGCGCGGGCGCGTGTGTGTATGTATGTATGTATAATTAATTAGTGATTTTAAATATACAGGGTGTCCATAAAATTCGTGTGCACATTTAAAAAATTATAACTTTATTTGTGTTTGCGATAGAAATAATCTGTAAAAATGTTATAAAGTACCTAGTTTTAAGTACAGCTAAAATAACTAATGTGATTTCAGGCATTACTGTAAATCAGTTGGCAAATGTTTTCCGTGAACTGCAAAACCGTATTACCCTTTGTATTGCTAATGATGGAGGACATGTGGAAACTTAAATAAAATTTCAATAAATCCTTAAAAAATATAGATTTACTTCTTTATAATCCTTTTTACAAATTATTTCCATCGCAAATACAAATAAATTTATAATTTTTTTAAAGTGCACACGAACTTTATGGACACCCTGTATATTGAATATCTCTAATTAATTATACATACATACATACATTCATACACACACACGCACGCACGCACACACACTTACACACACACACACACACACACACACACACACACACACACACACACACACAGACATATATATATATATATATATATTACAGTAAAAATATATATTATAGTAAAAAGAAAGAACAGTAAGATATATAATCCGGTGTTCTTATTGATAATTTTATTTTTACATAACAGTGCTCAATGTAATTTTACAGAGCAGAAATGTTATAAATTAACTGATTTAAAAATATGGTTTCATCGCTACACAGGAATTCAAATTACGATGCTAAAAAATTCAAATGTAATTATATAATTAAATTAAAAGCATTAGTTCTGTTTCATCTTCAAGCGAATTTTGAAATAACATATCTTTAAATTTACTGAGTTTAAAAAGCGCATATAATTCATAAATTTTTGTTTCTAAGCATACAGAGAAATCCAATCATTTAGATAGGGGCGGTAGCGTGTTCATTTTTATTAACTATTATTGTATCAATTATGAGTTACGTTCGAAAAAGAGGCTGATTCTACGTAGGGTAAGGGTGTATTTTTCAATGAATTCTGACATCCGTTCAACGCATGTCGTATATCAAATGTACACCCTGTATAATAAAGAGATTACTTCCTTAGATGGTCGGATCAAAAACCAACCAAGAAGTGCATCATCTCATTAAGAAAAAAACTCTAGGAATTATTGTTTCAACCAAATACCTTTATAGATTTGAAAAATGAAAGCCTACCTTGAGCGACGGATTGTTGGTCTGAAAAAGAGAAAGGTGAAAATGAATTATTTCAAATATCTCTCAAGGTCGAATACAGTAATTAATGCAAAATATTATTTTAGGACATTTGTAATTTCCTTTGTAGGCAACCAATTGTAATTATGCTTGCATCGACTGATAATCACCCGTGATAGTCACGAATAAATTTGAAATTAACTAACATTCGACAATGTCCAACGCAGAAGGATGAATCTCCACAACCGACCTTTAAAAGTGATCTCTATAAAAGAAAGATAATGTTGAGCGGGTGGTACGATTATCAGTTATTATTTATTTAGAGTTCTTAAAACGCAATGAAACAATAACATCCAGAGAATTTTGTAGGTTCAGCAGCTGCAATGTGTCCATTAAGACTTGGTCGAAAGGTGCCCTGTGCTTATCAAAAGGAAAAAAAAACAAAAAGAATATTTATTTGTCCCATAACAAAGCAAGATCGCATCAAGCATGAATAGGTCAAGAAAATGCGTTAAAATTCGGTTAGTGTGCTCTACTACACGCACTCTATTTACTATTTTTCGATCGTAGCAAAAGAGTTTGAGGGATGAAAATCTTCTCATGAAAACCAGATTGAAGAGTTTGCCAAAAACCTTTTTTACATAAAAAAAAAACCTGTGGAATTTCACACAAAAAGTATCGGTTAGTTGCAGGATATGTGTCAAGTCATTGCAAATGTGGGTGAAAATTAAGATTGTTCCGTTTCGTAAACGATAGACTCACTAGCACTCATCTCCCTTTACCGGCCCTTTAGCTTAGGGGCTTCTTTCTGACCCTACACCGCTTGAAGTTTTCCGGTGGTCAGCCCTTTATCTAGTTTAGCTGCCCCCAGCACGGCTGCATGGCATAGTTTCCATCCTTCAAATATCTCGTCATTCTTGGACATCTCCGTTTTGTCTTTGTGGACTGTCAATAAACCTGTTTCTAGAACATACCATGTCTCAGAGTCTTGGGTCAGAAAGAAGCCCCTAAGCTAAAGGGCCGGTAAAGGGAGATGAGTGCTAGTGAGTCTATTGTTTACGAAACGGAACAAAGATGATGGCTTATTTTGTACCCGTATGTTCCTGTGTTATAAATCGATGATCTTTTGCTCAAAGTTAATGAAAAAGGCATTAATTTATTTTAGTTATTTGAAAAGTTCACCCCAAAACCGACAATTCGATTTTATCATATATTCAATATGAGTAAAACATAAAATGTTCTTTTTGAATTTACAAATGATGTAATTGTCTTCTTTTGGTATATGTGTTATTCGTATTGAATGAATGGGTCGGGAATCGGATTAGACAGGGTATAGGATAGTTAATGATGACCAGACTCAACCCACTCCCCACTTTTTTGGCTATGTGCCACAACTATTGTGTTTTACAATAATAAATATATACTTATGATGTAACTGGAAACTACTTATGGATTTTAACATATTTATAAGATTATAGCCATAGCATAACAAAATTAAAAACAGATTTATTTTTCGATTTTTCGAATGATATAATTAGATAGTACGTATATAATTTTAACACATTTAACAGTTTATAGCCATACCATAACATAAAACGTTACAAATAAACAAAAGTTGCTAACTTGCAGATTTATTTTTCAATTTACTAATGACTTAATTAGATATATACGTATACATTTTCCGTTTTTACCAGTTTATAGCTATAGCATAACATACAAACATACAAATAAGCAAAAACAAGTTCTACAAGACTGAATAAAATCCTAGAAGGCTTTAGAAAGTTCTAGAAGTTTCCAGAAATTTCTAGAAGAATACAGAAAGTCCGACTATACTTATATACGATTTTAGAAATTTATTATTGGGGCGATTTCTTTTTTTTTTTTTAATAAACTGCATTTAACGCTTCTTCATTTATTTATTTTTAAATAAAAGGCGTATAATACAGGAAACCAATTATTTCACAAAAGGTCATAACCCCAGTGAAAATATCATTGAATACAATGTAAGTGTAGCTTTTTTTAAAAAAAAAACGTTTATCACGAAAACAGAGAATTTTTTTTATGACTCAAGCTAATAAATGCTTGGAAATAGTATAAAAAAATCGTAATTTGTTTACAGGGGAGGTAACTAAGTTATGATGCTATCAAGTGTTTTTTTAAGAAATAAGTATTAAAACTATTAATAAAAACCTCGATAATTAAACTATCTACTGTAAACATTTTATTTTAGTTACCTCCCCTGAAGCGTTACTCAAGTCAATCACAATACTCAACTCAGCGTTCTTCAGTTCACAAATAAAAAAAATAACTTTCAGATGAACACAGCAATTTTAATCTTTGAAAATGATAAAAGCTACAATATTTGTCTTGAAAAAAAAACATCACACTGATGATGACATGATGCTAAGTCGAAAGTAATCGGCATAAAATAATGTTTATCAAAGCAGTAATTTCCTCTCTTCCATTAAGGATGACACCAAAAACCTTGTTCGTGAATATGAAAGGATCCAATTAAAAATAAGTAAACACTACTTGTCTAAAATATTCAATGAAAACATGCTGCCAAAATATAAGTAATATATATATATATATATATATATATATATATATATATATCACAGTATGAAAGGGACAAAGTCCGTTATCTATGTAAAGACATTTTTATGTTTAACATTCTTTTTATAGATACAAGTATTTAAGTAAATGCTATGTTTTTATAATAAACAGTATTAAATAACATTTACCGACCTGAATGTCCTATACGGAACCGTCATATAGCCTGACGTTCCTTAACCGTTTCGGCTACAAAGGCAAGGTCTAATTTACTGCTTATAAACTTCAATCTTCCATGAATCTCTCACGTACATTCATAACTGCTCATGGCGTATCAAATGTAAACAAATGACGTCACACATTATGAAATGGACAAAGTCGAGGACGAATATTTTCTATGAAGATTTCTCGGACATTCAGGCCGGTAAATGTTATTTAATACTGTTTATTATAAAACAGAGCATTTACTTAAATACTTGTATCTATAAAAAGAATGTTAAACATAAAAATGTCTTTAAACATACATATATATATATATATATATATATATATATATATATATATATATATATATATATATATATATATATATATATATATAACCATTTCTATTTCACCTGCGGAATTCACTTCTGGTTTATTGTTTCCCTTATTATTACAGTTTTCAAATATTTAAATGCAACGTCAATCGCCATCTTCTGTGTTCGTGAATCCGGTTCCTTTTTTGTATTTTCTCAATTATTCCTTTTTACTTTTACTCCCTAGCGTCCTCGTGTCATTATCTCCTTGCTTGGGGCGAATTCACTGAAAAAATACTTGCTGACTTTTCGTATATTTTCTAACTGTCGCACTATGGTAGATCGTGATATGTTTAACATCTGTAGTGGATCCCCCTGGAGGGGGTGCGATATAATTTAGCCGGTGCGCCCTAATAAGGCACTAGGTCACAAGAGGCCCA
>OZ038503.1:81928326-82000826 GCA_964036315.1 Acanthosepion esculentum | reverse complement strand
TTTATGAGATTTGAACGAGACTTTTCTGGAATTTTCTTCCATTCTTCAATCGTTACACGTTCTAATTCCTGAATTTATTTGGTGACCTACGATTTATTCGAACTTTCAATTCTTGCCATAGATTTTCAATAGGATTCAAGTCAAGATTCATTGAAGACCTTTTTCTGAAGCTACTCGGTCACTGATTTAGACGTATGTTTGGGATGATTATCTTACTGGAAAGTAAATCACTGACCTAGATGAAGATTTTGCACTGAGAATTGTACATTTTCATCGAGAATTTTGATATAGTCTTCAGATTTCATTATTCCTCTTATTGCAATTAATTGTCCACCCCCACTTGAGCTAAAACAACCCCAAAACATCATCCAGTCGCCTCCACGTTTTAATATTGCCACTGTGTTCTTTGCGAGGAAAGCCTCACCTTTCTTGCTCCAAATCTTCTGTACTTCATTATTCAATTTTTGTTTTATCAGTCGATAGTACTTGGTCCCAAAAGCAATTTTCTTTGTCCAAGAACGTTTTGGCAAAATTAAACATGGTTTGTGAAGAGGAGTTCGTTGTGGTCGGTTTCCATACAACTCATTTCTATTTAAACAACGTTGTATTGATCGAGGACTTATGCTGATACCTATCGTATCCAAACTTTTGGTAATGTCTTTCAAAACAACTCTTGGGTTTATATTAGCCTGGCGACAGTTTTCCTCATCGTGTTGTTAACGTAAGAATAACAAGGGTGTCACTCTATGCACCACGTGATGTTCATTGTCGGAATTATTACAAATATTCTACTGAATAAATAGTCTAGAAGCCTTCACCGATAAAATAATTATGTAAATTACTTATACTTACACTAATCAATCAATTTAAAGTGATATCTTCTACTGTACGAATAATTTTGTCTTTTCCTATTTTGCATAAATCGACTGTCAAGTTTGTTGTATTTAAACTATTGTTTTGAACACTGAGTTTTATTTTCCCTTTTCTGTGCTTCTTAACGTATGAAGAAACCTCACATCATACGGGCATTAGATTCTGAGAAATGGATAAAAATATTCAAAATTGATGGGTGTACGAATAATTTCGTCGTTGAGTCTATCTATCTATCTATCTATCTATCTATCTATCTATCTATCTATCTATCTAAGTCTGTTCGTATCTATCTATCTATCTATCTATCTATCTGCGCCTCTTCATCTATCTATCTATCTATCTATCTATCTATCTTCGGATTATAAATCAGTCACCATCTATCTATCTATCTATCTATCTATCTAAGTCTGTTCGTATCTATCTATCTATCTATCTATCTATCTATCTATCTATCTATCTATCTTCGGATTATAAATCAGTCACCATCTATCTATCTATCTATCTATCTATCTATCTATCTATCTATCTATCTATCTATCTATCTAAGTCTGTTCGTATCTATCTATCTATCTATCTATCTATCTATCTTTCTGCGCCTCTTCATCTATCTATCTATCTATCTATCTATCTTCGGATTATAAATCAGTCACCATCTATCTATCTATCTATCTAAGTCTGTTCGTATCTATCTATCTATCTATCTATCTATCTATCTATCTATCTATCTATCTATCTATCTTCGGATTATAAATCAGTCACCATCTATCTATCTATCTCTCTATCTATCTATCTAAGTCTGTTCGTATCTATCTATGTATCTATCTATCTACTTATCTGTGCCTCTTCATCATCTATCTATCTATCTATCTATCTATCTATCTATCTATCTATCTATCTATCTATCTATCTACCTATGTCACTAATGTATGTCTCTATATGTATGCACGCGTGTTCGTACCTATTTTAGATTATACAAGTTAACCAAAAAGGTTCTGTCCGTTTTTAAAGGGAAAAAATAAAACGCTTCACAGTATGTGTAACTTATATTTAGTCTTCGAAGTAATCGCCATCGGCATCCAGCACATTCTGCCAACGTATCTCCAGCTGTTAAATGCCCTTGCGGTGGAACTCGGGGCGTTTTGACGCAAAGAAGTCCGTGAGGGCTTTGCGCAAGTCTGCTTCATTGATGAAGTATTTACAATGAAGATGATTACCCAGGGAGTGGAAGAGGTGGTAATCGGATGGCGCAAGGTCATGTTAATAAGGTGGATGGCACAAAGTCTCCCAGCCAAATTGCTGTATGGTATCCCTGACCACTCGCGCGACATGCGGCCTGGCGTTGTCATGGGGGAAAAGCACACCTTTGCGATTCACCAGTGCTGGCTTCTTCTGGCTCAATGCCTGTTGCACACGTTTCAATTGCTGCGAGTATAGGTCTCCAGTGACCGTTTAGCCCGTTGGTAGCAGTTCATAATGAACCACTTGACGACCTGTCCACCAGACACAAAGCATAATCTTGCGTGGGTGCATAGGCGGTCTTGCGGTGTGAGGGACAGCATCCTGAGGAGACAACCAATGTGTGGAACGCTTGGGAGTTTCGTACAGAACCCACTTTTCATTACTGGTAAGCACTTGATTGAATAAGGATGCGGTACGGTGGCGAGAAAACAGCGATACGCAGGCTGCCACTCGTTGTCCCTTGTGGACCTCCAACAGCGTTTGCGGAACCCAGTTGCTCAGTTTGTACGTCTTACCTAGGCGGTGCAGGTGAAGTCTGTTTCATCGGAAACGTTGAACTGTCTTGCAAGTTCACCACACGTTAGACTACTGCCCTCTTCAATGGCGGCCTTCAGGTCTCCGTCATTCAAGACCTGTGCTCGTCCACTGCGAGGCTCGTCATTGAGAGACAAATCTCTCGACTTGAATTTTCGAAACCAACACCTTGCAGTACGTTCATCCACAGCACTATCCCCAAACGCTTGACATATGCGGCGACTTGATGCAGCTGCTGATAAGCCCACTTTGAAGTCGTAAAGCAAACAGCCCCGAACGAGATCTATAGACACTTCCATCCTTCTCACAGCTGTCCGGCTTATAACTGATGGCCGGGCACGGTGCGCGAGTTTTTTTATAACGTTTGATGTTCCTAATTCTGGCTGTCCGAATTTGAAAACAATTGCTACACGCATTTCGTATATATTTCAATTTCATTCAATGACTAATCAAAAAACGGGCATAACTTTTTTGGTTACCTTGTATTACCAGCAATATTTTTTGTAAAAAATTACCAGCAATATATTTTCTAAAAAGAATCTTGCCGGCATTAAATACCCTATTGAGGTTGATATACCGTAAAACAAAACAAACCTCTACTGCACATATCACTAAATTTCACTCTTTCTCTCCCTCTAACCGACTTTGCCCGAGGGCCATTATCACCTTGCTTGGTGTGAAGTGATTAAAAAAATATTAGCAAAGAATTTAAACCTACCATCTTTCTATCTATCTATCTATCTATCTATCTATCTATCTATCTATCTATCTATCTATCTAAGTCTGTTCGTATCTATCTATCTATGTATCTATCTATCTACATATCTGCGTCTATTCATCTATCTATCTATCTATCTATCTATTATCTATCTTCGGATTATAAATCAGTCACCATCTATCTATCTATCTATCTATCTATCTATCTATCTGTCTATCTAAGTCTGTTCGTATCTATCTATCTATCTATCTATCTTTCTAAGTCTGTTCGTATCTATCTATCTATCTATCTATCTAAGTCTGTTCGTATCTATCTATCTATGTATCTATCTATCTACATATCTGCGTCTATTCATCTATCTATCTATCTATCTATCTATCTATCTTCGGATTATAAATCAGTCACCATCTATCTATCTATCTATCTATCTATCTATCTATCTATCTAAGTCTGTTCGTATCTATCTATCTATCTATCTATCTACATATCTGCGTCTATTCATCTCTCTATCTATCTATCTATCTATCTATCTATCTATCTTCGGATTATAAATCAGTCACCATCTATCTATCTATCTCTCTATCTATCTATCTATCTATCTATCTATCTATCTATCTATGTCACTAATGTCTGTCTCTATATGTATGCACGCGTGTTCGTATCTATTTTATATTATACATCTATGCACATATCTTTTGTTGGTGAAGAAGGGTGACGATTAAAAAATAAAATATAGTCAAAAAAAGGAAGCAAATGGTCATATGCTGTAACCCATAAAAGCCGATATTTGAGTCTTGTTAAAGTTCAAGTTTCCGGTATTGTTTAAACTTCGTGCTGCAAAAAACAGTTTTTATAAAAACGGTGGTTACTCCCTTGACACCGCCATCACTGTTTTCAGTCCCTCGACAATGTATATTAGTTTTAAAAAGCGATGATTGGTATTTTAATAAACTGGAAACATATGAAAATCGTTTTAATTAACAACAGATTATTAAACTCTATTTAGTTATTAGATTTGTTTATTTAATCTGTCAGCAGATTTGCTTGGCATTAAAAACATAGTAGAGATTTAAAAGATTTTTAAAATCATGCTTTTCAAGAAGAAAAAGTAAGAAGCTTTGATCATACAGTGCTGTTCGATAAAAGTGTCTCACCTGATTTTTTTTTTTACTGATTGTTCTCTTCTCCGATGAAACGAAAGTTGAGCTAAATTCAAAGGATAAGCGATCTAAAATCCGAAGAAGCTTTGAAATCTCTTTGAATTTAGCAGTAAGAACTGTCAAGCATCCGTTCAGTATAATGTTCTGGGGATGCTTTTCTTTTCATGGAACTGGTTTCTTAAAACCTATTGAAAAGACCCTCAGGAGCGAGCAGTACAAGAGAATTTTAGAGTCTTGTCTGCTCCCTCCTGCTGAAAGGGTGCAAATCGACCCCGCCAAGCTCATTTTTATGCAGGATAATGCTCCCTGTCACAAATCAAAATTGATGAAGGAATACTTTGATGAGAAGCAGGTGAGTGTTATGACATGGCTGCCCCAATCTCCTGACCTCAACCCCTAGAAAACATATGGAGCATTATAAAGTACAGGCTCTCGAGAAAGCAGTTGAGCAACAAAGAGGATTTGATTGTGAATTTCATATCCGAACGGAATTCAATGCTTGGATATGAGATTTGCCAGAACCTGATCAAGTCAATGCCAAAAAGGGTTGAAAAGTTTATTCAAAATAAAAGAGGACCCATAGATTATTAAATATTTCGAACTATATTACCTATTATAAATAAATGATACCTCTATTATTCTTTATTTAACTTGTTCGGTTATGTTTCTATTGATTACTATTTGCAGGAAATAAGTGAGTCACTTTTTTTGCACAGCGTTTTTCCCTAAATCTCATTTATATCCAAAATTATAATTATCAATAGAATACCTTAGGGTGAGTAAAATTTTACTAGGTGGTCGTGAAGGTGGTATTAGTAAGATTAAAAATTAGTTTGACCCCCCCCCCCAAAAAAAATAGGCGAAAATTTTTTTAAAAAAATCAGGCGAGTCACTATTCTCGAACAGCACCATTAAAAGAAAAAGAAATCAGTAATTAAAAGATTAATCTCTGATGTGAAATAATCTGAGAAAAAAAATCGATTATGCCCAGAAAAACATATTTATTCAAATTTTTTTTTCCATTTTTCATTGATAATTTTTTTTAAAAGAATTATGAATAAAGGATTTGTTTCCCTAGTTATTTCTGAAATGATAAATAGTAAATATTGCATGGTATCTGTTATCACAGCGTTTCGACCTACATTACCTCCTGCCTTCCTCAGGTGTATATCGAACAGGGTAAATTACAGGGAATTCCGAAATGAACTCTTTGATTTTCGTAGGTTCTACTGCTCATGGATAGTGATATTGGTTAGTTCTTATTTCATCTACCACAGTTCAGTTATTGCTCGGCTGTTTCCACTGAGCGGAATTACACACTGCTCGAGCCAGGGACTGAACTCACAACCACTATATCATAAAATTCACAAGCCAACACTGTTACTCATTAGGCCACTCTCCCGTCGGGATTCCGTAGATTAAATAAAGGGTTCATTATTTACATTATTCGGACTATTGTCCTCATCTTTGTCGCCATATTTATTACAACGTTTCGGCCGTTGAACGCTCCGGCCTTCTTCAGGAGGTTAGAATGTCGAACTGAACCCTTTATTTCGCTCACTGGGGTAGACTGTTCTAGTTCCACGCGCCATGTTTAATGGATGTCAGTTATCAGATATCTCCTGTTAATTTCCCTCTGAAAGTTCTCCACTGCCTTAGCCGGGTATTGAACTCACACTCTTTGGGTCCTGTCACTGGATCTAACTAACGCCTTTATCCACGCTTCAGTTCGACATTCCAACCACCAGAAGAAGGCCGGAGCGTACAACGGCCGAAACGTTGTAATAAATATGGCGACAAAGATGAGGACAATAGTCCGAATAATGTAAATAATATACATAATAACTCATCTCAGAAATATAGACAAATAAAGTGTTCAGTTCGGAATTTCTCGTACGTTACCTAGATCGATATACATCTGTTACGCACGCATGGACTCTCCCATCTATAAATAGGAGCAGGTACTGCCTTTTTGGACATGGAAGTTTCCAGCAGTCAACCCTGACAGTCGGACCGAACATTCTTGCTGTAACACTCTCGTTTGTATATGTTTGTATTACTGTTTCTGTTAATATATTTGTTTAACTCAATTCCTCTCTCGTGTCTTTATTTCTGGCGCTGTCAAGGCCACAACAATATCCGAGGAAGGCCGCAGGACACAACGATCGAAACGTTGTGATAACAACAATAATAGTGAGGACAATGGTCCGGATATAAATAGTGTAAATAATGATAAATTCTAATCATAGAAAATCAGATAAAAATTGGTTTATATGTTGATAATATTATAAATTTGTTAACATTTTTAATAAAGGGATTTCCTTTCAAATGTATTTCTTTATAAAATAGCAAATACATCTTTATAAAAGGTAAATAATAAATATCGCTTTGAAGTTGGTTCTGGATTTTATAATCTTGTAAGTAAGAATTACCGAGGGTTTCAATAGTGTGTATAGTAATAGCTGTGCCAACCTTCAGTTTAACAGACTGAGTTTAGTTTTTGCAGGTCCAAAGACTAAATATAGTCAAGTTTCGTTTACAGATAGTATGGTTAGTCACCAAGAAATAAAACTATTCCTAATTCTCTGACCTCTCAGACAATATGAATGACTGATACAGTAAGACTATCCTCTTCGCTGCCAACACTTTTCGAGCAAATTGTTAAGTAATAATTTCGTGCGATAATCCACGAGACAAATCAGGAACATACTTTTACCAAAATTACAGGCACCACACAATTTTCTTGTTTAATCGTCTCGAGATGTTGCGTCAGTGAACCGGGTTAAAATTCATGCCTAGTTATTAGTATTTATTTTCGCACACATTCCTTTAGAAAACAAAATCAATTCTTTCTCTGGCGATGGGGGACAAAGCAGGGTAGACTGGAGTCTCTAAACTTGATTAACAACCAGTCTAAGAGAAAGACAACTCTGATTTCAAAACTAAATAAAAGGTAATAGGAAATAACTATCTTTCCCAAGAATCATATGTAATTAGAAGAAGGAAAAGGTAGAGAGACATATACGCCTACATCTTTATGGCATTAAAAACATCTAAAAGATACATATTGCATAAAATATTTATTACTCAGAATGAGAATTAGGGGAGCTGAGTTCTAATTCCAGTCAGGTTCGTTACGTTTCACTTAAGCAGAAATATCCTTGGGAAAAATATAAATCTGCCACTTCTCCTCAGTTAAGAGTTATATAGTAGAATTTGTATCTGGAGAATCTAATTCCAATCAGGTTCGTTACGTTTCACTTAAGCACAAATCTCCTTGGGAAAAATATAAATCTGCCACTTGTCCTCAGCTAAGGGTTAAATAGTAGAATTTGTATCTGGAGAATCTAATTTCAATCAGGTTTCACTTAAGCACACATATCCTTGGGAAAAATATAAATCTGCCACTTGTCCTCAGCTAAGGGTTAAATAGTAGAATTTGTATCTGGAGAAATCTCTGTTGTTCTAAAATAAAATCATTATTATAGAATTATCAATATTCACACAAAAAATTTTCTAAAAATCCAAAAATATTTTAGTAACGTCTATGACAAAGTAGAAACAATCTTTTATTTTAACGCAATTCGTCGTTTAGGACTTTATCGGACTAAAGTGATGGGTATGTAGATATGATTACACACGTGCATGAAGGAGAGGGGACGCTAAATGTTTAAATTGATTTTTTTTTAAATACATCTTTGGATATAATTTTTCATATATTTTCTTAAAATTATTCTGGCATATAAATATGTATCCATCGTTTTCACAATGCCAAATATGTTTTGGTTTTAAATAACCCACAAAGGATAAACAAGTCGTAAAATAAATTAATTAAACAGTTTCTTTTCTTCTTATTAATAAAGCGTTTTCTTTTTCTAATTGGATTCGTTAAGAAATTTACGGCTATATTCAATAAAGACTAGCTTTTGTCAAGGGTGCCAACAGATATAACCGACGTACGTACTGTATCAAAAATCAGATCGTCAACCTGTCATTTCTCCCTACTACATATTAGAAGAGATATAAAATGTCGCAGCTTTCTTACTTCAACAGAACCAACTTTTAATTTAATTCCACGCGTTATCTTAACTAATATTGCCATTTGCTTACTCCCGAACCTTATTTAGTTGCTCTTTGTCATAACGTCCGATAAACTTAAGATTAAATTGTGTGAATTCGGAACGAGAGATGTAGTTTTGGCTGCTATGTAGATTCACATCCTGTACCACAGGAGAATGCTACGCCATGTAGATACGCAGATTTAATCTTACCAACCGAAAGCCACTTGTTTTCAAGACAGATATATTCAACTTCGAATATTGCTTTTGTTTTTATACGTACAACCATATAGCGTTGAAACACCGATACCCGTACGATTACCAAAGTTAAGCAACGTCAAGCCTGGTCAACGCTAAGCTCTATTGTCTTCCTCATAGTGTTGTTAACGTAAGAATAACAATGGTGTCACTCTATGCACCACGTGATGTTCTTTGTCGGAATTATCACAATTTAATAAATAAAACAAACAAGAGACTATTCGTATTAAACTCGTTTTAAATATTCGATGAATTTAAAAAAAAAATAGAATTATGAAAAACAGAAGTATAAAAAATAATAAATATATAAATAAATAACAAGAAGCTAAATAGATAAATATGACAAAAATTAGAACAATATGAATGAATTATAAATAAGATTATATAAATTAAATTTTTTGTCTATCTCCTTGGTTTTGACAAGTCTGTTCTGGGCGAAATGGCTATATATCATATGAGGTATTGAATTTTATCGTCTCATTAATCATGTTTTCTCTATAATAAATACATTGAGCTCTCTTCTGTGGATCAGTTTTAATATTTTATATTACTAGGATTCACTTGGATTAATTACCACAGATTTATATATATATATATATATATATATATATATATATATATATAATAAAAATATACTTTTAAGGTATGGTATATTTAAAATAGTCTAGAAAGTTTTACCGATAAAATAATTATGTAAATTACTTATACTTACACGTATCAATCAATTTAATACATGCATTTATTCATACTTAATAATTTATTAATACTTTTTATATATAATCCGTATGAAGGTAATCAAATCACATAAAACGGAATAACTCGAATTTGCTTTCATGAAATTGCTTGGTCGAATTTTAAGCAAATGTCAACTTCAAAATAAAGCTTGAATTAAAATTTAGGTATCTTCAACATGTTTTATTAAAGGTGATTGGATTTATTATAAAAACTGCAATCTATAGTTCACCATTTACATTATTTGGATTATTGTCCTCATTTGTGTCGCCATATTTATCACAACGTTTCGGGCGTTGTACGCTCCGGCCTTCTTCAGGTGGTTGGAATGTCGAACTGAACCCTTTATTTCACTCACTGGGGTAGACTGTTCTAGTTCCACGTGTCATGTCTAATGGATGTCAGTTATCTCCTGTTAATTCCCCTCTGAAAGTTCTCCACTGCCTTAACTAGGTATTGAACTCACACTCTTTGCGTCCTGTCACTGGATCTAACTAAATAAGGCAGTGGATAACTTTCAGAGGGGAATTAACAGGAGATAACTGACATCCATTAGACATGTCACGTGGAACTAGAACAGTCTACCCCAGTGAGCGAAATAAAGGGTTCAGTTCGACATTCCAACCACCTGAAGAAGGCCGCAGCGTACAACGTCCGAAACGTTGTGATAAACATGGCGACAAAGATGAAGACAATATACCGAATAATATAAATAGTGTACATAATACATCATGTCAGAAATATAGACAGATACCGTCTGAAGTTATTATGCAGAGTAAACTAATAGTAGTTTAAGGCCTGTGAAATCCAATAAAATCAATTTGCTTCTTTTTTCCCGTAATATATCTTGAAACATGAGTGATGGAAACCACCTAAAATGCTGGAAATCAGAAAATAACAGAGTTATTCAGTGAATGGAGATATTAATGGCGAATCATAGAGATCATCAAACGATAAAGACGACTGTTGAAAATATAACGAAGTTGAGAATTTGAACAAAGAAAATGGCTTTCAGAACTTTGCTTCGTCGAGGGGAACATAAACTATAGCAAGTTCTATAGAAACAACCACTTTTGACTAGATATTCGAACAAGCTGACATTGAGGGAGTCAAGAAGGACAAAAGATGTAGAATACTTCGAAAATTAGGATCTGTCAATAAATTTCCCAAGCAAACTCATTTCAGTAAAGCAAATATATTAAAGCGTCAAAATTTGACTCTTCTAAAGTAATTTTTACGTACGAATATCGGACGACACTCGATGGTCCTGTTGGATAGTTCAAAGGATTTTATCTGATACAAATGTGCCTATAGCCATTAAAAATCAGCAAAGAAATGGCAGTGTGATTATATGGACCGAAATTGTCGACCAAACTATTATTGAACCACTGAAAGTCGATTAAGGAATTAAACAGATCAGTGTTAACTATTGCGACTTCATGGTAAAGAATTTATTTCAATTGTACAAGCCCCAGTCTCGCAGTTTCAAAGCGAAGTGTCCATTTATGCTCGACACTGCTATTTCTCATGTATCTAAAGGTTACCCGTGACTTTGTCGATCGTAAAAAGGATTACAGGAGAGAAGATAATAGAATGGCCACCGTCAAGTGCCGATCTAAATCCGATCGAAAATCAATTATCAATTGTGAAGATAAAAGTATAATTTTTTTATAAATTATATAAAGTTCTCCAATCAGTAAAAGAAGCAATTAAATATAAACAATTAAAAGCACCACGTCGGAAACTGAACCGATTGAATTAAGCAAGTCAACAAAATCAATGGATAATAGATTGTTGGCAGTTATTGATTGAAGGTTCACTATAGTAAGTAATGCTTCAAAGAATTATCATATCTAAAACACTAAACAGAGTTAATCAGGGAAGGAATGGAGATATTAAAGGCGAATCATAGAGATCATCAATCGATAAAGAAGACAGTTGAAAATATAAGAGACTTAGAAGCAAAGGAAAACTTATATAAGCCTACGTTTTGAATGTCTGTCTTCTGTAAATTGAACGTATAATTAATTGTTGAGTCAGTCAATTCCTGCCTGGCTAGTAATTTAGTTATTTTCAATTATATAATGTATATATATATATATATATATATATATATATATATATATATATATATATATATATATATATATATATATATATATATACATACATTAATATAACACTTTTTATATACAATCCGTCTGAAGTTATGCAAATCATATGAAACGGAATAACTCGAATTTGATTTCATAACATTGCTTTGTCGGATTTTAAGCAAATAATGTCAACGTCAAAATAAAGCTTGAATTAAAAGTTAGGTAGCTTCAACAGGTTTTATTAAAGGTGATTGGATTTATTCTGAAAAAACTGCAGTCTGATGTTATTATTCAGATTAAGCCAATAGTAGTTTAAAGCCTATGAAATCCAATAAAATAAGTTTACTTCTTTTTTTCATAATATATGTTGAAACATTGTTAATGGAAACTATCTAAACTGAACCGAATGAATTAAGCAAGTCAACAAAATCAATGGATAATAGATTGTTGGCAGTTATTGATTGAAGATTCACTATAGTAAGACGCAAATGCTTCAAAGAATTATCATATCTAAAACACTAATAAACAGAAAATAACAGAGTTAATCAGTGAGGGAAGGAAGATATTAAAGGAAAATGACAGAGACCATCAAATGATAAAGACGACTGTTGAAAATATAAGAGAAATAGAAGCAAATGAAAAGGTTTTAAGACCCTGTCTGCTCGAGGGGAATGCAAACTAAATCGAATCATCGCGAAACAACCACTTTTGACCGGAGCTCATATGTTTGAAGCGGCCGAAATTGAGAGAATGAAGAATTAAAAATAGGTTTAGAATAATTCTCAAATTGGGATCTGTGAAGAAATCTCCATGGCAAACTTTTTCCAGTAAAAGAAATATGTTCACTTGTTAAAATTGGGCCAAGAAATACATGAAAATAAACTTTTTTAAAGAAATTTTCCAAATGAATGTCAGGTGTCACTCGATAGACCTGATGGACAGGTCTAAGGTTGGAATTTATCCGATGGAGATGTGCCTATTGCTAAAAGAATGCAGTAGAAACTCTGCAGTATGGCATAGACTGGAATTGTCAGCCAAAACGTTATTAGAACATTCAAAATCGATAAAGTTGTTAAGCTGAACAGTGCTAACTATTGCAATTTCATGGACAAGACTTTCTTTGAACGGTACAATTCCCATCCTCAAAGTTTCAATGAGAAGTGTGTATTTATGTTCCTTCTCGTGTAGCTAAGGGTACCCTTGAATTCTTTGAGTCGAAAAAGGGTTACAAGAAAGAAGATACATGTCGATACGATTGAAAATCTGTTGTTAATTATATGAAGGCGGCAAACAATATAGCAGCAAAGTAAACCTATGGTAAACAATTAAAACCAAAAAATGCGGAAAATGAATCTGCTGAAAGAAAAGATTTAGCAAAATCAATGGAGAATAGATTGCTGGCTGTTCTCAAGAAGAAGGTTCACTATATTAATATGTAGATACTACAAAGACATTATATTTTGATGACTGTATCAACTTGTTATTGAAGAAAAAAGTTATTTCTGGTTTTGTATAATAACTTTATATTAAATCTAATAAATTTTATAAAACATGTTGAAACTACCTGAAGATGAACTCAGGCTTTGCTTTAACGTCTAAATTATGAATTTAAAACTTGACAAAAATTGTTCAAAGTAAATTCTAGTTATTAAGGTTTATGTGATTTGCATAATAACTTCAAACGAACTGTATATATTTATATATATATATATATATATATATATATATATATATATATATATATATATATGCGTGTGTGTGTGTGTGTGTGTGTGTGTGTAAAATACAGTTTTAATTTATGCTATATTTATGGGTTAAACTGGTTAATATCAAGCATAGAGAGTATATTAATATATATGTAGACATTGAGGACAACACACCGCGGTAAAGGTTTGTTTCAAGCCTTTTACGCAATAAGCACACATAATGACTGCGTTTGACCTCAATGTCGACTTACGTATATATATATATATATATATATATATATATATATATATATATATATATATATATATATTGAACGATAAAAATTATTAAAAAAATTAATTAAAATCTTCAGACACACTGAGTTGTAGATTAATATTCTTATGTTTTTATTATTATTATTTGATTTAGATTCCTCGACTAGTTTCTGTCAACATGGCTATCATAGTGAGAGAAAAAATGTTTCTGCTTGCTGGTAGCAGTAAACTACAGAAATGAATGTCTTGATGGAGAAAATGAACTTTTGTCCGTAGTTTTCATTTGTTTTTTATTATTTTTTTTTAACTTTTTAACATGAGTTTATTAACATTCTTTGTGTTGGTCAAACAGTCTCTTTTAAGTTGTCATTTGAGATAAGAGCTGGATGGATTCATGCTAGTTTCCCTTTTCCTCGGTCAGTTCAGCAGTTTTATTGGTACCTGGAGAGGGGATGATAAGTGTGTGTGTGTGTGTGTGTGTGTGTGTGTGTGTGTGTGTGTGTGTGTGTGTGTGTGTTATTTAGTTTAGTGTGTGTGTTATTTAGTTATTTAGTCTCTGGTAAGTGTGTGTGTGTGTGTTACTTAGTTTTTAGGGAGTGAGTGAGCATATATATATATATATATATATATATATATATATATATATATATATATATATATATATATATATATATATGAAGAAATATAGTCTTAAAGTGTGCTATATTTATGGGATAAAGTGCTCAATATCAGAGATAGAGCGTGTGTAAATATAAAAGTGAACATAGAAGTCAACACTTAGAGGCGACAGTCTGTTTCATGCTAGATGCAATCGTCAGGTGGCCTATATATATATATATATATATATATATATATATATATATATACAGGAAAATATGAAAAACTAGAAAGATTTTGTGACGTGTTTTATCCGTTACGATTTCATTCGATTGGGATTTGTTGAGGTTGCCACGTTACGCATGCGCACGAAACGAGGGACGCGGATAGATTCAAAACATTTGAAAGTATATATATATATATATATATATATATATATATATATATATATATATATATATTCACGTGTGTCTCTCTGTGTGTGCTTATATATATACTGGGTATACAAAAATAATTTTACAAACATTGCTGGCGGGTTCCTCACACTAAACAAGGACAAAAGTCATGTACGTAAATCCTTTATTTTTGAGTTATTAAGTTTAAAGAAATTTTACGGTAAATGGCGCTGTGTTGTCATGTAGTCTGGGTTGTCGTTCGGGTACATTTGTGTCTAGTCTGTTTTCAACGTTCAACGTGTGTAGTAGTGAGTTATCTGAGAAGTGTTCCGTTTAACAATGACAGGATATTTATATCGTAAACAGGCAAATATGATATTTATATACGGTCATGCGGATGGTAATTGACGCGAGGCTGCACGGCTGTATTAGATGGCGTTTACAGACTGAAGACAGCCGAGAAATTCAACTTTTGCTGATGTTTATCGTCGCGTTGCTGACACGGTATCGGTGGCACCAAAAACTATGAATCGCTGAAGACCAAGATCCGTTCGTAGTGGTGACCATGAAGAAAATAATCTACAGGCTGTCGGAGAAGATCCAGGTATCAGCCCATATCATGTGGCCCAATCATGTCGTACATCTCATAGTACCACATGGATAGTACTTCATGAGCAGTTCCTGTATCCGTATCATTTGAAACTACTGCAGGGTCTTTCGCAGCCTGATTAATCACCAGAGGAAAATTTTTCCGATGGTTTATTGCACAGACTCCCGATGCGTTGTTTGTCTCTTCATCTTGTTTACGGATGAGACAAGATTTTTAAGAGATCGAATAACCAATTTACATAGGCAATCTTTGTGGAATGATCGAAATCGCCATGGTACAATACAGGCTAGACAGTCCCAGCAGTGTGCGATTAATGTGTAGGCTGGAATTGCAGGTGACTGTCCGGTAGGTACATATGTTCTCCCAGCACGTCTTACAGGAGCTGACAACAGGGAATTTATTTCGTACACACCTCCAGACCTGCTAGATGATGTATCCCTGCTAATACGAAGACGCCTGTGATTCATGCATGATAAAGACTCAGCACATTTTAATCACATTTTTAGAGATGTATAGGCTGACATATACCATGAATTATGGATAGGTAGGAGAGGACCGGTTCATGGCCTGAACGTTGCCCCGACCTCAATCCTTCGGATTTGTATCTGTTGGGCCACCTAAAATAATTGGTTTATGAAGAAACCATTAGTAATGCAGAAACGCTTCATCAAAGTGATATGGGGGCATGATAAACCCTTCGACACTGTGTGGGAATACTTGATAGTGACCACCAGTTAATCATCCGACGGGTGATGCGTCTGTAGCAGCAAGCGAAGTAAATTTTGAACATTTTTTATGAATTGCTGTCCTGAGGCGCAATGATGGCCCTCTGGACATATGTTTATATGGCCATTTTACCTTGGTGTCAGGCAAGAAATCAAGTTGATAATTTCATATCGAAAACGATAAAGATTCATGGATGCTTAGCTTTATATTTAAATGTATAACTGATTTCACGTTCTAATATCTGTCTATATTTCTGAGATGAGAATTAGTTACATTATTGGTACATCGTTATTGCCGACGTTCTTTAATTTCGACTGGTGATGCGTCTGGGGCAAGCGGAGGACATTTTGAGTTTCTGTGCTGGGGTACAACGATGTTTTGGTGTCAGGCAAGAAATCCAAGAAAGGAAGTTTATAACCTTTTATTTCGGGATAGATTTTTATAGTTCCCCGTTCTCGTTCTCAGTTATCACCCTTTATCTCAACTCTCCGCTGCTGTAAATTCAGGTGTTGAACTCACACGTGTTCGAATATTGTAAGCCAGGTATGGAACTCACAACTATTTGGCTCAAGTCAAATGGATCGACCAACGCTTTTGTCCACTGGGCCATATGTCCTTGACAACATCAATGTATGAATTTCTGGAACTTATAAACTTCATGCCTCAGTAAACTTTTTTACCAGAGCTCATATTGTAATTTTTTGTTGTTATTATTGCTTTTCTCTAGCACTACGTATTACTGGTTACCATATTGTATTCATTTCTATGCCTGGCCGGCTTGGGAGATTTTTGTGGCCTAACATTCTATCTCTTGCTTTATTATTGTTTTTTTTTAATATTTTTATTCATCATCAGTTTTTAATTAGGTTTTAATATATTTTTTGGATATAACATTAATCTGGGGCTGTATATTTTTTAGTCACTTGTCCTTGATTTTACTCTGATGAAACAAGACCGACAAAACCGTTTTTTTTTTCAATCGTTGTCATATTTCTGCATTATTATTTGAAGATAATATATATTTTTATTACTAACACTTGTTTCTTATTTGCTATGAAAATGTGATATTTTAATATGTATGCTCTCGTTGCTCTTATAAAAATTTAGTTTTTATTTATCATTTTTATATTTATTCTTATATTATTGTATTTTTTTTTAGATTACTCAACATTGTAACAGCAGCATATTTTTCAGGGAAGGAGATATGTTGTATAATCCGGCATGTAAATTCCCTCTAGATGAAGCCAAAATTCGTACATTTCCAATACGTTCGCAATAACAAAATATTATTTTTTAAATTATCTATTAGAAAATTACCAGTCACTTTTATATAAATGTTGGTTCAGCGGGTCGTGACAGACAATGTTATATATATATATATATATATATATATATATATATATATATATATATATATATATATATATATATTATTTACTTATTATAATTTTATCGTATAGACAAAACCATTTTACTCACAACAAAGATGCAACTTGGTTTCAGTGCATTTTAACTGCACATCTACGGGTGAGGGTCGGAAATGGTTATGAACGATCCTGTTTGTAAATAATTATCGCTCTACTACCTGTATCGAGCTCTTTTTTGAATGAATGCTGCGAACGTTAGAATTTATATATTACTTTCGTTCTCATCGCATCGGGTATATATATATATATATTTCAAACGCAGAAAGGATTGGGTTCATGAGATGGTGGAGAGACCTGTGACCTTTTGGACCACTGTCATTTTCTCTGATGAGTCAAGATTCGCATTATTTTCTGACAGTGGAAGTGTATGAGTATGGAGACTCTGTAGTCAAGAGTTTGATTTAAAATGACTGCAGCCAATGGTGAAACATAGGGGCCTTTCAGAAATGGTACGGGGTGCAATTTGAAGTGATGGTTGTTCCGAGCTTGTGGAGTATGAAGGAAATATTAATTCAACCAAATATGTTTCTATATTAAAGAAAGGGCTCCTTCCAATATTCTCAAGTAGAAGAATGAGCAAAATTGACTCCCTATTTATGGAAGATGGAGCTCCATGTCACACTGCTCAAGCAACGCAACATCGGTTGAGACAAAATGGGATCAATAAACTTCCATGGCCAAGTCAGTTCCCGGATATTAACCCTATTGAACACCTTTGGAGCATATTAGATCGAAAACTCTGCAAAAAGAACAGGAAGCCATCTTCTAAGCCTGAACTTTTAGGATTATTGCGTGAAACATGGCAAGAAATCCCTGAAGATGATATTTGTGAACTCATCGCTAGCATGCCTAGAAGGGTCCTTGCATTAAAAAAATCAAAAAGAATGTCAACCAAGTATTAGTTATTAAATTTATGACCATTTATAATAACTTCGTTTGTATAAATTACTTGTTTAATAAAATAAACGGTTTCTCTGAGCGTCTATTCAATTCTGTCATGTCTGTGTATATATATATATATATATATATATATATATATATATATATATATATATATATAATATTAGTGGTCAATATACATATATATATACATATATATATAAAATATATAACTATGTATATATATATATATATATATATATATATATATATATATATATATATATATATATATATATATATATGAATCTATATAAATAAATTTCCAAGAGGATAGAATCCAAGTAGAACTCAAAGTGCAGGACAGAGTAATAATATAATAAAAAAGCCTTTTTATTATATATATATATATATATATATATATATATATATATATATATATATATATATATATATATATATATATATATATATATATATAAGCATTTCAAAACAAGCAAGACGGAACTGCCACTAGAACGCAAGGGGTTACAGAGAGTGAGAGCAAGAGTAAAGAGGGGCGAGAAGGACGGGGATCAGGATCAAGGCATCAGAAGATGTCGATTGACATTATGTTTGAATATTTGAAGATTATACCTATCTGGGAAGCAAGTAATAGGAAGAGAGTTGCATCGATAGGATGTGTAAGATAAGAAGCTGTTGGAGTCGAAGAGACCGTTGCATTCGACTGTTTCGAAAGTGAAAAGGTGATACCAAGATGCCAACCTAGTAGCATCCTTAAATTCATGCAGTAGAGGTACTAGTGAAAGTAGCTTATCAGAGCAGTTGTCATGAAAATATTTCTAGAAAAGACAGAGGAAAGCCACAGTACATCTGTGAGAAAGTGACTGTAGACGAGATGCCAGATCATATCCGTCTCGTTGGAATCTTTCTTGCACATTTTTAAATCTACTATTCGTTCCTGCGTTGAATATTGCTTCCATATCAGGTCTGGAGAACGTTTTATATATCTTGAGATTCTTGACAAAAAAGGGGCTCTAATGTAATCGATCCTTACCTTGTTTCTCGACTTCAGTCACTTTTTTTCTCTGTCTTTTCTACAAATGATTAGCTTTCCTCCTAGGTGTCTGGATTGCATGAATTTAGGCGTTGCTATAGTTACGCAAATGGATCTCATCGTTTTACTGCTGAACTAGCTAGATGCAACCTCATGTTCTATTCTAATACTTTCTTCGTTATCCCTTTTCACCTGTGGAGTCCCCTACCGATGTCTTACTTCCCAGCCATCTTCAACAATCTAAATGTAAGGCCAGCCGCCATCAAATGTCTTGCTGAAAACAGTTCCTGTTTTTGTCTTTCCTCCTTATTTCGCCGCACTGAAGTCTTCCATTTCCTTTCCCTCCCGGCAACTCATTGCGCCCTAGAGTATTGTCGACTTACTTGCGGTGAAAAGATTAAAAAATAAGTATGTCTTAGATGAGATAAATGCTTGCAGATTTCTTGAAACTTTTATCAAATAATTTAATCAGAAGTCTATACAGGGCGTGATGGGTAAATTGTCGTCGGTTTATATATTTAATTTCGTACATGCGCACTTTTTTATTTTATCGACTGCACAGTATAGTAGGGTCAGTTGGACACCGCTTGTGAGAAAAAGAGCGCAATGACGCAATTGACTCTGCCAGAAATTTGGAAACGGTATGCTGTACTGCTTGGCATTCGCACCGGAAGCTCTAATACGAACATTTCAAGTATTTAGATGTCAATCTGAGGATAAGCCAGAGGTAACGGTAACTGGGAAAACTCACTCTAATCGTTCATATGCCCAATTTCACTCTCAAGGCTTGGACCAACCTGTGTTATGGTTTTCGGTTAAATTCCAAATGTTTTCTAGGATCGCCTCCCCAGGGCGATAACATGAGGAAGTCAACTCATCCGTGTGAGATTCGAACCTGGATTTCATGGTTGGAAAGCGAACATTCTAACATATTGGTAAGCATATACTAACCGCACATTCATTCATACGCACAAACACTTATCTACTCATATTTACCCTGATATATATATATATATATATATATATATATATATATATATATATATATATATATATATATATATATATATATATATATATATATATATATATATATATATATATATATATATATATGTATTGATTTCCAGACAAGGCAATTCATAAATGTCTTTGAGATTCAGAGAGACTGGCCATATCAAATCGAGATGACCATATTTTATATTCTTATATCGAGGAAAGATAACCTGTCAGGGTATATATATATATATATATATATATATATATATATATATATATATATATATATATATATATATATATATATACATTTACCCTGATACATATATATAAATATATACATTTACACCATCTATTGTTCCGCTGAATTATGTTTTGAAAATACTTTAATTAGGAGAAAATTACGAACATGATCTTTGTAAGCTTATTTATCCAGTCCTGTTCTCAATCTGAAATGTTGGTAAAAATAGTGAGCATAAGATGTTAGTATCATCATCTTTTCATGACCGGATATGGCCGTTGGGTCGCTGTGCACTTGAATACTTGTTCATTTCTCCCCATATAACAATGTTAAGCATTTATTCCTGTGTGTTTGTGCAAGTAGACCTGCCGGAGCCCAACCATGTCCAAGTCAAACCATAGCCCATGTCCTCCAGTTTGAAAATTCGCTTTGTTTACGGACACGTGGGAGTTGATTCTATCGGAAGAAAACCTGCGCCCTGGTGGTTGAATTCAATCAAGGAATCCCCATCGCTCAGCAATGCCCTGTCAACACAGCACTAGCGGTATACACAGTTACGGAGCTCATTCTTTGTGACAGATGGTCATTGACCCTAAAAGAAGTTTCATCCCCTCTTTGAAAGGTTGTGATTTTAACCCCTTTGGATGTCTAGCTACCCACATCATGAGAAAAACCAGGTAGCGGTGCAGATTTAGTCAGTGATTTTGCGGCAGGTGAGGACTGGCTTACTTGCTCTTTCTGAACATCAATTATATCTGACCTTTTCATAAAGCGTATTTGGTAAATTCTTGCAAGTCTGTAGAGACGTTTACAAACGAATTTAATTTGAGAATAAGGCATAAATCCCTTAAATCTGTGATATGTGGATATTTAGAGGATAGGGTACACTTTATTAAATTATCCGAATTACCAGGGAAAGTTTCACGGTTTTTCCTTTTTGGATTTTCTGATGGATCTTAATAATTAAGTTATGGTTTGAATAAGCTCCTAGCGAGTTGCACTTGCAAGACAATAAAATTTCTGTAGAAATTCCCCTCTTGCATCGTTAAATGTTTGAACATTACCAAATATGTTACAATAATAACAATAAATATGAATGCTGATGGTTATTTTAAGAAGTAAGGAGGTACAAATAAAAAGATTTCAGATTGCAGACTTTTTCCATTTCACTGAAACAGACGGTAAACACTTCTTTCTTTCTTTCTTTCGTTTTCTCACTGAAAACAAGTAGCGTCTCTAATATGTCTTTTCCGTCTTTCCAGGTGATAAATACATAACAGTCCATTATTTATGAGGTATCAGCAGGTGATGTTAAACACTTCTATCTATCTTTCTTTCTTTCTTTCTTTCTTTCACTGAAACTAAATAGCGTCTCTGATATGTATTTTTAATCTTTCCAAGTGATAAAAACATAATAGTCCATTATTTATGAGGCATCACCAGGTGATGTTAAATACTTCTATCTTCCCTTCTTTCTTTCTTTCGTTTTCTCACTGAAAACAAGAAGCGTCTCTAATATGTCTTTTCCGTCTTTCCAGGTGATAAATACATAACAGTCCATTATTTATGAGGTATCACCAGGTGATGTTAAACACTTCTTTCTTTCTTTCACTGAAACTAAATAGCATCTCTAATATGTATTTTCCGTCTTTCCACGCGATCAAAACGGAATAGTCAATTATTTTAAGGTACTGGCAGGCCGTAACGGTCTTGCTAATTAAGAGAGGGACAATCAGAATTATAATAAAATTATTCGACGACCTGTTTTGGTCAATGAATTTGGATAATAGGATCAACGTCGCTAAAAAAAATAGATGGAATAATTGTTTCTTCATTTCCTCAATAGCCGATATATTCTTCAGTTTTCAAATTTGAATTCGTGCCAAAGAAGTTTGAATCTGAAATTGTACCGTGGAAGCTTGTTATGTCATGTAGCAACATTTTATAATAAGAAGAAGAACTAGAAAATCTCAGAATGTCAGAAAACAGCTCATTTGTACGCAGGGGTGTTGACATGATCACAGGAATTGATGTGCCATAAAACAGCACGCTAGATATTTTATCCACATCGAATTATAGTGTAAAAAAAAACAAATGAAGGAATTTGAATATTTACCATTTTTCACATATGTCAGATTCGCCAGAAATAAGGCTGAAAAAGAAAGAAAAGTAATATTTAGATACATTCGCTTTAAAATCGCTTTCGACAGACAACGCACGACGTAATTTACATTTTGTTCGCAGAATGTATAATGTAATTATTTGCAAAAGCTAATTATTACGCATATTTATTATTAATATTATTAAAATATTTTCACCGAAATACCACCATGGCGGACGGACAAGAATGCAGACAAGTTAACCATTCTTCTCGGCTTAATTTTTTTTTTATCTTCTAAATCTGAACTAAACGAGTATATGATTAACAATTAATATACCTAGAGATGTCTCCTTTTGACTTTTTTATATTTAATTAATCAAAAATTTATTTTTTATTTATTTATTTAAAAAATCTTTTTTTTTTGCAGATCGAAATATACTTGGAAATATCTATCTAGGATATTTTTGTCAAGGTATATATAATTCATTCAAAATTACTCGGGAACTTGAGACCCGCTGTGGATGGAAATATACTTGGCGGTATCTATATTCCAACATTTTTTGTCAATTTATATTTAATTAATTTTAAATTACATGGTAACTTGCTGTTTGACGCAGAACAGTAAAGTTCATCCTGTACATGGCCCTGGAGCCACTCGGGGTAGAGGGTAACGTTAAGGAGTAATTTATACGGATAAGAAGGGAAGATTAACTCTCGACTTGAACAGGTTAAGATTGTAATGGTCGGGGAATTATTTGGGAGTCTGTTTCACAGGTCAGTGGTCCGCGGCAAGAAGCTGTCTGGGTGGAACTTGCTTCTCGGCGATAGAATACGGTGGGAATGTATATGGTTTGCTACAATAAAAGTGGCATGGCGAGTTCTAGTCGTGAAGGTTGGACGTGGTGGAACCAAGGAATGTAGTTCCTCCGAGCACTTTCAGTGGAAGTAGCGATAGAGCAGAGAGAGGCTCGCTACATTCCGCCTGTGGGAAAGAGGTTGTAGGGCGGAAAAATAATTCTTTTCCAAGAACTCGAAGACGCTTTTGAACTCTAGCAAAACTGTAGAGTGGGGACTGGGCAGCTCCCGTCCTCATATGGCAACAGTAATCCGTTTTAGACCTGATCTGGCGCTTGTAAATGTAGAGGATAATATAAGGAGTCAGTTACTTGCCGGTAAGCTATAGGGAGCCGGTTATTTTACCTGCATCTTTAGCGATGGATTGTATATATGTATTCCACTTGAGGTTGGGCGTGTGTTTGAGGCTCAATATTCTCTCAAGACATGATGTCTCCTCGACGGAACATCTGTTCATTGTGACTGGAGGACACATGACACAGTGAATAAAGGCGTTAGTTAGATCCAGTGACAGGACCCAAAGAGTGTGAGTTTAATACCCGGTTAAGGCAGTGGAGAACTTGGAGAGGGGAATTAACAAGAGATAAGTGATAACTGACATCCACTAAAACATGGCACGAGGAATTAGAACAGTCTACACCAGTTAGCGAAACAAAGGGTTCAGTTCGACATTCCAACCACCTGAAGAAGGCCGGAGCGTACAACAGCCGAAACGTTGTAATAAATATTGCGACAAAGATGAGGACAATAGTCCGAATAATGTAAATAGTGTACATAATACCTCATCTCAGAAATATAGACAGATACTAAAAAAGCCGAAACGTTGTAATAAATATGGCGATAAAGATGAGAACAATAGTTCGAATAATATAAATAGTATACATAATACCTCATCTCAGAAATATAGACAGATTCTACACGAGTATTTTAAAGATATTAGAGATAGTATGGTCCGAGGCGATATGTTTTATTGTGATGTTGGGTTGACATGCATGGAAAACATCATAGATTTATCTTGATTTTAGTCACTGTTCTGAGGCTCTCCCCTTTTTACACAAGATGAACTCGTCTAAAGTATATACATACTGACAGAGTTGGAGATACGTAAGAGATACTTTGAGACAAGGTTGAGACAGATCGAGTCCAGAGAGAGATAATTACGGCTCCACTTGCAGAGACTTGTACATATACTTTCTACTAACCCGCATTCCTGGACTATTAATCTTCATTTCAAGTTGTATTCTTACGTTCAATACACTTATTTTCCTATTTCAAATACTGGCGCTGTTTATTTATTTGTGCAGGATTCCATCCCCGGAATCCACAACAGTCACTGAGATGTTCTTTGTGAAAGGTATTTAAAATATACTATTCAAAAATCTATGTAGGAAACGAAATCGATTGAAAAATAACATTAGAAGCGAAAACAGAAATCCGGAAAAAAAAACTCAGAAAGAGGCAGATGAAAGTTGGAAGATATATAATGAAGAAAGAAGGCTTTGGAGAATTTAACACTCTCAAGACACATAAAAAGTAATAAAAGTAAAGTCAAATAGAAATCATAAAGTAGCAAGTAGTATTCTTCTTTTATGTGCTGTATCCCTTCAGGGCGTAGGCGATCATAGCTCTACACTCTCTCCTATCCTTTGTAGCTCTCAATAAGTTTTGTCCCTTTGCTAGGCCATATTCTGATAACCACTTGCTTAAGCCCGCTAGGTATGTCATGCGTTGCTTTCTTTTGTCTCTCTTTCCTTCTGTTCGCCCTGTGAGTATCAAATTTTCCAAGTGCTCCTTTCTCATTACGTGTCCCAGAAATATCAGCTGTCTCTTCCTTATGTTAAGTATAAGCTTCCGCCTTGTTTGCATCCTCTCCAAAACCTCATCGTTGCTCACACGCTCGGTCCATAATATCCTTAGCATCCTTCTGTAGAACCATACCTCCGTTGCCTCGAGTCTTTTCATGTTTGAGGAGACCGTCTAACATTCGCTGCCGTAAAGGAGGACATATATCATGTAGCATTTCAATACTCTTTTCTTTATTACCAACGAAATCCTCCTATCTCGTAATACTCTGCCTAGCTTTTGGAAGGCGTATTACAGTAGCAAAATACAGGGTGTGGTCAGTCATGACCGCTCATGTCTTGACGGGACATGAAACAGATAATGACGGTAGAGATAATGGGGCAAGTATTATTAAGACCAACATGTGATAGGATGCTGTGGAGAACCATCAACCGTTATGTTGGAAAGTGACATGGAACACAGAGTGAGGAGTAAAGACAGAAGGAAGAGAGAGCGGTCATAAATGAGCAACTAATAATAAGAGTAACGAAATTCAGGAAGATGTGGAGAACTGTGATCACCCATTTCCTAAACAAATATTACAGATACTGAGCATTGAAAACAAATAATAGGGATTGCTTATAAAGGAGCAAATATATTTTTTACAGTGATGTTCTCCCTTTAGAAGGCGCAGGAGCCACTCGAGGTAGAGGTTTGTAGAGTAAGTGACACAGTTTATGCGGATATGTGGGTAAGTGGTTCACTGGAAGAAGCTAATCGAGTGGAACTTAATTCTCACCAATGGAATACGAAGGGAATGAGGGTAGTTCATAACAATGGGTGTGGCATGCCAAGTCCTAGCCGTGAAGGTTAGAAATGTACGAATTAAGTAATTCAATAGAAGTAGAAATAGAGCAGTGAGAGGCTTGTGGGAGAGGGGTTTCAGAGTTGAAAATAGTTTGTCACCCACAAGGACGCGGAAACGCTTTTGAACACTATCGTGACAGGAAAGTAAGAACTGGGCTGTTCCTGTCCAAATAGGACATCAGTATTCCATTTTAGGTCTGATCTGGCTCATCTAAAGGTAGATGATAGCACGCGGAGCCAGGTCCTTACTGGATCCTTTGCGGGAGCCGACCATATTTCCTGCCTCTTGAGCGATGGATTGTATGTACGAGTTCCACTTGATCGTCATTCCCTTAAGGGATAAGCACCGAAATTGAGGGGTAAAGAGAGAGAAATGAAAAAGAGGAAACGGAAAAGAGTAAGTATTACTGAGACCAACAAGATACAGGAAGATGTGGAGAACAATGATCGTCAATCTCCTTAAGGTATATAGCACAGAGAGTGAGTGCTAAAGAAAGTGAAGGTATAGAGAGATTGTAAAGAAGAAAGTTATAGTGCAATAAAAAAACAGGAAGCTGTGGAGAACCATGATCGTCAATCTCCTTAAGGTATATAGCACAGAGAGTGAGTGCTAAAGAGAGTGAGGGTACAGAGAGGGATTGTAAAAAAGAAAGCGTTGATGTAATCAACAATAGACAGGAAGCTGTGGAGAACCATGATCGTCAATCTCCTTAAGGTATATAGCATAGATACGGAGTGCTAAAGAGAGTGAGGGTACAGAGAGGGATTGTAATGAGGAACGTGTTGGTGCAATCCACAAGATCAGGAAGCTGTGGAGAACCATGATCTTCAATCTCCCTAAGGTATATAGCACAGAGAGTGAATGCTAAAGACAGTGGGTGTATGGAGAGGGATTGTAAAGAAGAAAGTTATGATGCAATCGACAATAGACAGGAAGCTGTGGAGAACTATGATCCCCGAAGTTCTGAAAGGATGTGAGAGTGGGAGGGAGAGAGAATGAGGTGTAAAGAGAGAGAGAGAGAGAGGAGGTGGAGTCGAGACCGTGGTGGGTTTCATTTGATACAGTAACAGAATGAATGAATGATTACTCAAAAATAGGAGTGTCTATGACAGTCGTATTTGCCGTTTTGTTGTTTAAACAGTGTCGAATATGTATTTTATATTCAGCCATGATACTCACCATCCTTAAAAATATATTTAAAAAGAATGATCACACAAGTGAGATGACCTACTTTTTAGGATATCCCTAACAAGATCACTGAAGTCAAGCAATGTTGGGCCTGGTCAGTAACTAGATGAGTGGCCGCCTGGGAAGAACACGTGCTTTCAACTGGCGGTCCGGCTCGGAATTGTTAATCCGGGTGCCGAGTTACGATTTCTGTAGTGTTCGTTATATTCACTTAGGCTCAAATAAAGATACGAATTCCCCTCTTTTCCTGGAGATATGGGTTAATTAGCAAGTCATGTATTACTAAAACAATTATTATCTCGAAAAGAAAAGAAAATGGCGTAAAAAATATTTTGATTTCGGCAGTAAGTAGCCCCTAGAGGTTGATGCACCGCTAAACAGGATCAACTAAAAATAATACAAGCTATAGAGTAACTCAAAAATTATTAGGGTGAATGTAAAAGGTGGGTGTCAGGAAAAAAAGATTATTAGGCTAAGGATGATAAATAATGAGTGGCCGTTGTAAAGATTGAGATTGTAGCGATCAGAGACACACCCAAGTGACAGTCAATTTCATAAGGAACAATTAACATTTGGAACTCGGGGGGAATGAGTGTGATTCGAAGCAATGGAGGTTTTAATGCGTACCCTAGCATTAATGGTTTCAACCGATGAAACAAGAATGGCGCTCATCGGAACATTTGCCATGGAAACAGCGATTGGCTTGCGATATTTTTGATTTGATTTGATTCTTGCAACAAAAAAAAAGAAAAATGTCAGAATTCGGGGTCTTCTGAGATGTTTTGTGTACTTTACACCCAACCGACGGAAAAAAAACCATGGGCCCTTATTTGTGAACAGTGTTATGAACTTATACATTAAATTCATCATCACTTGGCCTCGCAAATGAAGATTTCTGGAATTGATCCTTCATCATCTTTAAGACCGCAAGTCGTAGTTAAGGCTACATGAATAAAACAAACATTTTCGTCCAAACGAATAACAAGTGGTTAGATGAAAACTAGGCTTAAGGCGGTGTGTTCTCGCAAATACCCTCTAACTGCGATGGTGTTGCATGATATAGTTTGCAGAACCATCGATGTCTCGCAGCGTTTCTGCTTAGTAAATCAGTAGTTAGTCTCGTAGGTGTCGGCTGTTCATTTTATGCATTCGTTGTATGTTTTTTATGGGAGTTCTTCAATTGGGTTGGCCAGTTTACCAAATACACGAGTCTTTGGAAATCAAAGAACAGCCATTCTCTGTACATTATACACCAATCGCATTTATGGTTATTGTAGAATTATCTCTATGTAAAGGAAGCTAGAATGTGAGTGGCCAGTTCAATAATCAATATTCATTTATTAATTGTTCCAATCGATTTACATTTATACACATGTGACGTTATCGTTGATTAGTCCTGTAAGTTCAGAATACATGGACACGGTGTCCTTAATATCTGGACATGTAGGAAATCTTATTAACTATATCTTTTTTTACTTGCACAGATTAAACATGGTTTTGTCGAAAGAAGAAGGAATTGTCTTCTTTTTCTGGGTTATGCTATAGGAGTAGGTGTACTCAATGAAGATGACAGATGCAACACATTTGATTGAACGCATAAAGAGTGAATGTGCTAAAATTGACGGCAATTTGGAATTATTGCATAAAGTTCACATGAATCGTGCAAAGTGCATCAACGTTTGTATCACAAATGATGGAAATCATATTGAAGATGATATTTATTAATATTCCAATTCAATAAAATCTTGAAAATGTAATTTCTTGAAAATATGTATTTTTGCCTAGGGTGTCCAGACTTAAGCGGCACCGTGCTTAATACTAATTTGAAGGATTTTAGATTTAAAATTTTCTGAATTTAACAATTCATTTATTTTAATTATTCTCTGAATGGTATATATCAAATTAATTAATTGGTGCAGTCTTTTACTATTGTGCAAAATATGTGTATCAAGTAAAGTATATAAAGCTGCAATCACTTTGCAACAATTGGTATTCTAGATGAACAGTAAATGATTTCCAATTTTTTTACGGTATGCGTTTCATTTGATTTTATATGAAATTTAATTCTTTATGGAAGATGTCGCCAATGGAAGTAAACAACAATTTGATTGGTTTGGTTTATTTTGTTCAATGGGTTATT
Organism: Acanthosepion esculentum; assembly: GCA_964036315.1. NCBI lineage: Eukaryota > Metazoa > Mollusca > Cephalopoda > Sepiida > Sepiidae > Acanthosepion > Acanthosepion esculentum. Next base: position 81,971,332 of record OZ038503.1, on the reverse strand, counting down.
TAATGCCAAGATTTTTAGGAAAGGTCTGTAGAAATAAAATATATATTCTTTGGTTTGGTTTATTTTGTTTTACGGCATATCAACACCTCAGTGGGTTATTTAATGCCGGCAAGATTTTTAGGAAAGGTCTGTAGAAATAAAATATGTATTCTTTGGTTTGGTTTATTTTGTTCTACGGCATATCAACCAAATATGGGTTATTTAATGCCGACTCAATTATTATTGCTGGTAATATTTTTTAGATAAAAATGTATTGTTGGTAATTTTTTTTCAAAAATGTATTGCTGGTAAAAATTTGTTTAAAAGAGTATTGCTAGTATTAAAACCTATTTTTGCACTTTCATAGTATTTTATCTCTTTGTGGGGGGGTAACTATTTGCCCATAGCTGAGACCCTGATAGGATCTATTACCCAGGTCTGGTTGGAACTGGGAACACCAGCAATTAAGAGGTAGTTCCACGCTCCTCAAAACCTTGCTGTCGGCCGTAGATTACCCTCTTACCCAGGAAACGGAAGTAGATTATTGTCATATCCAGGACACGGAAGTAGTTTATCGTGTTATCCAGGACGAGAGAATAATTTGAGAAACTTGGTAAAACATATTTAAGTAATAAAGTCGTGAAACAAATCTACTATAAATAACACTTAAAGTCAATATCAAAATATAAAAAAAAACTTCATATAAATCTTTTCCACTAGATGTTGATTATTGTTGCCGGTAAATAAACTAGGACGATCTGCGCGCACCAGATAATCCATTTACTATTTCCGTTACAGTTTTATACATAACGACATTACAAATCGCGGAGAAAGAAATTGATAAGTTTTAAAGTACACTGGACAAAGCCAAGTTTCAATACAAATCGCGGGACCAGTGGATAATCCAGCGTCATTTGAGAACTGAATGTCAAAGTAAATCAATGAATCAGTGAAATAGGTGACAAGTTTGGATTAGCAATCAGTAAAAAACACGGTGAAAAATTGCTTAAATTGTACACAACAAACGAAAAAAATAGAGACCAACAACTAGTTTCTAGAACACCCAAGACGCTTATGGTCATGTGGAAGCCCAGGAGGATACACTAAAATGAAATCGACTACATAAACAATAGAAAATTAGTAATGTAGTTTTATACTGCAAAATATATTCAAGCGCCGACTGCGGGAGTGACCACCTTCCAGTCATATGCTGCCTCAGAATAAAACAACGAAACTTTTTAAAAATCTAATCAGCAATCAAGTATAATCTGACTTATGAATGACCCAAATTGCCAACAGATATACACCGACATCTTTAAATGTAAATACAATGAACTGAATGATACATGAAATTCAAGGTGGGACGCGTTCAGAGATATTTAAGTGGCATCGGCAAACGAGATCATCCTAAAGTAAACGATTCAAGAAAAAAAGAGTGGATAGAAGATTAAATTCTCGACATGTGGAAAAAGAGACAGCAAACAATGCAAAGGGATGGTACAGATTATAGAACATTAAACATGGAAATAAGAAACAAATGCCGACAGGTAACGGAGGGAGGAGTCAACGAAACGTGTACAGAGATAGAAAGAATAAGTATAAGAGATAAGGCTGACATGAATAAAAGAATAAAATAAATAACGGTACAAAAGATTTGCTCATCGAGTGCTAATCAAAAGAAAGAACGATCATAGTATGGAAAATACTTGAAAGGTGTTACGCATACATTAGAGAACTTGTTTCCAATGACAGAAGGAAATCTGTAGCGGGCAAAAATATGGAAACACCCGTAATATTAATGTCTCAGTGAAGATCAGCACTGGATAAGATGAAGAGTAAAAAAGCAACAGGGCCAGATGGGATTGTGATAAAAATGCTATCAACCTTAGACGATTTCGGCATCGACAGGATTGAAGAAATAATAAATGAAAAAAAAAAAAACAGTGGTGAAATAACGGAAGACCATAGCAAATCGATCTTTGTATGAAACCGGGTGCAAATAAATGCGAGCTCCATTGAACCATCAAATTAATAAGACACATACTAAGATTAGCGTACGAATTAAGATGTTTAGAGCTCATAGCAGAATTAGACAGGATATTGGACAAGAACAATTTCGTTAAAGACACTGGAACAAGAATTTCGATGATGTTAAAAAGAGCAATACACATACAGAAAAGAGGTATACCTATATTGTAAAACTATGCGAAAGTAGTTGACAAAGTCGGACACAAAGATTTGTTTCAATTGTTAGGCAAAAATGAATTGTTTAGCGAAGATAACATAATAATCCATAACTTACATTAGAAGCAAAGACTCTGTTTAAGGATAGGAATTGAACTGAGTAAGCACACAGAAATAGAAAGGGGAATAAGATACGCATGTGTCGTCTAATCTGATTCATCTAACCTTTACAGCGAGGCGTTGCGAAGAGAACTAACAGTCCTACCAGGATTTACTATCAACGGACATATTCTTAGCAACGTCAGATATGCAGAAACACAGTGTTCATAGAAGATACAGAAAGGAAACTACTAGTTAAAGTATGAAAGGAGAGCAAGAAGAAAGGACTAAACATCAATTGTAATTACAGTCGTTATAACTTATTCTTTTTTTTAGATCTATTATCATAAATATAAAATGATTTTCAAAGATTGCGAGAAGTTCGAGTGAGGAAACTATTAGCATAGAACTTACGGTTTACATCTAACAATTTCAGTTATAAAAGGATGAAACCTAGCAACCAATCTAGTAGTTCTATAAAATTCATAGAATCGATGTATTTAAACAGAAAGGCACATCGAATCTAGGTTATGGTGGTTGAAAAGTAACTGAAGCCAAGATGACAGTCAGTACTAATGCTATTGCAGATTCTTCTTTGGTTTGTGTCAAGTCTAGATACATAGCAGTAACACCAAACCAGAAACATTTTTTATCAAGTAATATATGATACCTGCTTCTTCTGTTTTTCTATAAATATTTTCATGGCATCTACACTGACGAGCGACTTTCACTGGTACCCCGACTGAATGAATTTAAGCGTGCTACTAGGTTGGCATCTTGGTCCCACCCTTTTATTGTCGAAACAGTTAAATGTAGCTGCCTCTTCTACTCCAGCAGCTTCTTCTCTCGCACTTCCTGACAGTGGAACTCCCTTCCTCTTACTTGCTTCCCTGATTACTATAATTTTCAAATCTTTTAATCTAATGTCAATCGACATCTACTGATGTCTTGATCCCAGTTCTTCTTTCTGTCCCTCTCCGTCCTTCTTTTTATCATTTTCTCAATCCCCCCTATACTCTTTCTTTTCCCTTACACTCTCTTTATCTCCTTGCGTACTAGTGGAACTTCCACCTTGCTTGCGGTGAAACGCTTATAAACATGTCAGTTACTTTAAAGACATTTCAAACATTTTGGGGTTATTTACTGCTGGATATAAAAATAGTACAAAAGTCAAAATAAATTATTACATAGGGTGACATAGGTCCGGTTTACATTTCAAGAAGATGGAAATTTGGCATGGTTCGGCTTACTCTTGAGTTAAATGGTAGACATAATTCTATCTATAAAAGGCAGGATGTGTGTGTGTGTGTGTGTGTGTGTGTGTGTGTGTGTGTGTTTGTGTGTGTGTGTGTGTGTGTGTAACGAATGCACGGCTGCAATTTTCAACGGATTTGCACCAAAATTTACATGCACATGCTCAAAGTAAATGAAAAGGCCAAGACCGACGTTGCATTTCCTAACTCCCATCGATAGTGGAAATAATCAATTTTTTCATGCTTCTACGCCAGTTTTCATGTAGTTTGCGGCCATTTTCTACTGGCCAGATTGAGAGACTATAGCTGGCTGCTACGAATAGGCAGGAAGATTCTATTGGCCAGCGTGAGAGCCAACAGCTGACTGACATGAATGTTAACTAGCATGCTAGCATGCAAAAAAAAATCGATAGCCGCATTCGTCACAAGTGGGAAAAATTTAAATCTGCATGGCACTTTACTCTAACTGGCTCATTCGCTTGCTTAAACTCAACGTTGATTCTGATTCCGCAGAACTGGGTTGGGTGTGAACATGTATTTGTGTTAACATTCTTTTTTCATTCGGTTTTTCCAGTTACGAGTCCTTTTTTAAAGCTGATCGTTTTGTGTTCATTTTGTTTAGTTCTTTTATCGTAACAGATTTAATGTTTATTATAGAGCTTAGAAAACATTCGCAGTGTGAGATAGACAAGAAGTAAGGCATGTAGCAACATCAGCACGGCAAAGGGCACTCCTTTAAAGGCCTAGGAAGGACAAAAATATTTTAAGTCAAGTGATAGCGATTGCTGTATGAGTCGTACGATTTTTAATCAAGCACGGGCAATGCCGGGCCATGCTGCTAGTCTTATATAGTTTTCTATCGTAGTCTAAAATTATCCATTCATTGTTCAGGTTATCGTCAAAATATCTGTATCCTCCGGCTTTGTTTAGCTCTCTATCGTGGTTGGCAATCTACGGGAAATTATGAATAAAACACTTTATTCAATAAACGGGGGTGCACAGACTAGTGCATAAAAGTGATTAATCCAAGTACTACTTCTGTGGGCCGAGTAGTGCAAAAAGGCCATATACAATTTCATTTAGTGGAGGAGTCAAACAACATTAAACGGATGAATTAACTCGGTTTAAATAACAAATTCAAGATTTCCTGTGACATGGCCTAGGAATGATAATGATCCAAGGAAGCGTATTGTCTAACGCGTTGATTTACTAAGCCAACTATCAAATATGACAAATGCCTGAAGGAAGTCGGAGGCTGAAAAGTCGTAATGGTAACATCCCAAATGAAGACACTAGTCCGAGTAAATCAGAGATCATGTTAATAATTCCTAATCTGCCATATTCAGATATCCAAAATAAATCGATGTATGATAATAATTCATCTCGAAAATTTAGACATTTTGACTATAACAACAAAACTTATGAGCACTAGTCCAAGTAAAACGGAATTGTTATAACTTGTCGAAACAAATAACTGTAAACGGATATTAATTTCTTATCGCTAAAATTCGCACGTTGTCGTTGTAACAATCACAATGAGGATAAGGTTTCAGTGTATAAAAATAATTCGTTATTTCCAAAATTCGAAGACGCTGGTCTGTATAAACTAATGTATAATAATGATAATTCCTTATATCCAAAATCCACAGGTTGTGACTATAACAAACAAGACAAGGACGCTAGTCTGACTAAATTTGTTTGTAATGCTTTTATAATAATGCTTGTTCTTTTCTCTGTCAGTTCGCACGACCGTTATGCCCTGCTAATACCCTATAAATAATCGATTCTTGCGATTTGATTACCTGGGAAAAGAAGAAAAGAAACTACTGGGTTTCAATGAGAAAATATAAGAAAGAATGGAAGATAGAAGTATTTAACCTCCCATGACAATACCTCATAAAAAATGGACGATTCCGTTTTGATCACGTGAGAAAACAAAATACATCAAAGACGCTACTTGGTTTCAGTGAGAAAATGAAAGAAAGAAGAGAAGATAGAAGTGATTAACGTCTGTTTCAGTGAAATGGAAATAGTTGTCAATTTAAAATATTTTCATTTGTACCATCTTAATTCTTAAAATAACGACCAGCATACATATTTATGATTGTTATTGCAATATTTTGTTAACGCTGTTGCGCGCAAATATTTAACGGTTCGATAAGCGAATCTATATGGATATTGTATTGTCGTAGAACTCGCTATAGGCTTACCTTTATGAACTTAAAAATTAAGATCCATCGAAATATTAAAATAGAAAAAGAGTGAATGTTTTTCCATGTTACGGTTAGTAATAATAATTCGTCATCACTAACATTACTTCCACGAACCAGACGAGAACGCTAGTCCAAGTAAATCAGTGTATAATAATAATGACAATTCCACGTCTCTAAAAAAGATGAAAACGCTAGTCGGAGCAAATGTGTGTATATTAATTACTTACCTATATAATTCTGATGCCCCGACTACATAAAAAAAAAAAAATTGAGGACGCTAGTCCGATTAAATTGATTTACAATAATAATAATTCCTCAATTCTAAAATTCACAGTTTGTGATTGTAATGAAGAATGCGGGGACACTTGTCAGTGTAAAGCACTTTATAATAAAGGTAATTCCTCAGCTTTGACATTCAAACAATTTTGAGTATAGCAACCAAGATAAAGACGGTGAAATTAGTAAATTTGTGTATATTAATTAGTAACCTATATAATTTGCAATATTTTGACTATAGCAAACAACTTGAGGACGCTAGTCCGAGTAAATTTATTTATAATAATAAATCCTCCTCTCCAAAATACACACGTTAGGATTATAACTAATAAGGCTAGGACCCCATTCAGTAAAAAACACTGCATAATAATGACAATTATTCATCTTTAAAATTCAAACATTGTGAGTATAGCAACCAAGATGAAGACGCTAATCTTAGTAAATTTGTGTATATTAATTATTTATCTATAAAATTCAAAGGATTTGATTTAAATAATCATGAGGACGTTTCTCAGAGTAGATCAGTGTATACTAATTCATTATCTTTAAAATTCGAATGGTGTGATTTACGGTGAAAAAAAAGTCATTGTATTACAAAGTGTCGATTTAACTGAATCTTCTGAAGTGAAAACAAAAGAAACAAACTCGAAAATCCTTCTTACCCGATAAGAATATCACCACGTGTAGTTGCATGATCCTGTTCGGTGCTGAACAGGCCCGTTTCACTCGTCCAGTCACTCTAGTTCCTTCTCACAAAAGATTTGCTCTTTTGTAGATTGTCATCGATAAATACATATAATTAAAACATAGCTTTTTGCATGCATTGGCTTTTAGAAAGGTGCAATTACGTGTATGCGCGTCTGTGTGTGCCAACGACTGCACATTAATATTATCCACACCTGTAAGTGTCTTGACGGTCATCTTTCTTCTTCATTCGATGAAATATGTTATTTCTGATGTTGCTTAGCACTCCTACAGTTATGCAAAACGCGACATCTGATACAGCAAACAATAATTAACGATTAAAAGTCACACTTCATAATGCTATGGGAGACGTGAATGGCAACTGGTCGCTGTTTTTAAAATCTTCATGCATAATTTTCTTTCAGCATAAGTGTGACGAAACTGAACAGATCTTGGAACACAGGTAAACATCTAACAACACGGCAAACCTCTTCTCAAATTTCTTAGCGGTCAGTATTTGAATTGGACAAATCGGAAATGTCGTTTTTGAATTTAAGACGATGTTAATTGTAATATTAATGATAATGGTAATATTAGCCGCATCGTTACAAAAGAAAAAAAAAACTCGGTATTCATTGCCCGATCAACCAGTGCTTTGCATCACTTACTTGACATCGGATCGAGATCAAAGTGTAGTATCTGTTCTCTGCATTTCTAATAGTAATATTTGCCATTTCTTTATAAGGGAACATTCCGTATTAATTGACCGATCAGCCAGTGCTTTTCTTCACTGAATTGACATTGGATCGAGATCAAAGTGTAGTATCTGTTCTCTGCATTTCTAATAGTAATATTTGCCATTTCTTTATAAGGGAACATTCCGTATTAATTGACCGATCAGCCAGTGCTTTTCTTCACTGAATTGACATTGGATCGAGATCAAAGTGTAGTATCTGTTCTCTGCATTTCTAATAGTAATATTTGCCATTTCTTTATAAGGGAACATTCCGTATTAATTGACCGATCAGCCAGTGCTTTTCTTCACTGAATTGACATTGGATCGAGATCAAAGTGTAGTATCTGTTCTCTGCATTTCTAATAGTAATATTTGCCATTTCTTTATAAGGGAACATTCCATATTAATTGACCGATCAGCCAGTGCTTTTCTGCACTGAATTGACATTGGATCGAGATCAAAGTGTAGTATCTGTTCTCTGCATTTCTAATAGTAATATTTGCCATTTCTTTATAAGGGAACATTCCGTATTAATTGACCGATCAGCCAGTGCTTTTCTTCACTGAATTGACATTGGATCGAGATCAAAGTGTAGTATCTGTTCTCTGCATTTCTAATAGTAATATTTGCCATTTCTTTATAAGGGAACATTCCGTATTAATTGACCGATCAGCCAGTGCTTTTCTTCACTGAATTGACATTGGATCGAGATCAAAGTGTAGTATCTGTTCTCTGCATTTCTAATAGTAATATTTGCCATTTCTTTATAAGGGAACATTCCGTATTAATTGACCGATCAGCCAGTGCTTTTCTTCACTGAATTGACATTGGATCGAGATCAAAGTGTAGTATCTGTTCTCTGCATTTCTAATAGTAATATTTGCCATTTCTTTATAAGGCTACATTCAGTATTCATTGTGCGATAAGCCAGTGCTTTTCTTTACTTAATTGACATCGGGTCGAGATCAATGTGTATTATCTATTACCTGCATTTCTAATAGTAATATTTGCCATTTTTTATGAGGAAACATTACTTATTCATTGTGCAATCAGCCAGTGCTTTTCTTCATTTGATTGACATCGGATCGACATCAAAGTGTTGTATATGTTCTCTGCATTCTAATAGTAATATTTGCCATTTCTTTATAAGGAAACATTCATTATTCATTGACCGATCAGCCAGTGCTTTTTTCCTCACTTAATTGATATCGGAACGAGATGAAAGTGTAGTATCTGTTATCTGCATTTCTAATAGTAATATTTGTCATTTCTTTATAAGGAAACATTCAGTAATCCTTCTCCGATCAGGCAGTGAATTTCTTCACTGAATTGACATCGGATCGAGATCAAAGTGTTGTATCTGTTCTCTACATTTCTAATAGTAATATTGACCATTTCTTTATAAGGACACATTCCGTATTCATTGACCGATCAGCCAGAGCTTTACTTCACTTAATTGACATCGGATGGAGATCAAAGTGTAGTATCTGTTATCTGCATTTATAATAGTAATATTTGCCATTTCTTTATAAGGAAACATTCAGTATTCATTGATCGATCAGCCAGTGGTTTTCTTCACTTAATTGACATCGGATCGAGATCAAAATGTAGTATCTGTAATCTGCATTTCTAATAGTAATATTTGCCATTTCTTTATAAGGAAACATTTGGTATTCATTGATCGATCAGCCTTTGCTTGTCTTCACTTAATTTACATCGGAGCGACATCAAAGTGTTGTATCTGTTCTCTGCATTTCTAATAGTAATAAAAAAAAACAGGAATATAACGCTGACAACTCATTTGAACAAATATACGGGGTGCAATGTATAAATTGTCGTCTAAATGAGGCAAACATGAATATAAAACTGTCATTCCACCTGAAAAAATATAACGGGTGCAATGGAAAAATTGTCGTCTAAATAACGCAAGAATGAAAATATCACTGACATTTCATTTGAACAAATATTCAGGGTTCAATGGATAAATAGTCGTCTAAATGACGAAAACATGAATATAACACTGACATCACAATTGACCAAATAAACAGTGTGCAATGGATGAATTGTCATCTAAATGACGCAAACATAGATATAAAACTGCCCTCACATCTCAACAAATATACCGGGTACGTTAGATAAAATGTCCTCTAAATGACGCGAAAATGAAAATAACACTGACATCTAACTTTGTCAGCTATACAGGGAGCAATGAACAAATTGTCGTCTAAATTTGGCAGACATGAATATGTCACTGACATATTTAAACAAATATATAGCGTCAACGGATAAATTGTCGTCTAAATGACGGAAACATGAATATAACACTGACATCTCATTTGAACATTACACAGGGTGCAATGGATAAATTGTCGTCTAAATGACGCAAACGTCAATATCACGCTGACATCTCATTTGAACAAATATAGAATGTATATGAATAAATTGTCGTCTAATTAACGCAAAAATTGTTATGGGAACTTACCCATAAGAATAATGGACTATTCTGTACATCATAAATACTGCTCCTCAAGAGGAAGCAGCAGTCAGTCAGAGTCAGTCAGAGACAGAGTCAAGAGTCAGATGATTAATGTATGACATTGGAATAGTGATACTTGTCGAGACAACATAGTTCAATCTAACCAAATCTGATATTCATTACTAATACTTCTACTTCTTTGTACATATTTCTGTTTGTAATATATCTGTGTTATTCCATACCTGTGTTCGGGTTATTCTTCATTGCTTGTACCTTGTACTATCACCGTGGTACAAGGTACTTGGACCATATCTAGTGGCGACGAGGTAACCCCAAGAAAAAACGAACTCTCTACGCGGAGGACATACTTTTTTTGCTATCCGTCGCACATAATAAGTGGCGACGATGTAACACAAAGGAAAAACGAACTCTCTACGCGGAGGACATACTTTTTTTGCTATCCGTCGCACATAACAGTGGTCGACGAGTAAACTCTAAAAAAACAAAAACAAGTTCTACGTGGAGATTTCTAAAAAAAAAACAAGTTCTACGCGAACACACAAAAAAAAGAGAAAAAAAAGGAATTTTCTTTTTCGATATCAATTTTACTGGCAACAAAGGAATTTTTTTTTGCGTACACAGGTTTCAGAGTATCAGGTTACACTAAAGTAAAATACGTACACAAAATTACGTCAACATGGAAGATTTTAAGTAAACCATTGTGGAACTTATCAAAATCCAATTTGAACAGCAGAAAAAGTACGAACAGAAACATCTTGAGTTACAAGAATTATTGCTACATGTAATGTCAAATAAAGAGCAAAAATCCGAGAACGAAACAGTTCTCTCACAAGACGCTATTTGGAGTACTATCGAAGATTTCACGTACGCACCCGACGAAGATAAAATTTTTGCAAATTACTTCCGAAGGTACGAAGATCTATATGAATTTGACTGCAAAGATTGGTCAGACACACGTAAAGTGCGTCTATTACTCAGAAAATTAAGCACATCCGAATATAACAAATTCGTAGATTATATCCTTCCAAGAATAACAAATGAGCTAACTTTCAAAGAAGCCATGAAACTGCTAACAGAACTTTTCAGCCATAATACCTCACTATTCCACAAAAGATGGAAATGTCTGAACCTAACAAAAAAGGACAGCTAAGATTACATAACTTTCGCGTCCATTGTTAATAAATATTGTGATGTCTTCAAATTATCGGAACTCAGCGCGGACAATTTCAAATGCTTAATTTACGTCCAAGGCCTGGTCTCAACCAAAGACGCGGAAATGAGACGCAGAATCCTTACTAAATTGGAGAGTGAACAAGATTTGACACTTCAAAAACTATCCGAACACTGCCAGAGATGCATGTGTGAAGAAAGACTCAAAAGACATAGAAGAAGCTGGCATAGCACACATACGTAAAGTCCGAAGACAGACAAACTTTCCCTCCTCAGAAACAAACCAAACCAAACCAATTTTCCCACCTCAAGAACAGGTAAAACAAAATTTTCTAACTACCACACAGTCCATGCTATAGCTGTGGTACTTAGCATTGGTTTAAAGACTGTCCATATCGTTTTAAAACTTGTCTAACATGCAAAAAAATAGGACACAAAAGTTCTCATTGTTGGTCTAGAGAAAGCAAAAGCAGAATAAGAATCACGAGGACTAACCAAGCTGATGAGACTAACATAAGAAAATACGTACAAGTTGAAATGCAAAATAGAAAAGTCAGGCTACAGCTGGATTCTGGCTCAGACTTAACTATTATAAACCTACAAACATGGAGAAAACTGAACAAACCTGCCATGTTAAAAACGGTTAAAATTGTTAGATCAATTACGGGGAGAAAGATAAAATTTGAGGGTGAAGTAATTACAAATGTAACATTTAATGGAATGACGGAAAAAATAAAAATGTACGTCTTAAGAAATACAGAAAAACTATTCGGAACGGACTGGATGCAAAAATTCGAATTGTGGGACTTACCAATAAGTACGTACTGCCAAAATGTAAAAAGCTTACCAAACGAGACAGACAAATTAAAAGAGAAACTAAAAACGAGTTTCCCCGAAGTATTTTCAGCAGGTCTCGGAAGATGTAAGAAAATGGCAGCAAATATCGAAATAAAAGAAAACGTTCAATCTATCTTCAAGAAAAAAAAGAGCGTACCGTTTGCGTCAATAGAAAAATTGATTAAGAATTAATTAGACTCGAAAACACTGGCATATTGACAAAAGTAAATGGGCTGCACCGACGGTCTACGACAAAAAGAAATCAGGAGAAATTCGAGTTTGCGCTGATTTTTCTACAGGTTTGAACGCAGCAATAAAGGACTACCACTATCCTCTACACAGTCCAGAAGAAGTATTCACTAAAATAAATGGCGGAAAATATTTTTCAAACATTGATTTAAGTGAAGCGTACTTGCAAATTCCAGTCGATGAGGAAAGTTCAAAACTACTATGCATAAACACACACAAAGGATTGTACAGATACCAAAGATTACCTTTTAGAATTAAGGTCGTGCCGGCTATATTCCAACAGACAATGGATACGATGCTTGCCAGACTAGACTACACGATTGCATATCTGGATGACGTATTGATTAATAGCGAAAGCGTTGAACAACATTGGGAATATGTACAAGAAGTGTTTAAGAGAATACAAAGTTATGGATTCAAGGTAAAAAAAAAACAAGTTGGATTTTTTCCTGAAGGAAATTAAATACCTTGGCCATATCATAGATCAAGAAGGTAGACGACCAGACCCTGAAAGGGCAACGGCAATAAAAAAAATGCCAGTTCCTAAGAACATAACAGAACTACAAAGTTTTCTAGGCTTAGTGAGTTACTACCGGGAATTCATTCCTCAAATGCATAAACTACGCGCACCACTGAACGAGCTGTTAAAGAAAGAAAAAAATTGGCAATGGACAGATCAATGCCAGGAAACATTTGAAAAAATAATTAAGACGTTAACTTCAGATTTATCTTTGGCACACTACGATCCTAAACTAGAAATTATAGTAGCAAGTGACGCGAGCGCCTATGGAGTCGGAGCGTGTATATTGCATAAAATGCCAGATGGGACAATAAAACCTATCGCACATGCTTTTCGAACGTTACTACCAGCGGAGAAAAATTAATCACAAATAGAGAAAGAAGCTCTGGAAATTATATTCGCTGTCACAAGATTTCACAGGTACAACTATGGTAGATTTTTTACTCTTCAGTCGGATCACAAACCGTTACTAACAATTTTTGGTTCGAAAAAGGTCTACCGGTTTACACTGCAAATAGGTTACTTAGATGGGGAACAATTCTTCTGAACTAAAATTTCAGATTGGAATATTTACCAACGAAAAAGATCGGGCATGCGGATGGTCTGTCGAGACTTATACCAACCAAAACAGAACCATTGGAAGATACGGTAACCGCAGCAGAAATGAAGAAGATATCAGGACAGCACTATGTTGTACAGTTAGAAACCTCCCAGCCAAACTACAAGACATAACAAATGAAGCCAAAAATGACGAATTCATAAATGAAACAAAACCAAAAAAGTAGCAGAAAAAATGAGCAAATATCGGACAGCTATTCTCTATGCGATAATGTGCTACTTTACAACGAAAGGTTTGTAATTCCCAAAACACTACAAAAGCGAATCTTAAAGGATTTCCAGAGGCCATCCTGGAAAAAATAGAATGAAGTCGCTAATGCGAAGCTATGTGTAGTGGAAAAATATGAACCAGGATATTACACAGATGTTGGAAATGTGCAAGGGTTGTAACTTAGCAGCCAAAGCACCGCCAATCATACATAAGCCATGGCCAGAGACTGATCGTCCGTGATCAAGAATACACGCAGATTATGCAGGTTAAATTGACAGTTTCTACTATTTAATCATAGTTGATAGTTATAGTAAATGGCCGGAGGTGTTTCGTTTCAAACATCCTACTGCAGAAACGACCATAAATTGCCTCCACGAGCTATTCGCTCGATTTGATGTAGTGGATTGCCTAGTCACAGATAATGGAACGCAATTCACATCAGCAGACTTCCAAGAGTTTTTCGAAATTTATCAAGTAAAACATATAAAAACCCCGCCTTATCACCCAATATCAAATGGGCAAGCGGAGAGATTTGTTGATACACTTAAAAGAGCGTTACGAAAAGCCTATGAAGTGCCTACGGAAAAAGCATTACAGCAATTTTTTTTGGTATATCGAATAACGCCAAATAAAGCTACGCCATCGACATTTTCACACGCAGAAGTGATGTTTGCTAGAAAAATCAGATCTGCAGTTGATAAATTGCTACCAAGTCAAACGAAACAAGTAACACAGCCCTACGCACCAAAAAGAAAATTCCTCCCAGGAGAAAAAAGTTTTCTTTAAAGCATATAAAAATAATACATCTTACACGTAAACCAAATAAGGAAAAGACTGTTACAGGATGCTAACGGTCCACCCCAAGAAGAGGTGATGGAAACGATTTTCGATACATTTGATATAAAAAGACCGCAAACAATGCCAGAACCAAAAAAATCGTCCAGAAAAAGAAAGTTCACAGAACCTTTGGAAATAGATCCAAAGAAAAAAAGATATTAAAAACCCCTGCTACTCAAAAGCTATGGAAGGCAGGTGTTATGGGAACTTACCCATAATAATAATGGACTATTCCGGACATCATAAATACTGCTCCTCAAGAGGAAGCAGCAGTCAGTCAGAGTCAGTTGTTTTTGGACGACTCGGCTAGACGGTCGAACTCTCTGCCTCTGGGTAGAGAGGAACCCGGACGAGGCTTCGCCGAAGGGCAGAGCCTCGTTCGGGGAGGTTGACCAACCCGATCCCGTTTATACGGGTTCTACGGGCATTTTTTGGCCGAGCCTACGGGCTCGGGAATACCCACGGTAAACTCGGCCTTGTGTCACATCTATCCCACGTGGGGGGAGGCAGTAAATACTGTCAGTCAGAGACAGAGTCAAGAGTCAGACGATTAATGTAAGACAGTGGAATAGTGATACTTGTCGAGACAACATAGATCTCTCTAACCAAATCTACTTCTTTGTACATATTTCCGTTTGTAATATATCTGTGATATTTCATATCTGTGTTCGAGTTATTCTTCATTGGTTCTACCGTTGTACCATCACCGTGGTACAAGGAACTTGGACCATAACAAAAATGAAAATAGCACTTACTCTCTTTTGAACAAATATACACTGTGCAATGGATAAATTGTCGTCTATATGACGCAATTTTTAATATAACACTGACATCTCATCAGAAAAAATATACAGATTGCTATGGATAAATTGTCGACTAAATGAAGTAAACATGGATAAAACACTGACATCTCATTTGGCCAAATAAACAGTGTGCAATGGATAAATTGTCGTCTAAATGGCGCGAAAATGAAAATAACACTGACATCTCATTTTAACAGCTATACAGAGAGCAATGTATAAATTGTCGTCTAAATTTGGCAGACATTAATATAACACTGACATCTCATTTGTAGAAATATATGGAGTCAATGAATAAATTGTCGTCTAAATGATGCAAACATGACTATAAAACTGACATATCATTTGAACAAATTTTAGGGTGCAGTGTATAAATTTACGTAGAAATGACGAAAACATGAAAATGACACTGGCATCTCATTTGAACAAATATGCAGAGTGCAATGGATAAATTGTCGTATAAATCACGCAAACATGAATATAAGACTGACCTCACATCTGAACAAATATAGCGGGTGCACTGGATAAATTGTCGTCTAAATGACGCGAATATGAAAATAACACTGACATCTCATTTTAACAGCTATACATGGAGCAATGTATGAATTGTCGTCTCAATTTGGCAGACATGAATATAACATTGACATCTCATTTGTTCAAATGTACAGGATCGATGAATAAATTGTCGTCTAAATGAAGCAATATTGAAAATAACACGGAGATCTCATTTTAACAGATTTACAGATTGCGAGGGATAAATTGTCGTGTAATGACGCAAAATTGAAAATATCACTGTCATCTCATTTCAATATATATATATTTGACAAAACTACACGAAAATATCTTGAAATACTAAATAGTAATATATTCAGTATAATCGACATTTGTTTCAACTACCGCCTCCAGATGACATCAGAATCTCCTGCAACATTTAATTTGTTAAATGCTCTGCCATAATCCTTTCATTCAGTTAATCTTTGGCGTTACAAGGAGTTTTGTTCATCTTTCGCTCAACTGCGTCCCACACATAATAATCAAATATGTTGTAACCTGGGTAGATGAGTAGTCAGATGAAAGAGATGATGTAGTCGCATATATTGTCTGACAATCATTACTGGATTCTCCTGCTCGTGTGGCATGGTGCAGAGTCATGTTGCGAGACATAGGGTTTCGATCAGCCGACCTCTTGATCCAGGGCAGCACTGTCTACCCAAAGAACTGGATGTGGGAAGATGAATAGAGGCGTGACGATGCAGTACAAACACGTCATTTCAAATTTTTGCCTGAGTAAAAATGCGCCATGTTTCTCTTTTTATCATATACGGTTCCCAACTGACCCTACTATAGTGACAAGTCGACAAGATAAAAAACACAAAACGCGTGCGCGAAATTAAAATTATACGTTTGCGACAATTTACCCATCGCACCATATATATATATATATATATATATATATATATATATATATATATATATATATATATATATATATATATATATATATATATATTCCGTGTGTAACAGCAAAATTGTCCAAGTTGTATAAAAACAAATGTGTCCATTTCTCGAATTAGATTTGATTCGTAGCATCTTAAAAACTATCAAAGATATCTTTCTGGAATTCTCCGGGGTTTTTATAACGATATTGGACTCTCCTTTGAGCAATAAGGATGTATAATTACTCTCCGAATTTAACAGTAGAATCCTGGTGAAATCGATCATAAACGAAAATGACAAGTTCATCATTATTTAATCATAGCTAGGGATAGGAAGTTCATGAAGGATTGAAATAAAGTTCAAATATTTATGTATATATATTATTCCAGGGTTATTTTCCACCTTATTCAAGATGATGATCTCTCTAACCTTCTAACGTTCTCCCCTGATGTAACAAGGTGCCTCACATGTTTCATATACCATTTCATTTTCAAGTCTTTATTCGCGTTGTCTTGATGGTTCTTGAATGGACTTTGAAGATGGAAGCCAAAATATGAATTCTGGTACCATTATTGAAGGCCGGATTGATATTTTTCTTCTCACCATTGTTCAATTGGAAAGTCAGTGGGGATGACACAAAACCATTTTAACCTATTCTCTTTCTAAGCAGATTTCAGTGATTCTTACGACAAATGGCGTCAAGATGGCTATACGTGTTATCGGAAAAGATGGAAAAATGAAAATCAATGAGTTTTTTTTTGTTTTTTTTTTAGATATTAAACATTTAGTAGGATGTAAAATTATGCTTTTACACAGATTACACCCGTATGCAGACACGAATTTAACAACGTGACATTTCTAAATAACGACTTTTTTTAATATGTGGAGGTCGACTGTACTCATTTCAATACCTATGTCTAGGGATATCTAGTCGTTTTGTTTTTATTTTATTTACTGCTCATCCCGTTTACATTCTGTCCGTTACACACTGCCCGGCCCAGGGATTGAACTTACGATTATTGACACAAAATTCACAGACCAACACTTCAATCCACTAAGCTATTTTCTGGTGACATGACTCCATTTATTATGTTAATATTTTAATTTTTTAGTAATTTGTGACGTTGGGCGAAAATATCCCAAACCAAGTTTATTCTATGTACACCTTCCTTATCTTCTATACTAAATTTCTTATAACTGATCCATATACAGAATTATTTGTAACGTATAGTATTTAATAATTCCAAATCCGGAATTTCTATGATAGATTCAGAGTATATGCCATAACTGCTTTCATTCCAATTCCAAATCATTGTTTCCGTTTTGGAAATGTTTATCTTGAGTCCTATTTCTTGGAACACTTGATAGAAGATGTTTTTATTTTTATGATGGATACAGGGTAGGTGCCATTACTGCCTTCATTCCAATTCCAGATCATAATTTCTATGTTGAATGTTAATATATTGCGTCATATTGCTTGGAACACTTGGTAGAGAGCAGTTCATTTTGTGTAAGATCATTCTTGGCGATTTTCAACGTGGCCGATAGGACGTTGCTTTTGTTTAGCGGTCTATCAACCACTAGGTCTTATTTAATGTTAAAATCTAAATATTTTATATTAATATTTTGATTTTGTAGTAACTTGTGGCGTTGGGCGAAACTATCCCAAGCACAGTTTATTCTGTGTATACCTTCCTTATCATCTATACTAAATTTGTTATTACTCATCTATGCACCAAGTCATTTGAATTGTTAAGCATTTACGAATTTCGGGGAATTTTAATAATTTTATAAATACCATAGCGGAAAGTTTATATGTGTTTGCATTTAGAGAAAAGATATGCGGGATGCTACATTATATCGCTGGAAGATTGACTGAAGCAGAGATGCTAGGTCAGGACCAATGATATTGCAGATTCTTCTTTGGATGTTATCAACATTCTCTAAAGATACAATGCTAGCAGCAGACCAGATTTAATGATAAGGGATTTCTGAGTTTTATAGACTATGAGAAAAATTAAATTAAGGAGAGAAAAAAATAAATTTAAAGGAATTAAGAAAACAGTAGATGACGATTGTCATTTCATTTAAATCTTTGTTGATCAAACTTGACTGGACAGCAAGTAGCCGGACCAGAGTTTCACAAGCAAGAAGTGCAAGTAAAGAAACTGTTAGCATAGAAATTACGGTTACATTTAGCCATTCCAACTGTAAGATGACGAGACCTAACTACCAAACGCTAATATATCTCTGCCACCTTCTTTTATTTTGAAAGTGAATACTTCATTCGATCAGTGTTAGTTTATCTCTTACTCTTGGTAAAGACTTTGGTTACTCTACTTTGAATATTGCTTATCAGTTATACACAGAGTATCAGGATTCAATTTCAAGATATTGAAATGAATAAAACAGTTTATTTTTAAAAGAATATCGGAGTTTCTATAACAAATGTATACAGCATATTGATGTCACTTGAATTTTACAAATATACCGAAAAATACACTAAAAAATGCTATTCTTAATACTTATAATATTCTAGATACACCCTTATGCAAATTAATTGAAAGGAAACGAATAATTACGTTATTATTTACATTTATTTCGTATTTTTACAAAGAAACAAGACCCCGTGCACATGTTAGTACTTCGTAGATCCATTCCACAAAGTCTTTCCTTGCAGATTGACTACACATTCTCGATTGGATTTATATCAGGAGAGTTTCCGGGACAAACTATATTACTTTGATTTGCTCACTGGAAAGGCTTGCCCGTGTGTTCGTGCAGAGTTACAATTTTCGTACGCTTCCTTGGAGTAATGTCCATCCCAGACAATGGCCGTAGGAGAACTAATCGACCCTCGAGACAATAGTATCTGGATGTGATAAAAATCTGATGCAATCACTGATGACGCACTATTTTTAACAAATTTCAAACAAATTTCATCGTATACCCTGAAAATAGATTCATATTACTGCACACCACTGCAAATGACCTAATCCGAGGAAAAAATAGAAGTCGTTTTCTCCCTGTAACTCCAGATATGTTAATTGCTTCAAAATGTGAAGCTGCTCTATTAAAAATTCCTTAAATATAAGGTTTAAAATGACCGTCTTGTGTCGACTATCATGGTTTCTTGGTATACAGTTCGAATTTAAGGACAACACTATTACAATGAATCAATCCAGATACATCGAAAAACTCTTATCTAAATTCAGCATGCAAAATTGTAAAACACGAACTACTCCATGTAAAGTGGATTTAAACACAATTATTAATAATGAAGATGGTATAGCGGCGTGTGAGAAAGAATACAGAATATTGATTGGAAGTCTTATTTACGTCATGACATCAACAAGGCCAAACATCTGCTATACGGCTACTACGTTATCTCAAAACTTAAATAAACCGAGGACTGTGCATTTAACAAGAGCTAAGCAAGTATTACGTTATTTAAAGGGAACTAAGAATCAGTGCTTAGTATTACGACAATCAAAAAATCACCTACAACTGGAAGGATTTTGTGATGCTGTTTGGGCAAATTCACCAGATCGTAAAAGTATCACAGGCTATTGCTTTAGATTGGCAAAAGATAATCCAATAATTGGCTAGAAATCTAAGAAACAGGGAATGATTTCACTTTCAACATGTGAGGCCGAATATGTTGCATTGTCGCAAGCAACACAAGAGGCTATTTTTTCTATTACTAATAAAAACAATTACAACACTGATAATAAGTGAGCCTATAACTATTTACTGTGACACACAGGCCAATATTGCTTTGGCTAAAAATACAATAATACATCAAAGATCAAAACATATTGATATTAAATATCAATTTGCTAGGGATCAGGTACAAAAGAAAACAGTACAAATTGAATATGTTCAATCGGAAAATAACGTGTCGGATTTGTTTACACAGTCAATTACAAAATTGAAATTAGGGGCTTTCATTCCTGTCATATTTGGTACTGACATATAAGGGCCTTATTAGTCCTTGGTAGTTATTGTATTAAGAGACGTCAGTTTTTGGTATGAATTTGAGTCCTTTGTTTCGGGGTATAAACGTAAATAGCCCTACTTTTAGCCCAATTCTCCTCTGAATGACTCTCAGAATAACTCTGACCCGGAGTGTTAGTGCCTGTTTTAATGGGTCCCATCTATGGGTAAAATAACAACTTTTTCCACTTTTTTGTTGGGATCACAACCCAAATTCATAATTTTGTTATTAATGTTTATTAACCTGAAATACTTATCATAGGAAAAAATGATATAACTAATTTTTGTGGATATTAACTTAAAAAAATAATTTTATGAATACTAAAGTATTTGTTCCATATGAATATTGACTTTACTAATATTTTGAAAGAAGATTCCATAATGTACCTAAAATGAGTGGGTGTTGGAGATTTTGGGTAACTTGGTGTACTACTGAGCCAGCCAAAATGAGCTGACTCATTTTATAGTTCACCAATTTAAGCAATCAGAAGGCGACGTGTATAAAGGCGGCCATGTTTTTTCCGGTATATTCACTGCCAGCCTTTGATATCGAAGACTGAAGAATTACGGAACAGCTGCTGGTGGCATTGGCGATATAGTCAGATTCAGTAGAGTGTCTGACTCGCGAGAGTTAATCTTTAACGTTGTTTCATTGAACATATTACGTACTGCGCTGGATTCTATATTCATAGACTATGGTGAACATGGTCAACAAATAGTCTTCTGCATGGAGGCTGCCATGTATTTGACTTGGTTAAGTAAAGTAATATTTAAGACAATGTTCAGAAAATGTATCTTGGAAAATTCCAGGCTTTTGTGTTATCTTGAAGAAGCTTCCGGAGTTGATCCCTTGAGAAACGGTATTCTGCACAAGAAAGCATTAATGGCAAGAGTCATGGCGTCTGTGCGGATGCTTTTTTGTAATAATAACAGGGAAATCGAGTAGGTCAGATCTTCATTGATTCTGGTGAAGCCATATTGATATGTCATAACGGAGAAGTCGATCAGCTCGGAGTTCTATTCAATGACTCTGGTGAAGCCATATTGATAATACACAAGGGAAAAGTCGAGCAGATCGGATCTCTCTTCAGTGACTCTGGTGAAGGCATATTTATATTACACAAGGGAGATTTCCATCAGGTCGGATTTCTCTTTAATGGTTCTGGTGAAGCCATATTGATATTACACAGAGGAGAAAACTAGCAGATTGGATCTGTTCAGTGACTCTGGCGAAACCATATTTCTATTACACAAGAGAGATTTCGATCAGGTCGGATTTCTCTTTAATGGTTCTGGTGAAGGCATATTGATATTTCACGACGGAGAATTCAATCAGGTCGGCTTTCTATTCAATGACTCTGGTGGAGCCATATTGATATTTCATAACGGAGAAGTCGATCAGGTCGGATTTCTTTTTAATGACTCTGGTGAAGACATATTGATATTTCACAGAGGAGAAAACTAGCAGATTGGATCTGTCTTCGGTGATTCTTGTGAAGGCATATTGATATTTCATAACGGAGAAGTCAAACAGGTCGCATCTCTCTTCAGTGATACTGGTGAAGGCATATTGATATTTCATAACGGAGAATTCGGACAAATCCGATCTCTCTTCAGCGATTCTGGTGAAGGAATATTGATATTTCACAACGGAGAAGTCGAGAAGATTGGATCTCACTTCAATGATAATGGTGAAGACATATTGGTATTTCATGACGGAGAAGTCGAGCAGGTCGGATCTCTCTTCAGTGATTGTGATGAAGCAATATTGATATTTCATAACGGAGAATTCGTCAGGTCATGTCTCTCTTCAATGTCTATAGTGAAGCCATATTAATATTACACAACGGATATTCGAGCAAGGCCGGGCCTTTCTTCTGTGATTCTGGTGAAAGTCATAACGGAGAAGTCGGGTAGGACAGATTTCTCTTCAATGACTCTTGTGAACCCATATTGATATTACACAACGGAGAATTCGAGCAAATCGGATCTCTCTTCAGGGATTCTCGTGAAGTCATATTGATATTTCATAGCGGACAAGTCGAGCAGATCGGATCTCTCTTCAGTGATTCGGGTGACGGCATTTTGATATTACACATATTACACATTACATATTAGGAGTCGTCGATCAGGTCGTATCTGTCTTCAGTGTTTCTGGTGAAGCCATATTTATATTTCATAACGGAGAAGTAGATCAGGTCGGATTTCTCTTGAATATCAATGGTGAAGCCATATTGATATTACAAAAGGGAGAATTCACGGAGGTCGGATCTTTCTTCAGGAATTCTGGTGAAGCCATAACGGAGAAATTCGAGCAGGTCGGATTTTCTTCAATGACTGGTTAAGCCATATTGATATTAAACAAAGGAGAAGTCGATCAGGTCGGATCGTTCATAAGTGCTTCTGGTGAAGACATATTGATATTTCATAACGGATAATTCGAGCAGGGCGGATCTCACTTCAATGATTCTAGTGAAGTCATATATTTCACAGCGGAGAAACTGAGCAGATCGGATGTCTTTTCAATGATTCTGGTGAAGGAATATTAAAATTTCACAGCGGAGAAGTCGTGCAGGTCTGATCACTCTTCAGTGATTCTCATGATGCCATACTGATATTACACAACGGAGAAGTCGAGCAGATCGGATCTCTATTCAGTGATTCTGGTGAAGCCGTATTGGTATTTCATAACGGTGATGTCTATCAGATCAGATCTCTCTTCAATAACTCTGGTGAAGCCATATTGACATTTTACAGCGGAGAAGACGAGTAGATCGGTTCTCTCTTAAGTGATTCTAGTGAAGTCATATTTATATTACACAACGTAGAAGTTGATCATGTCGGATTTCTCTTCAATGCCTCTGGTGACGCTATTTTGATATTACGCAATCGAACAGGTCGGATCTTTCTTCAGTGCTTCTTGTAAAGCCATATTGCTATTTCATAAGGGAGAAGTCGATCAGTTTCGGATCTCTCTTTAGTTATTCTGCTGAAGTCATATTGATATCTCCTAACCGGGAAGTCGAGCAAGTTGCATCTCTCTTCATTGTTTCTGGTGAAGCCATATTGATATTTTATAACGTATAAGTCGAGCAGGTCGGATCTCTCTTCAGTGATTCACGTGAAGTCGTATTGATATTTTATATAACGGAGAAATGGAGCAGGTCGGATCTCTCTTCAGTCTTTCTGGGGAAGGAATATAGATAATTCAGAGTGGAGCATTCGTGCAGATCAGATCTCTATTCAGTGATTCTGGTAAAGAAATATTGATATTATATAACGTATAAGTCGAGCAGGTCGGATCTTTCTTCAGTAATTCTGGTGAAGCCATATTGGTTTTTCATAATGGAGAATTCGAGCAGGTCGGATATCTCTTCAATGACTCTGGTGAAGCCATTTTGATATTACACAACGGAGAAGTGGAGCAGGTCCGACCTTTCTTCATTGATTCTGGTGAAGCCATATTGATATTTCATAACAGACAATCGATCAGGTCGGATTTATCTTCAATGTCTATGGTGAAGCCATATTGACATTAGACAACGCAGAAGTCGAACAGGTCGGATCATTCTTCAGTGATTCTCATGAAGCCATATTGATATTTCATAACGGATAAATCGTTCAGCTTGGATTTCTATTCAATGACTCTGGTGAAGCCATTTTGATATTACACAAGGGAAATTCGAGCAGATCGAAACTCTCTTGTGAAACCATATTGGTATTTCATTACGAAGAAATCGAGCCGATCGGATCCCTCTTCAGTGATTCTGCTGAGGTTGTGTTGAGATTACACAACAGTGAAGTCCATCAGGTCGGAATTCTCTGCAATGACACTTGTAAAGCCATATTTATATTACACAACGGAGATGTTGTGCATATCTGATCTCTCTTAAGTGATCCTGGTGTAGCCATATTGATATTTCATAACGGAGAAGTCGAGCAGGTCGGATCTCTCTTCAGTGATTCTGGTGAAGCCATATTGATATTTCACAACGGAGAATTGGATCATTTCGGATCTCTCTTCAGCGATTGTGGTGAAGTCAAATTGATATTTCACAAGGAAGTTTCGACCCGTTTGGATTTATCTTCACTGACACTGGTGAAGCCATATTTCCAAACTATCCCAAAAATGAGTCATGTGCATTTGCGTACCCTAAGTCTCCGAGACTGAGATCCTTTCTTTTACCCGCTCTTTTCATTTTACGCGATGCTTTTATATAATTTTTCTAATGGCTTTTGTATGGCAATGCATCCGGGTTGGTATCTTTAATATAGCATCCTTCTTATTGCATGAATTGGGACTTCAGTTGTAATGTTCCTTTCAAAAGCAATATTATTGGTCCATACCTGGCCTCCCGGATTCAATTAATTTTCCTCCGCTGAACTATAACTTCCCTGTGCTTTTTCTATAAATTATCTGGCGTTTATTGTTCCGATAAATGTTCTCCTATGGTACCGTTGTGATGTCAACGAACACTCGTGTCCACTTTTGTAATGCCAACGAATACTCCTTTTCCCTTTCATAATGCTCGTTGTAGTAGAGACTTTGTATTCGCAGATACAACAATAGTACGCCGTTGTGTTATACTGGTTGCAGACGCCTTCGAATATCACTCGCACTTGTTCGATAATACTCGTTCGAATAGTACTCCGTATAATGATATGAATATAGCAATAGCATAGTGAATAGAGTAGTGAATAGCGGTCCGTATAGTATTAGAAGATGGACTAGAAATAGCGATCCGAATAGTATTAGAGGATAGACTAGAAATAGCGATCTCTATAGTATAAAGGATAGACTAGAATTGCGATCCGAATAGTAACAAGGGACAGGAAATAATATAGCGATCAATCTAGAGGTCACGCGACTTCCTAATTATGCCTTTCTCCCATGGTCACGTGATCCACTTAATTCAATAATGGGATCGACTGTGTTTGCTCACTGGTGATCTATGTTCAAACTCAAGTGTCGGCAGCGACACTTTATTCCTATATAACAGTAGCTAAACTTTATGAATTTAAGTGCAGTACTATATTAACAACAAAGTCTCATCAAATTACAGTCGAAATAGCTAGACGTATCCGTAAGTTCTCTGCTAACGCTTTTTTCTCAAACTTCTGGAACTCTCTCCTCGCTCTTTGTTTTCCAGACAATTTTAATCTTCAGGTATTTAAATGCAATATCAATCGTTATCTACTGTCTTTTTTGTTATTCTTTCTTTATTCTTGCGCCTTAATAATGTTCCTATTTTTTCTTATTCTTTTTCCTTTAGTAACTAACCCCTTGTATCTTAGTGGCTTTATAAAATTACATGGGGGTAATGATTCAAATATCTATTACTTGGCGATCTGTTAATGTTGGGTTGGATATTGTAACATCACCTGGTACTTTTTATCTTTTTATCTATTTTTGGAATTCTGACAGCATGTAATTTTGCATTCATATTTAACATGATAAATGTGCATGCATATCTGAATCTTGGATGATGTCACTCTTGCGGAGGGTCGTCTGTCCCATAAATTTTGTAAGCCTTTCAGCATCATATTGAATTTAAGTCGGTACCACTCATCGACCTATTTTCCTGGATACCAAAATTTGGATTGCTCTCATAAAAGATCACAGGGACTTATCCTGAAAATTAGATTTTCGAATAATTACAACACATTAGTAAAAAGTAACCAAAATAGTTTTACCAAACTGGTTTATTGGATTCATGTGTCCATTCACTAACACAAAAAGTTTCTCCTAAAGTATCATGCAAGAGTTCATGTGAAAAGATGTTCTGTAAAAAGAAAAATATCAGTTAAGAAACTCCTAGACAAATTAATATGACGCCCAGACTTGGTCGCTGTTTGTCATGTAAATCTGGTGGCACTGAAGATAGTTTAGTGACTTGTGTGTTACTAAACGACGGTAAAAGTCGTTGTAGAAAAGCGAACAAGTCTAACGCTGATCTGAATTTTTAAATTATGTCTTTACTTTATACTTTTCAATCTACACCCTGTTTGAAGTTATTAAGTAAAGGTATGGGCTGTACTCGTGAGAACAGTTTTTGTATTTTTTTAAGGCATGGGCTTCCAGGAATCCCTTCAATTAGCCTACTGGAATATTTTGCAGTCAATCCGAGGGCTCCAACTACAACGGGTATTGTTGATGTTCCCATGTACCACATTTTTGATATGTCGATTTCAAGGACCTTGTATTTTGATAGCTTTTGAACATCTTCAATGATACATTATTATTATTATTATTATTATTATTATTGAATGATTTCACCCCAAGAAAGGCAGAAATAAAACTAAGACGAAAGGGATTAGAAAAGAATGAAAAACGTTTGGCGAGGAAAGGACAATAAAAGAACGGGTTTCACAAAGACAGAAGATGGCATTTTACGTTGCATTTAACATTTTTGAAAATTGTAAGTGACAGGGAAGCTAAAAAAAATCTGAAAGTGAGTCGCACAGGCGAATAGGCCGAGCGAATAAACTGATAGAGAAGAACTTGCGGTTACAACTAGTTGGTTCAACAGTAAAAGGATAAAAACTAGTAACCAATCTTGTGGTACGATTAAATTCATGCGGCTGAGATACAAAGGAGGAAAGGTCGTTATTACAACTGCCGTGAAAATATTTACAGAAAAGACAGGGGTAAGCAACGGTGGTGTGAAAGTACTTGAAAATGATATTCCGTTTCAGGTTCGATAACATTACAGACCCTTCTTTGGATAGTGATTTTTTAAGTATCTTCTTGTATAAGTTCTGTCTGAAATATCTATCTATCTATCTATCTATCTATCTATCTATCTATATATATATATATATATATATATATATATATATATATAATATGATAAAGTTACTTAACTGGAAATATTAATTTTTGATGATTCCCTGACTTCGAAGTTTCTTGGATTTTTCCATTCTTCAAGGGTCATATAAGATTTTCCTCAGTTTAAATCGTTAAATTACTAAAGTTCTTTCATTATCAGTAAAAGAATAAAGCTAAACATTTTTTAAAATTTTACTTTATTGCTATACACACATGTAAGCAGTCACTGATTAAATGCAAGACGGACAGAGGAAAGCCTAACCAACGAGTTTGTGCAATTGAATGGCAGAACAGGGATTTGGAGGGGTAGTGAAAAGATAAACATTACTAAGACCTAGAAGGACAAGGAATTGTGAATAGGCAGGATCATGGTAATAATAATAATAATAATAATAATAATAATAATAATAATAATAATAATAATAATTGATCATCTTATATCAGGTTGCACGATATTGGCACCCACTGAATATAAAAACCGGTATGACAGAGTGGGCCAATATCTACACTGGAAAATTTGCAACTTCTATGGGAAGGAAACTGAAAGAAACTGGTACGAACACCACCCAGAGATAGGACCTGTTATAATTCTATGGGATTACACAATACACACTGACAGAACAATCAAAGCCAACCGCCCAGACATTGTTATTAAAGACCACAAACAAAAAAAGTGCATCCTTATTGATATGGCAGTCCCTGCAGACTGCAATGTATCTTTGAAGATATTCGAAAAGTTGTCAAAATACAAGGACCTTGAAATAGAAATCTCAAAAATGTGGCACATGGGAACATCAACAATCCCTGTTGTAGTTGGAGCCCTTGGAAACGTGGGCTACAGTGGGTTTCCTCACGTCTCTGTCCTTTGTAGTACTTTTATCTATCTCTCCTAATCTCTGTTCGGCCAATCGTTTACACAAGGTCATAAAATAGGTTATGGGCTGTTTTCCATGCCCCTCTTGCCTTTACTGTGTCCTGTGAGTGTCAGATTTTCTAATTCCTCTTTCCTCATTATGTACCATAGAAATTGCTGATGTTACGTGTGTCTTTTTTGTTCCCATTTTCTCTCATGAAGCCTAGTGCACCCATGCAGATGCCCAGTGTCATAAGTGAATAACAAACATGCACCAAAGCCAAATATGCAGGACCAGATAGAAATACCTTCATATTGGATAATGCAGGGTCTCTTCACACCTAGCTAAAGTGTGCATTGTGATATCTCTAAGCGACATGCGCACCTAGATAAGGTCAGGCAACAGTCATGAAAAATACTTTCAGATGGATAATAACAATAGCCTTTCTTAATCAACATCAGAAGACTTGAACTTCATACCTGGCATTATTATTATTATTATCATCATCATTATTATTATTAGAATGCGAGATGAGCCTTATGACCCCCACCACCGTCTTCAACGATAAAATCTTTGCAGGCGGAAAGATAGATAATTAGAGATGGGGAGAATATTTCACAGATCTACTGAATCCATCAATAGAAGACAAGACATACAGTTTCGGTTTGCCCCCAGGCATCCAGATCACTCAGAACCTACCATCCCGGAGAGTGAAGTGAGAAAAGCAGTGAAATCCAACCTCAGGGCCAACGCAGCAGGAAATGATGGCATTACAAATGAAGCCATTCTTACTTGTAGTGAAACAAGAATACATTGGCTCGCCAAGATCGTTCAGAAACTTGGGAGGAGAGAAAATTATCAGGAGACTGGAAAAATGCAATCGTGGTGCCAATATGGAAGAAGAAGAAGGGTAGCAAGAAAGACTTGCAATACCTACAGAGGCGTATCACCACTTAGCCATGTAGTGAAATTGTATGCAAAGATCCTTGAGCAAAAAACAGAACATGTCAGTGGCGCCCGGTTTGGCTTCAGGGAGAGAAGGGGGTGCAGCAATGCAATCTTTGCACTCAGACAACTGTGTGAGAGGGCGATGGAACGCGACCAGGATCTCCATCTGGTATTCGTGGATCAGGAAGAAGCCTTCGATCGAGTCAACAGAGATAAGCTATGGGAGGGTCCTCGAGCAGTACGATGTCAAGGGGCAAATGCTTGACATCCTCCAGGCCATGTACGCTAACAGCAGGATCGAGGTCCGCACGGCAAGTGGAATGTCTCACTGATTTCTAGTAACATCTGGGGTTAGACAAGGCTGCAATCTCTCTCCTCTACGGTACGTGATCTACACGGACCAGATTAAAAAAGAGGCCAACCCAGATCCTGAGGCCGACGACCAGGCAATAATGAACAACGACAGGATCCAGCTTTAGAGAGGTACTGACAAACTCCACGAAAGATGCGAGAAATACGACATGAAGATCAGTATCAGTAAGACCGAGGTCATGACATTCAGCGAGAGACCAGAAAAACTGGGCATTAACATCAATGGGACCCAGCTAAAGCAAACCAGTGAATTCAAATATCTGGACAGCATATTTATTGAAAACGACAAACTGGACAGAGAAATCCAGACCGGCTGTCAGAAAGCCAACGCAGTCAGTTACCAACTTGTTCCGCTTCTAAAACATCTTAGCATTTCCATGAGCCCCAAGGCAATACTCAACGCCATTTTCCTACCAACGCTGACATACCAGTGCCAGAGATGACCCCTAACAAAAACCGTTGAGAGAAAACTGATCACTTGTGAGATGAAATGCCTGAGGAAAGCAGTGAACAAGACCAGGCGAGACAAGATCATGAATGAGGCAATAAGAGATATGGTAGGAGCAATACAAATCATACGACACATCGAAAGACTGAGGATCAAGTGGTTCAGACACCTCACTCGTATGCCTATCAACCAACTAGCCCTACAGGTACATAACCCTCAGGTACACTGGCTAGAGAACGAGAGGCAGACCATGAAGACGTTGAAACGACTCAGTGGCAGACAACCTCAGAGCCCACAAAGAAATATCTCCTCCAGGCAACTCGCCTTGCCGCTGATAGACGACTGTCTCCCTCCGCGACGCCTAACAGCACAAGCGGAAGGAAAAACTAAACTAAACTATTATTATTATCGTTGTTGTTGTTTCAATTAATCATTTCACCCAAAATTAATCAATATTATTCGTCCTAATCTGGCAGCTCAACTTCATTCAGTTTCCCACCGGTGTAAGGTTGCCTCTCTGTGTCTTTTCTATCAATACTTTCATGTTAATTGTTCGGATGAAATTTTCGCTATGCGACCGAGACTTTACGAATTTAAGTGCATTACTAGACTGACGACGAGATCTCGTCAATTTACAGTTGAGCTAGATATAACTGTAAATTCTATGCTAATAGTTTATTACCCGCGCGTCTCTCTTGTGGGTATCCATTCCGCCTCTATGATTTCCAGCCAAATTTAATCTATAAAAATTTAAATCCAATGTTAATTGCAATCTACTGTCCTCCTCATTACACTTTCCCCTTCCAGATCATTATTAATGTTTTTGTTCTGAATTCTTCTACCAGATAACCCCTTGTGTTTTAGTGGCTTTATTGCCTTTTTAAAAAATACATATATAAAAATATTAAAAATAACAAGATATTAAAATATTAAAATAACAAGAATTAAGAAGACTGAAAATAACTATTGACATTGCGATTCAATTTTTGAAGATCAAATGCAATAAAGCCACTAGGACGCAAGCGGTTGCTGAATCTTAGAGAATATTTGAAAATCTACTATTTAGGAGAGAAGACAATAAAAGAACAGGATTTTAAGAAGACAGAAGATAACGGTTGACATTGCATTTTAATTTTTGAAGATCAAACTTGACTGAAAATCAAGAAGCCAAAAGACAGTTCCACGAGAGAGAAGTGCGACATTCGAAGCTGTTAGCATAGAAATTACGGTAACATCTATCCATTTCAACTGTAAAATGATTAAACCTCGCCGCCAAACTAATAATGCGCTTAAATTTATAATGTTTAGGTATCATAGAAGAAAGATAATCGGAACAATTACCATGAAATTATTTATAGAAAAGACACAGCGAAGCTATATTACAACGATGGGTATGTGACAGAAGTCGAGATGCCAGTTCCAGACTAATAACTTTACAGATTCTTCTTCGAATGTTATCAAGAAACTCACACACACACACACACACACATACACACACACACACACACACACACACACACACATATATATATATATATATATATATATATATATATATATATATATATATATATATATATATATATATATCCCATGGTAATATACACACATCATACTCACTAACTCCCTAAGTCGCTGACTCCCTAAGAACCAAATAACACATACACTTAACAGAGACACATCCCCTTTCCAGGAACCAATAAAACTGTCAAAATGACCAAGGGAATTCAGAACAGCATGAATCCATCCAGCTCTTATCTTAAATAACAACTTAAAAGAGATTGTTTGACCAACACAAGGACTGACCAAAAGTCATGATAAAAAAATAAAAAACAAATGAAAACTACAGACAAAAGTTCATTTTCTCCATCAGTCATTCATTTCTGTATTTCACTGCTACTAACAAGCAGAATTTTTTTTCTCCTGATGATGGCCATGTTGGTTGAAACTAGTCGAGGAATCTAACTGGAATAATAATAAAAACAAAAGAATATTAATATACAACCCAGTGTGTCTGAATATTTAATTTTTTAAATAATTTTTTAATATTATTTTATTGTCCAAAACACACACACACACACACATACACACACATACACACACACACACACACACACACACATATATATATATATATATATATATATATATATATATATATATATATATATATATATATATATATATACTATTAAGATATTCCCTTACCTCGGCTAGACCCAACCCCAAAACCCTCACTACCTTTTGACCCCAAACGAAAGTGTGATTTTTATTCGCCAAAGCGAACACATTCTATCGAGAATCCACCAAAAACATCGCCGGTCTAAATCTATGTGTTCATCAATCTCTTTTTCTTTAACTTTTGTATTCATATAATTATTAATTTATCTCGTGTCATCATTTTTCTTTCTTTATTTTACTGTCAAATTTTGTCTTAAGCCTGCTATTCATATAAACTACCTCTTAACATATCCCTTTACCTCGAGTGACCCCCAGGACTTGTACCATATGAAAGCTACTGTAAAAAAAAAATCAGGTGCGCCAGACCAGATGTGGCAGCAATATTCAAAGCAAGGGCAAATAGTAGACTTAGAAATATTTAATTAGATTCTTTGAGAAAATTGTTTAACACGACACAGTGAAGCAACTTTCTTAACTGCAAACTTGGTAACTGATTCGATTATTATTATTATTATTATTATTATTATTATTATTATTATTATTAATTGTGTATGTTATGTATCCTGTTTTTTATCCTGTAGATCTGGGTCCAAAATACGGTCCTTAGGCCCTACAGGAGAATTGTCATTTAATTGATAGCACTTTTCTTCGTATATGGGATGTTCTTACTAGGACAATATTCTGGGCAACTTTTATGTTGATATTACCTGTGTCACTGTTAGTAAAATTGTCCATTCCTTTCCTCGCAAGGCCCAGAGCTCCAATTACTGTTGATACAGTTTCAGTCTTCATTCTCCACAGCCTGTTAATCTCGATCTTCACCTCCTTGTATTTGGACAATTTCTCGATAATTTTCATGGCGGTGTTTCTCTCGGATGCATACTGTTATGTCAATAAGCAGACACTTCCTGAATTTCTTGTCTTTTATGATAATATTAGGTCTGTTGTTTTTTTTTTCACTGTCAGTTTGAATTGGAATGTGCCAGAGGATAGTTAAATCGTTATTTTGGGTAACTGCGTCTGGTTGGTGTTCATACCATATCTCTATAGTTTCAATTTTGTGCTTCTTGCATACTTTCCAGTGCACATATGTCGTTACATTGTTATGTCTTTGGGTATATTCATTATTATTATTATTATTATTATTATTATTATTATTATTATTATTATTATTATTAATGTTTGTTTTAGGAGCCCATCGCAAGATTCACTCTGAAAGCTCAAGAGACTGCAAGTTCACAGATCTTCATGTTTGGTGTAATTGGATGTAACATGTAATTGACATTCCCAGCATCATTTCTGTCCTGGTTAAGACGATAAACTACATCCGACAGTAAGACCTCTGATCAGGAGGTTTTGAGGAGCGTGGAACCACCTCTTAATTTCTGGTGTTTCCAGGTTCACCTTGTTAGAGTCCCAGATATGGTCAAATAGTTAACCCCAAACTGGAGTCAACATACTATGAAAGTGTAAAAATAAATTTTAATACCAGCAATACATTTTGTTATTACCAGCAATGAATTTTGAAGAAAAAAATATTACCGGCAATATATTTTTGAAAAATATTACCAGCAATAAAAATCTTGTCAATATTAAAAACTCATTGAGGTTGATATGCTGTAAAACAAACCAAACCAAACCAATATATACTGAGATAGATGAAAAATATTACCAGCAATAAAAATCTTGTCAATATTAAAAACTCATTGAGGTTGATATGCTGTAAAACAAACCAAACCAAACCAATATATACTGAGATAGATGAAAAATATTACCAGCAATAAAAATCTTGTCAATATTAAAAACTCATTGAGGTTGATATGCTGTAAAACAAACCAAACCAAACCAATATATACTGAGATAGATGAAAAATATTACCAGCAATAAAAATCTTGTCAATATTAAAAACTCATTGAGGTTGATATGCTGTAAAACAAACCAAACCAAACCAATATATACTGAGATAGATGAAAAATATTACCAGCAATAAAAATCTTGTCAATATTAAAAACTCATTGAGGTTGATATGCTGTAAAACAAACCAAACCAAACCAATATATACTGAGATAGATGAAAAATATTACCAGCAATAAAAATCTTGTCAATATTAAAAACTCATTGAGGTTGATATGCTGTAAAACAAACCAAACCAAACCAATATATACTGAGATAGATGAAAAATATTACCAGCAATAAAAATCTTGTCAATATTAAAAACTCATTGAGGTTGATATGCTGTAAAACAAACCAAACCAAACCAATATATACTGAGATAGATAGATGAAAAATATTACCAGCAATAAAAATCTTGTCAATATTAAAAACTCATTGAGGTTGATATGCTGTAAAACAAACCAAACCAAACCAATATATACTGAGATAGATAGATGAAAAATATTACCAGCAATAAAAATCTTGTCAATATTAAAAACTCATTGAGGTTGATATGCTGTAAAACAAACCAAACCAAACCAATATATACTGAGATAGATGAAAAATATTACCAGCAATAAAAATCTTGTCAATATTAAAAACTCATTGAGGTTGATATGCTGTAAAACAAACCAAACCAAACCAATATATACTGAGATAGATAGATGAAAAATATTACCAGCAATAAAAATCTTGTCAATATTAAAAACTCATTGAGGTTGATATGCTGTAAAACAAACCAAACCAAACCAATATATACTGAGATAGATAGATGAAAAATATTACCAGCAATAAAAATCTTGTCAATATTAAAAACTCATTGAGGTTGATATGCTGTAAAACAAACCAAACCAAACCAATATATACTGAGATAGATGAAAAATATTACCAGCAATAAAAATCTTGTCAATATTAAAAACTCATTGAGGTTGATATGCTGTAAAACAAACCAAACCAAACCAATATATACTGAGATAGATGAAAAATATTACCAGCAATAAAAATCTTGTCAATATTAAAAACTCATTGAGGTTGATATGCTGTAAAACAAACCAAACCAAACCAATATATACTGAGATAGATAGATGAAAAATATTACCAGCAATAAAAATCTTGTCGGCATTAAATAATCCCTTGAGATTGATATGCCGTAAAACAAAACAAACGAAACCAGAACAGCATCATTTATTTTAATTATACGATGGTTGTATGTAATAATTTAAACTTCCTCAAAATATGTGCAATGATAAAATATAGATAGAATAAAAATAAGTAATCAGGGGAAATAAGGTGTTTGAAAAATCCAGAATTATGTGACAGTTTTAAAATTCAGGAGTCTATCACGCCAACCATCTAGGTACTGCGTCATGGTCGAAAGGTTATTAGGGTGGCATTTTAAGTCATAACATCACTGAGAAGTTCTTTTTTGCTCGCCAGCAATGTTCGACAAAGCGTATTCTGCGTTTCTCTCTATCTTTTCGACAAATATTTTCATTCCAACTGCTACGATGAGCTTTTTTTCCCCCTGATGCCCCGACTACATGACCGTGAACGTGCTTCTCGATTGGCATCTGGATCCCAACTTCTACTCCAGCATTTTCTTTCCTCGCTCTTCCCACCTATGATACTCCCTTCCGGTTTTTTGCTTCTCTGATAACTACAACCTTCAAAAATTTTAAATCAACGTCAATCATCTTCTATCTTCTTGAATCCCGTTCATCTACTGTCATTTCCTCATTCTTCCCAATACTCAGTCTTTTCTCTCACTTTCACTCCCTGCGTACTAGTGGCATACCCGCTTTGCTTGGGGTGAAATGATTTTGAAAAATTTCAGATTGTATAAATATGAAGGATGAATCCATAGAACTGTGATTTAGTTAGCTGTTGTCTCCAAGTGATGTTAAAAATTCCGATTTCTCATTAGCCAGGTCTACATGTTACCAGGACAAATTTGAATGTAACATAATTATCTCTCTACCAAATAATTTTCATTTGTAGCATCACAGGAAGATACATTTGGCTATGTATAATCCCTATGTGGTAAGGGTAAAAATTTTACTAATAGGGGAAACTCGAACTTTTAATAAGTAACAACTTAATAGATAACATGATTCTTGTTCGATTCCTGTAAGCGATAAGCGTTAAGCTGTAGTCCAATATAACATGTCACTGTTCGGGTTAGATGGAAATCCGTAGCCGTAGTGAAGTCAGTCCAGCTTTGAGAAGGAAAACTAATGGAACCGGCAGTAAACCGTTTAAATCCACTGCCACTGGAATGTAGGATGGTAGTCAGGCATTGTTGTATCCTTAAAGAAAGTTACAAAAAGACAAAGTGGGTACTCGAGTGAAAGGAACAGCAAGACGGGCGTAGATGAAAGAAAGAGAAGTTTATTGTAAAGAGAAAGACAGGGAACCGGTTAGTAAGCTAGTAATTTCCGAAGCAAGAATATCTACTGACCGCCCCAGACTGTCAGATGTGACACAAAACCGAATTTAATATGGGGTATCCGAGCCCGTAGGCTCAGGCAAAAATTCAGTGGCGACGAGGATTCGAAAAGAACTCACGATACAACATAACAGTAACTACGAGGATTCGAAAACAACTCACATGACGATATAACAGCGGTGAACGTAAATTCAAAATAAACTCACATGGTAATTTAACAGTATCGAACGAGGAGTGATAAAAGACACCCCTCCAAAGATAACAGCGATGACCAAGTCAAACGTCGAATAATACGTTTTTACCAGTCGCTATAGTTATCGACTAAAGGTACAGTGATTTTTATTTTTATTTTTGTTGTGCCTGAAAAAAGTAATATGGAAGAGTTCATGGAATTTTCGAAAACCATGTGTTCTGCTATGAAGACACATTGGGAAGAACAAAATAAATCGATTAAAAAACAAATCGAATTATTGCAAGTACAACAATTACAGTATCAACAACAACAACAGATACAACTGCAAGAACAGCATAAATAGCAGTTAGACTTACAAAAGCAAATTTTAAAGCGTACTTCAGACGGTACGAAACATTTTTTTCAAAAAGATGTCAGTTATGGTCTGACGAAGAAAAAATTATATTACTATTAAAAAATTAGGTGCTCAGTAAAACACCAAGTACACTAATTTCATTCTACCAAAGAAGCCGGAGGATATATCGTTCAAAGAAATGATTGAAATATTGTCTAAAATATTTGGTGAACGTGAAAGTTTATTTCTTACACGTTATAAATGTTTAAATATGGTTAAACAGGAAGAAGACGACTTTATTTCATACGCAGGAAAAGTGAATTACAGAAAGTTACGGAGGAATGTCAGAAATTACTCCATATAAAACGGGACAATATAAGTATAGAGGAGAAAAATATTGCCCAAGTAGAAAGAGTTAAACAACGAGTCTACAAGGAAGTAAAATACTACTGCAAAGCATGCGGTGGAATAAACCATGCTACAAGTAAGTGTTATTTTAGAAATAAAATATGTTATGAATGCGGTCGGAAAGGTCATAAAGCTACTGTTTGCAAAAAGAAAAAACATCAGAAGTCCAAAAGGATAAATACAGTTGTATCTAAAAGAGATACAAATAATGAAGGAAGAAAATATGTAGACGTTAAAATAAATGGTCCAACTATAAGCTGTCCGCTTGATACCGGAAGTGACATATCTATAATCGACGAAGTTACATGGAAGAAAATTGGACAACGAAAACTACAAAACACTCAGAAAAGGGCCAGAGGTGTTTCTGGAAGAAAGCTAAAATTCAAAGGAGAATTTTACGCGAAAGTGTCATTTGATGATAAAACGTACAAGGCAAAAATCTACGTCATATCTGGAAGAAATTCAAATTTATTTGGTATTAACTGGATTGTGTTATTCAGTTCATGGGAAAAACCAATTAACACGTTTTGTAGAAACTTAAATGTGTCGAATATAGAAAATAGCAAACAGACATAAAAATTCGTTGAAGACTTAAAAGATGAATTTAAGGAAGTATTTGCTGACGGACGAGGTCGCTGTACTAAGACTGAAGTAAAGTTCGAGTTAAAGGATAATGCAAAACCAGTGTTTAAGCAGAAAAGAAAGGTACCATTTTAAGCAGAAAAGAAAGGTACCATTTTCGTCATTGGAAATGATAGACGAAGAATTACAAAGACTAGAAGAGATTGGAGTAATTAAAAAAGTAGATTACTCTGAGTGGGCGTCACCCACGGTTTACGTAAAAAAGAAAAATAAGAAAATAAGAGTATGCGCTGATTTTTCAACGGGGTTGAATGAATGTCTAAAGGACCACAGCTATCCTCTTCCTACGCCTGAAGAAATTTTCTCTAAGTTGAATGGAGGAAAATTTTTTTTCGAAAATTGATCTGTCCGAAGCTTATTTACAAGTCAACGTCGACGAAGAATGTATAAAGTATCTAACTATCAATACACATAGAGGGCTATACAACTTAAAACTTTTGCCGTTCGGGTTGAAGGTAGCCCCAAGTGTGTTTCAACAAATTAAGGATACGATGCTGGCTTGTCTTGAATTCGCAATGGCATACTTAGATGACATATTGATAAAGAGCCAAAATTTGGAAGAGCACAAAAATCATGTTCGAGAAGTATTCAAGAGAATACAGAATTACGGATTTAAAGTCGGCCTTGACAAATGCGATTTCTGCGTGAACAAAATTGAATATTTGGGTCAGATAATTGATCATAAAGGAAGAAAGCCTAACCCAAATAGAACAGAAGCTATTAGAAATATGCCTATAGCGGATAATGTAACAAAATTACAATCATTCCTGTGTTGAGCAAATTATTATAGTTTATATATTTTTAAAATGCACGAGTTGAGAGCTCCGTTAAACGAGTTATTAAGGAAAGGTAAGAAATGGTGCTGGACAAAAGAATGCGAAGAAGCATTTCAAAAAATAAAAAAGTGCTTACTATCGGATTTAGAATTAGCACATTACGATCCGAAAAAGGAATTAATTGTAGCATCAGATGCAAGCGAATATGGTGTAGGTGCGGTACTTTTACACAAATTCGAGGACGGATCAACGAAACCGATTGCACACGCATCGAGAACATTATAACCTGCGGAAAAATTATAGTCAGATAGAAAAAGAAAATCTGGGAATAATTTATGCCATTAAGAAATTTCACAGGTTTATTCATGGTAGATCGTTCGTTTTGCAAACGAACCATAAACCACTACTGTCGATTTTTGGTTCGAAAAAAGGCGTACCAGCCCATACTGCCAATAGATTACAGAGATGGAGTATTATTTTACTCAACTACAATTTCAAAATGCAATACTTGCCATCAAGTAAAATCGCACACGCAGATGGTCTATCTAGATTAATCCCCAAAAACTCTGAATTGCTGGAAGAAACGGTTATAGCAGAACTAAAAGAGGAAAAAAAGAACTACCGGAAGTACTTGTTAACACCGTCTTCTTAAGCAGCCTATATGAATATATAAAACAGAAGATGTCTCTGTGTCTGTCTGTCTGTCTGTGTAATACCTTTTCACTCGAGATCCATCCAACCGATTTTGACCAAACATAGCGTATACATTGCACAGTGTAAGAGATAGGTTCTTAGCGTAAGCAATCAATATATTTAAAAAATCAATAATAGATAAAGCCGATCAAAAATCGATAAATTCAACTGTTTTCCTCCGATTTCGTTCAAATTCGTTATGTAGGTTACTTACATCATGGCGAGCTCAACGATACCTCATTTTTATTTCTAAGTCATTGCGTTTAGTGAAAAACTGCGAAAAACGAAAAATCGATTTCAGCACAAATCGATATCAATACAGACTTTAAAACTAAAAACTCACTTAATTTTAAAGAAACCTAAAACAAACTTCAATCATTTGTAGCCAACAATAAGTTAATTATTTAACAGTCATTTAACTTGATAACTGAATCCACGCATACAGCGAAAACTCGCGTAAATAGCGAAAAGTGGCGATTTTACTCGTTTTTTTCTTACTTTTTCGTTGATTTTTTAACTATTTTTTATCAAACATAAAAATTGCTTTATAAATATATCCTCTTTTACATCCCTGGTAACACACTAGCAAGTTGAATTTCAAAAACTCCAAAATAATTATGGCCTGAAGTGGGTCTTCATGTTGCCTGGTTTACCTCTTCATGTCCTCGGCTAACTTCAATTGAGTAAATACAGACTACTTCTGTTATATCAGTAACTGCATTAATTTAAAATGTTTTTTTTTTAATGAAAGTGCTTTAAAGTAATTGTAGAAGATAGACTCTGCTACATCTAAACATGATACTGTTTTTGCTTCGTTCTAATTGAACGCTTTTTCTGATCGACCTGCTGGGTGTGGCTTATAATTTAAAACAAATGCTTGACTACTTCTAATTTTCATGAATGCAATGCCACTAAAACAATGAAAAAGTAGTCGAAACAAGTATTTTCAGCTACTTTAGATCGATACCCTTAAAACAAATTGACCTATATTGACTATGCAAATGACGGCGATATCACTGCACACAATAATATCAATGTCACAGTTTTTCTACATCATCTAGAAAATGCTGCGAACAAGCTGGAATTCATAGGCCAGCAAGCCTCAATACGATGTGAAAATTCGCTTAGCTAAAACCTGGACAGAGATACTTTCGATCCACTGTAGAGGCGGTGTTAATATCTCGTGCCACTACTTGGAAAGTAACTAAAAACCTAGAGGCTAACTTTGATGGAACCTACACCTGGATAATGAGAGCTATATTTAACATCCCTTGGAGACAACACAAAACTAAATCATATCTCTATGGACCTATCTCTGAAATGCCACCCTAATGACCTTCCGACATTAATGCTCTATGGACCCCATCCGTGATATTTCTACAATCTTACGCCAAGAATGCACTTTGCTGGAGCTAGACAGATTGACGGCTCAGCACCTATCTACATTGGCCAACTATGTTATGGCGCAGAATGCCACTCTAATGACATTCCGACATTGACGCAGGACAGCGACGGTTGAAATGATAGCCTCGTGAATGTCCGAAGGATAAATAGGTAGCTTACACAAATACGGTGTTAATGTATTAATGCCACTGCTTAGGCATTAACTAAAATCCTAGAGTCTAAGATCGATGGAACCTACACCCGGATGCTGAAAGCTATATTTAACTTTTCTTTATATCTAAAGAAATTTTTCTGTTTCTTAATACTTTACTTAGATTTTGGAAGGCTTCTTCCTAGACATTTTCACTTGTTCTACCTGCTTGATTTTCGTGTATCCAATCACATGTTGGGCTGTTCCTTTTGCTGACAGCCATGCATTATGTCTTATTGCCATTTACTCGTTTCTTCTCGCTGTGAATGCTATGTAATACCAATCCGCCTATATGGAAACCTGTCTAAGCTTGATGAAACCTATACTTGGATGCTGAGAGAGCTATACATAACATCCCCTAGAGACAACATCCAACTAAATCACATCTCTCTATGCCCCATTCGTGATATTTCTACAATCTTACGCAAAAGCAGAATGCGCTTTGTCGGACACTGCTCGCGAGCGAAACAAGACCACGGGTGTGTTCTATTATTCTGGGAACCTAGCCATGGAGCAAGACGGATTGGTGGCTCAGTACCTATCTACATTGGCCAACTATCTGATGGCACAGAATGCCACCTTAATGACCTTCCGGCCTTGATGCAAGACAGTGGTGGGTGAACTGAGAAGCACGTGAATGTTCAACTTACCTCGTCCGAATAATAATTAGGTAGCTTACACAAAGTTCTTAACATTAACATTCCAAACAGATTGCAAATGCAGTTTTCTGAGTTCTCTTGGACAAATTCTTTTTCCAATTCTCGAAAAAAAATATCGAAATTTAAAAAAAAATAAAAATAAAATAAAGTATTTCATTTCTCAATAAAACCTGAAAATTTCTTAAAATATAACAATTATCTGATTTTTGCAAGAATTTCATATTCAAAACACATCAGAAACGGCGATAACTTATTTTCAATCATTTCACCGCAAGAAAGGAAATAAAGTCACTAAGACGCAATATTGCAATAATTAATATCTTAAGAAGTATTTTTTCAGAGATAATAACGATTTTACTGATACAGTAGCTACTAATTAACCCATAGCTGAGGGAGACATTAATTCGTACCTTTACGAAGATCCACTTAGACGCAAGAAGTTACTGAGTGTGAAAGAATAAGAAAAAGTAAAAAAACATTATTCAGAAGCGGGGAGAATGAAAGAAAATAA
Source organism: Acanthosepion esculentum (assembly GCA_964036315.1). Taxonomy (NCBI): domain Eukaryota; kingdom Metazoa; phylum Mollusca; class Cephalopoda; order Sepiida; family Sepiidae; genus Acanthosepion; species Acanthosepion esculentum. The sequence goes on along the minus strand of OZ038503.1, from coordinate 81,928,916 downwards.
ATTATTATATTTGAGTTTCATAAATTTGTATTAGGTTGGTGCAAAAATAATGTCGTTATTTACATAAGTAACATATGAGAGAAAACGACATTATTTTTGCACCAACCTAATAATAAATTCCAAAAAAAGGACAATTACACTTAATGTAAGAAAAAGATACTTAAAAATAAATTATAGTTTTAAGTTTCTATACTTTTGTTAAATTGGTATAATACCTACATCTTGACATTGATAGAGAAAACAAAAGAGAAAGAGAGAAAGACTAAAAGTAGTAATCGAAAAAGATAATTTTGCACTTATAGCGAGCATGGGCTACTACAGATGTAACATCTGTAGTAGACCAAGTAACGAATAATGTGACATATGTATCAAAAATGGTTGATTGGTCTCCAAGGAGACTTCTGGGAGAACTCGACAAGCAAACTGCAATCGTATCAACTGCCTGTCAGACCATTAGCCAATGCTTCGTTAACACGAACGGAAAAGAAAAACAAGAGTTGTTTAAAATACGTTCAGTTTCATGTGGTGTGTAAATGCAAGTCATTGGCGCCCATGTATCTCCACAGATTCCTACCTTCAGTAACTTTAAG
>OZ038503.1:81908326-81925826 GCA_964036315.1 Acanthosepion esculentum | reverse complement strand
GAAGAAGAAGAAGAAGAAGAAGAAGAAGAAGAAGAAGAAGAAGAAGAAGGAAAGAAAATGGCAACCAATGTAATGATTTCAACCCCTTGTGAATAATAAGGAAAACGCAAATTCTTATTTCCAGTAACCAGAAAAAAATTCTGATTTCAAAACCGGCCTGCCAAAGATTAATTTGCAATAGACAGAACCCTTGTTGGGGGCCTAACAATATAAATGGCTTAATAGGATCATATCTTTGTTAAAGCATGAATTTGATTACGAGGCTCGATTAAAAAATTGTAAGCTTCACCCATAAATAATAGCTATAAGTGAACATTTTTGTTATGGCAACAACCTAACACTTATAAAACTAGAAAAAGTAATTCGGATTTCTGTCTTAATTTCTGAGCAGGTGAGGCGCATACAAAGGTGAGAGATGTGCGACAAATCTAAAAATGGACAAAATAGAGGCCCTAGCAGTCATAAAGTATCTGAAAAACAAAGGTATGACACCCACATATATCCATGAGGACATGGTATAGACACTTGCTGGGGAGTCCCTTTCATATGCAACTGAGAATATGTGTGCTGCGGAATTCAAGGAGGCGCACGGATATCACAAATGACAACGCTCGGTCGGGTCAGTCAAAAACCTCAATCACTGATGAGCAAGATCATGCCATTCACCGTATGGTTTTCGATGACAGCCGACTTACTGTCCAGCAGATAGCTAAGCCCATAGGCATTAGTTCTTGTTCGGTCCTTACTATTTTAACGGAGATGTTGGGCATGAGCAAGCTCTCTGCAAGATGGGTCCCAAGGATGCTGACACTAGAGTAGAAAAGGGCTGACATTTCCAGGAAAATTTTAACTCTCTTCCAGGCTTAATCTGAGAATTTCAACCGCAGACCAGTAACTTCCTATTTCCTAAACTCAAATTGTACATGCGTGGTCGACAATTTGGAAACAATGATGACGTCACAGGCGCCGCGGAGGAGTTTTTGGAGTATCAGGACGCCACCTTCTTTCCTGGGATTGCAATGCTTAAGCATCGTTGGACCAAATGTATTGATGTCAAGGGGAACTATATTGAAAAATAGGAAAAAACTGAATCAGTTCTCCAGCTCATTCTGGGTGAGACTTAGAACTTTTTCAACGACCTTCGTACTATAAAATTATCCGGCGAAATATCCTACTGACATGATTATATAAGACTTTGCGTTAAAAAGTAGCAATAAGAAACCAAATGAATATTTTGAAAGCGATGTTTTTCAAACTACGCTGGAACACCTTGCCTGTAAATAGCGGTTATAGTGACAATACAGTTGATGGAAGAGTGCTTGAGATACGACTTACTGTAGGATTGGTCGTCAATGGAAGATGTTTAAAGTTTATTTGCATCAGAGACACATAAAATACACTTTTCTTTTCAGGTGTCAAAAGCTGATATGAATCACACCTTAATGATGTATATTTATGCAGAAGCGTTTTTTTTTAAGGCGGATGCTCCATTGATTAAAACTCATAAGCCATCGTACGTTTGTATTGTAGGTATCGACTAATCAAGATAACAAAGTTTAATGATGTATATTGTATAGTGTATATTGACAAATGTCTCAAAACGTGATGAACAGGATTTGTACAATTAAGGGATTCTTTTTCTGTTTCAATATCCGGGATGAGTTATTACGATTATTTGGATTTGGACAATGCCGTTGTTCATCAATACAAGTCCCAAGAGCCACTCAAAATAGAGGTTTACTGAATGTAGTTGTCATAGGTGCAAAAAGGGTGGAAATAAGACGTGCATATTTTGAAGATATGTAGGATAGATAAGGGTTGACCCTAGACTTGAATAGATTATGATCGTAGTGATTGTGGAAGCATCCTCTAGGGAGTATGTTTTCCGAATACAAAGCCTAAGCGGATGTCCTGTAGAAATATTTTGAAGAGGTTAAGGTCGTTTTGATCGGGAGTCTGTTTTTGTACGTTATTGTTCATCTAAGAGAAGATAGTCCTGGGTATGACGATAAACTACATCCGGCAGAAAAGCTTCTGATCGGGATTTTGGACGTGTTGAGGAATGGAACCACCTGTTAATTGCTGTTGTTCCCTCATCCACCCTGGCCCGGGTAGGGGAAGCACCTGGTAAAGTCCCAGCTATGACCAAATAGTACAAGGCATAACAGGATTACTGAATAAGATTGTTGAAAGGGCAGAAGAGGAGGAAGTAAGAAGTGTGTATCATGGGGATATGTAGGATAGATAACGGTTGACCCCTGGGTTGAAGAGGTCATGAACGTTGTGATCGGGAGATAGTTTTTAAACACTATTGTGAACCTAATACATGGCCTAAGATGATTACTGAATAAGGTTGTTGAAAGTCCGTAAGAGGAGGAAGTAAAAAGTGCATTTTATGAGGATATGGAGGATAGATAATAAGTTGACCCTTGACTTGAAGAGGTTAAGATCGTAGTGATCGAGGAAGCATCCTCTCGGAAGACAGTTTCTACGCTAATGTCCACCTAATACAAGGTCAAAACGGATTACTGAATATGGTTGTTGAAAGAGCGGAAGATAAGGAAGTAAGACGCGGATATCATGAGTATATGTAAGATAGATAACGGTTAACTCTAGAATTGAAGAGGTTAAGATTGTAGTCATCAGGGAAGCATCCTCTCGGGAGTCTGTTTTGTACGCTATTGTTAACCTAATACGCGACCTAAGAGCATTACTGATAAAGGTTGTTGAAAGGGTGGAAGAGGAGGAAGTAAGGAATGCATATTATTAGGATGTGGAGATTAGATAAAGGTTGACCCTTGACTTGAAGGGGTTAAGATCGTAGTGATTGGGAACCATCATCAAGGGAGACTATTTTTGGACGTTATTGTTCACGTAATACATGGCCTAAAAGGATTACTGAATAAGTTTGTTTGAAGGCTTGTAGAGGAGGAAGTAAAAAATGAATATAATGAGCATGTGGAAGAGAGATACGCACGCGAATCACAGGCACTGACCATGAGGTTATTATATCTGTGATAATCTAAGCTATTTCAAATTTAAGTAAATGTGACTTATAATATATCTAATATCAACTTTGAACAACACACACTCTTTCACGTTTAATCCTTATAGAACTTTAACGAATAATCATTTCCTTGAGAATCTTTCACGATCAGCATTAAACAAACAATCTTTAATTTCAGCGGTCCTCGCAGTGGTACACGGGTCAATATTGCGAATGTGACGATTATAACTGCGATTATTACAATGGCCAACTTTGTGGGGGTAAGTATCTTCATTTTCGGAGGAAACCCTAAATTGTCTTCATTTCATTATCAGTTTTTGTTGTACGCCATAGTTCACCTGAATCAAGGCCGAAGAGGATTACTGAATAAGGCTGTTGAAAGGTTGGGAAAGGAGGAAGTAAGAAGTCCATATTATGAGGATATGTAGGATAGATAACGGTTGACCTTAGACTTGAGGTTATTAAAATAGTAGTGACTGAGAAAGTACCATCTAGGGAGAGTGTTTTTGTACGCTATTGTTCACCTAAGTCCTAACAGGATGTTCTGTAGAAATATTTCTCCTTCAAGCATCCGTTAAACATCTTTACCAGGACTAGGATTCTTAGGATCAACAAATGGATTATATCCAAAATAAAAATCACAATTGCACTGCCATCAAATTCTCGAAACATTGCTTTAATCCACTAGGCAACTCATCTGAGGAAGTTAAAAGAGTCAAATTGTGGTGATTCTAAGAACGGAGGTGGGGGAATTATTCCGAATGTAATTAATGTAAATAATGACAATTCTTCATCTCAAAGATTCAAAACTAAATATATATATAAAAAAAAAAAAATTGCACCAACAGCATTAGTTTGCTTTTCCACGTATCTGATAGTCTATCTCCATTTTTTTTTACTCCAGGGCGCATTTGCAGAATATCTAGAACTCTGAACCGCACTTTAGATTTTAATGTGGAAAATTTAGTCATTAAATTTAAAAACTGGAAAATAATATTCATTTAAAGTGATTTATGAAGAACCTTTTATGGTTATTTTGTTGACGAGGCCATTAATGACTTGTTTATATCCCTTGAGGAATGTAAATGGGAAAGGATTATCCATTCCTTCTTAAAGAGTAAGGAACTTAAATATCAATTGACAAAGACTTGACGTAAACAGGGAAGCCATTCGTTTAGTGGCTCTAGTTTTTTTATTTTATTTCTTGGCAAACATTTTCAAGAATTCCCGATATAAGACATAGTGTCAAATTTACAGTCTTCCCTTGACACCGCTATTATTTTAACTACCTTCTCCCTCGGTAATGTTTATTGTTTTAAAAGGCGATGAGGAGAACTTTAACAAACCTCAACATATGAAAGCGAATTTATACTATTTTTGTTGATGAGAATTTACAACAAAAATATTAAACACTGTAATAAATTTAATTTTTTTAAAAATTTGGAACACTCCATAAAATTATGTGTATATATGTTTGTGCATGTGTGGACGCCACTGAGCCTGTATGCATTTGGGTATTTATCTACACGTCGGATATTCGCTATGATAACGATCACAGTCGTCATCATGAAGTCCTTTTGAATTCCAAGTTATTTTCGGTGGCTGCTTTGAATTTAGAGTTGTCATTCTCCTAGACTGGTTGCAGTGTTGCTTACCTCATAGCTGGGATGGAGGATGAAGAAACGGGTTCATAACTCTGCCAAGCATAATTGTGTGAAAGTGAATGCAACTAGACCTGAATTGAAATCAATATACTAAACATTACACCACGCCAACATCAAAATTCACGTACAAAAACCTTTACACACACACACACACACACACACACACACACACACACACACACACACATATATATATATTCAAATATATATTTTAAAATATAACAGACAACGAATGTCTATTATGTTTGATCATGAGTCGTTCTAAGCTTCGTATAGTTGCTTTAATTTTGTGAGAAAATAAAGACAAAAACTGTCTAACATTTGGATAATTTTTTATTATGCTGTTCTTCAATCTAAGCTTTTCGCTCAAATGAGCTATCATCAGTGTGGTTATATGGACATTTCAACAAAGATGATATCAAAGATGATATCCTGTAATGTTTACATAGATAGTAGTCGCGGGTTGTAAATTTATGATACGGCTCTATGATCGATATATATATATATATATATATATATATATATATATATATAGCATAAAACACCCAATGTTTTTCTTTTAATTTGCAACTTTTCAGTTGTTTTATCCATATTATATATATATATATATATATATATATATATATATATATATATATATATATATATTCACGCACACACACATATATATATATACAGTTATTGATGTGGGTAAATCAAATAACTAAATATTACAAGCGTATATACATGTGTTAGCGTGCATACACAGGTAAGCGAATAAATGGAAACTCGTCGGCTCGAAAAGTTCTGCTGGTCAGAGACTATTGTCTTGTGGGTGCCATTTTGTTTTGGACTTTCTCCTACAAAAAGCCCTTCCCCCGGCCCACTGTTGTGGTGGTGGAATAGCGGTCGTACGCCCCCCCCCCCACTGCCACCAACACTGCGTTCTTTGTAACTTGACGCTTGGGGAATGCCGTTCACTTTCGCTTGTGTCTTTTGCGAAGTATGTCGTCGATATTAAAACTGAATCCCAGTGAGTAAATACTTTATTAATAATTATTTTTAATTTAATTTTATTTATTTATTTATTTTTTATTTTTTTATTTTCTTGCTAAAAACTAACGCCTGCTAACCTCTTTTTCCCCTTCTCCAATTTTGTTTGTTTTTAATATAGACCACTGGGAATATAATCTGTTAGCCCACTTAATAGCCAATGTTTGAGATTTTCAGTTTATTTCTATCGTCAACTGCCTCCATGGAAACTCGTCGGCTCGAAAAGTTAGGAAAAACGCGTGGGGAAATCGATTATCTGGGTGAAGGATTGAGAGATTGAAAAGTTAAGATTATGAACGCCAGCGAGGTCAGTGGTAGCGTTCTGTAGCCACTGGTTGTAATGGGCGTTGAAATCACCAAACACAAATATGTGAGCGGACGGATGGACAGAGAGGGCCTTATCAACGCTGTCAGAAATGACATCGAGTATCCCGCAGTCCTGAGAGGATGGAGAGCGGTAGAGGAAGAAGAGATAGCTTACAGCATTGAGAAGAGATAGGCGGAGACATAAGTAGGAATGATCCGGCGATTCGAGAGAGGTCTCTCTAGCCAGAGGGAGATGGTCCTTGACGTAGACACCCAGACCATGCATGTGGGTTAGAGAGTCTTTTCTGAGGAGTGGGAGGTATCCAGGGATCGAGAGATCGGAGGAAGGGATAGAGGAGTTAAGATTGGTCTCACACAGGGCGAGTATATCCGGGAACTTAGCTATGAGGAAAGACTCAACGCTGCAGAAGTTGGTTCTAATGCCGCGGATGTTAGAGAAGGAGATATTTAGAGGTTTGGGTGATTTTTGGAAGGCTGGTTTAGGTTTGTATTTCAGTTTTTTGTTATTCATGTTGGTAATAGGTTTTGGAAAGAGGGAGAAGGCCTGAGTTAAAGGAAGCCGACGGTTGATACCCATGACGCGAACAGAGAGGGGGATTGGCACAGCAAGATTCATAATGTGGCCTCAGGGTTGCCCACCGGAAATGACTGCAGGGACACCTATCCATGCGCGACATGGCACTACAGACACCCCGATATTATGCAACTGTTGATCAGAGCGGCCGCTCAAGACGCTACGCAAGAGTTAGGGCTCCTAACTACCAGTCGGAAACAGCAACCAGGTAACTGTCAACCGTGTACCCTCAGAATGAACAGGCAATGCCACAGACTGCGCGCATCATGGGAGGAACTAAGCGACACCAGTACAGAGGCCAGTGAGCGGGAAAAAGAGATCCGGGAATCCCTTCCTAAACACGAAACAAGGTTTGGGCCTCTACTCGCGTTCAATAGAATAGGGAGGAGTGTTGACCGGGCGGTAGGAAAGCCTACCTCCTCCAATTACATAAAACATATACAACGATGACAGAACAAAACAGTGGGGGGGATGAAGTTGGGATAGTAGCAGGGCATATACAAGTTGAGGGTACTGGGGGATAGGAAAGACATATGGTACTAAGTTTTAACTTAGTATAAGTCCCAGTGGTCTATATTAAAAACAAACAAAATTGGAGAAGGGGAAAAAGAGGTTAGCAGGCGTTAGTTTTTAGCAAGAAAATAAAAAAATAAAAAATAAATAAATAAATAAAATTAAATTAAAAATAATTATTAATAAAGTATTTACTCACTGGGATTCAGTTTTAATATCGACGACATACTTCGCAAAAGACACAAGCGAAAGTGAACGGCATGCTCGATTCCCCAAGCGTCAAGTTACAAAGAACGCAGTGTTGGTGGCAGTGGGGGGGTCGTACGACCGCTATTCCACCACCACAACAGTGGGCCGGGGGAAGGGCTTTTTGTAGGAGAAAGTCCAAAACAAAATGGCACCCACAAGACAATAGTCTCTGCGTAGTGACATGTCCGACTTCAACAGACGTCTATTTACCTCTGCACGCAATGAGTGTAAGCGTACCCTCGACAATGCGAAGGCACTATTTGCAGCTCGGATGAAGGAACGTATTGCATCCCGCAAATTTGGCTCCAAGGACTATTGGCGCCTCTGCAAGAGCGTTCTGAATATTAACAAACCCTCCATTCCTCCACTGTTCAATCAGTTTGAGGTCCTGACCACCTCTGCCGACAAGGCCGAATGCTTCGCTCGAAAGTTTTCTTCCAATTCTATGCTTGACTCCTCTGGGGTACCCTTGCCCGACTTCCCTCCCAGAACTGAGGCCCTACTGGACGGCTTGCACATAACCCCGTCGTCGGTACTGGGCATTATTTCTAACTTAGATCCCCACAAGGCTACCGGCGGCGACGGAATACCAGCCATTGTCCTGAAGAAATGCGCACCTGAACTGGCACCTGCCCTCTCTAAATTGTACAACCGCTGCCTCAAGGACTCCTGTTTTCCTGACTGCTGGAAGTCCTCTACCATTGTTCCTGTCTTTAAGAACTCTGGCGACCCCTCCAACCCTTCTAATTACCGTCCTATCAGTCTCCTTCCCATCTTCGGCAAAGTCTTCGAGGCCATTATCAACGCCGAAGTGACTACTCACCTGATATCCCACGATCTGCTCTCAGACAAGCAGTATGGTTTCCGCTTTGCCCGGTCTACTGCCGATGTGCTTACGGCCATCACTGAACTTGTCTACCAAGCTATCCATAGTAACGGCGAAGCCCGTGCCGTGGCCCTTGACATCTCCAAGGCATTCGATAGGGTTTGGCATGCCGGCCTCCTTCGCAAGCTCCGGGGTTATGGTATCACAGGTGGATTGTTTGACCTAATTCAATCGTTCCTATCAAACCGGGATTTGAAGGTTGTTCTCAGTGGATCCTTCTCCAACTCCTATCCCACTACTGCTGGTGTTCCTCAAGGCTCCATCCTTGGCCCTACTCTGTTCCTCATATTTATAAATGACCTTCCAGACGCCATAGACTCCCAAGTCGGTCTCTACGCTGACGACACTACTATTTACTCCTGCCTCAAGCACAAATCTACTGAGGCGGACAAAATTAACCTGGCAGCTCAAATTGAAAAGGACCTCCAATCGGTTGTGGACTGGGGAGAGAAATGGATGGTCAACTTTAATGCCTCTAAAACAAAATTGCTCTCCATTAACCACCACAAGGACCTATCCCTGCATCCCATCAGAATGTCTGAGGACCAACTTCTCGAGAGTTCCTCTCTGCGGCTGCTCGGTCTCACGCTGTCCGCTGATCTGAGATGGAACAAATACATCGAGTCAATTGCATCATCCACCGCTAGGAAAGTTGGTTCCCTGTGCCGAGCCAGGAAATTCTTCTCCCCTGAATTGATCCTCCAGGTCTATAAGTCTACCATTCGACCTTGCATGGAGTATTGCTGCCATTTATGGTCTGGGGCCCCTGCGTGTTGCCTCGGGGTTCTTGATAAGATCCAGAGACGGATATGCAATGTGATTGGCCCTGATCTGTCATCTCGTCTGCAGTCGCTCTCTCACAGACGCAATGTCGCATCACTCTGCCTTTTCTACAAGTACTTCCACGGTAATTGCTCTGAGGAGTTGCTTTCACTTGTCCCTAAGCCTCGTGAATTCAAGCGTCCTACGAAGCTGGCATCCCGTTCCCACCCCTTCACCGTTGAAACTGTTAGGTGTAGACGTCTTTTCTACTCCAATAGCTTCATGTCTCGCACATCTAGCCTATGGAACTCCCTTCCCTATTACTGTTTCCCTGACAAATACAATCTCCAACGGTTTAAGTGTAGCGTCAATCGTCATCTCCAGTTGCCTTGATCTATCCACTTCCTGACATCTTCCATTCCTATCTGCTCTCGCTCTATATCTCCCGTAACCTCCCCACCTCGATCGGCCCTCCGTCCTTCTCTTTCTCCACAACCCTTCCTTTACCACTCCTATCTGCTCTTCCTCCAACCCTTCTGTAACCCCTTGCGTGATAGTGGCCACCGGCCTTGCTCGGGGTGATACGCTTAAAAAAAAAAAAAAAAAAAATATATATTTACTCAGTTTAATTTAAGGTGTAAGCAAAAGAGTGCTCAATGTCGTTAGACAGAGCTAAGGAGTATATGTTAATAAATAAACATATGTCTACCTTCGAAGAGCAACTTAAGCTTCGTTGTGCTACCAACTCATCAGGCACGAATTATTGCTTTTGATTTTAAAAATATATATACTGGGTTTCATGGGAGGAACGCTGATTTTAACGCAGATACACAACTCAAATTTAAAATAAGCTAAATATGACATTGAGGTGAAAATACAGAAAATAGGGTGTAGTTAGGGGTCTGCTGTAAAAAAAAATATGAAAAAACGCAAGTTTAAAGTTTCAGAGGGGAAAGCCGGGTAACTCGAATCATCCTTGATAATGGCTAAAGATATAGCGGAAAGCGCTCGGAAATATAAAACATTTGAACAGTTTTTACACACCCTTTGTCCTGAAATGAAAGCTCTTGTTCGAACACAAGAAAAATTAAATAAAAAGCTTAACCGTAGTACCTTGTCTGTCGTTTTTAATGAAACTTGCATATATATATATATATATATATATATATATATATATATATATATATATATATATATATATATATACAAGTGTGGGATTGGTATATACGGAGTAAATTCCAATAACCAACAATTATTATTCTTTAAAGAGTGCTCAATACAGAGTAGAGCAGATATTCCACATTCAACATCATCACTTGATAAGACACCGGGAGAGTTAAAACAAAATGGCTATTTTTGTCGTGATTTTATAACATATTTATGTTATAATATTTAAATATATATATATATATATATATATATATATATATATATATATATATGTGTGTGTGTATATATATATATATATATATATATATATATATATATATATATATATATATATTGCGACAGTTTCATGTTTAACAATCTTCAGGTATTTATAATGGTGATGAACTGCCATCACCATTAAACATATACGAAGATTGTATTGAACAGGAAACTCTGAGTTGTACTTTCGAGGTAAGGTAATATGTATATTTATTAATATATAATTAATAGATCTGTATAATATATATATATATATATATATATATATATATATATATATATATATATATATATGCATGTTTCATTAAAAAGGACAGACAAGGTACTACGGTTAAGCTTTTTATTTAATTTTTCTTGTGTTCGAACAAGAGCTTTCTTTTCTGGACAAAGAGTGTGTAAAAACTGTGCAAATTTTTTATAGTTCCGAGCGCTTTCGGCTATACCTTTAGCCGTCATCAAGGATGATTCGGTTTTTCAGCTTAATTGAGCGTGTGAATTATGTGTATGTTTTAGTGCGTTGTAGAGATGTTTTAATTTCCGAATACGGTTAGCCCATTGTGGCCTTGTTCGTAGTTAATATTGATAAGAGTTGGCCTTTTCTTTTAAAAAAGAAAAAGACAACTCTTTCTAAAAAATCAGTTGATATACTCAGATACAGACAGCCGCTTATTTTTTACGGTATGCCCTTTGCAAGTGTTTGATTGTTCTTAATAACCGAATTCCATCGATAAAACCTTCTTGTGTAGGTGTTGCTCCGAGTTAATTGTTTCAGTGTTTTAGATATTCAGTTAATTTCCTATGGCTGAAATAGTATTCAAATAGCATAGTATTGTTCACAAATCTAATAATGAAACAAAAACAGGGATGAAGCGTCAGATCTTGATTCAACTGCAAGTGGAAACGCATGAACGTCCCCATCTTCTGCGCACGTTTACAGTAAAGCTGGGTTTGTTCGAATCTCAATTTAGGATTGAATCATATAAAGAAACTATTGGCTAAATGGCAAAAAACGATTTGGGGCCTAGTTTGTCGCAGTTTTCGTCTACTTAACAGAAATAATCTAAACCAAGCATTCACGCAAGACAATCTGTGTGTCATATGTAATTTACATGGCAAATTTGGAAAGCATCGGATGAAATCCAAGGGAGTTAGGGCCGAAAAACTGGCTTTTTGAACAGTTTTACGTTATACGCGGGGAAGCGAGCAGGACTAAAGTTATACTATCTTATCTATTGCATGATGGCAAAATTTCTGCGACATGTTTGAAGAAAATCGGATAAAAATGTGTGAAGCCAATGTCGCAGGAAAACTATCAAGCACTCTACATACACCTCATAACCTGAGATATGTTTTGCATTAATGGCAAAGAACATCAGCTCATCCAGTAAAAAATTTCTTCGCGTGTAACTTTGCCTTGGTTTTTGCAAAAAGTCGGATCCACCTTCAGTTTTATCGATTTTTCTGCCAAACGCGGTGAGTGGGGGCTGGAGATTGAAAAGTTGGTCTTCCAAAATTTGGTAAATTTGCAACATGTGTGTACAATTTCATCGAAATCGTTCGAGAAATATGGATGTGCATAAATAGCCTACTCACGCACAGACAGACAAACAGACATCTACTGTTTTATAGATATAGATAATATCGCACTGGTACTGGTCTTCCGATTTTTAAAGTTCGAATTACTGCTTTTAAACACAAACCATCGCTGATTTTTCTCGATCTATCATATTTGCTCTGATAAGTGTAAAAGCAGTAATTCGAGCTTCGCAAAACCGGAAGTTCTCTGTAGCTAAACGTTTATAGCAGCTGAAGCTTAATGACGGTTCCGTATAGGATACAGGTTCCATTCTTGTCGCAGGGCGCCTTTTTTCTAATAAATTTCTCAAGCATTCAGGCCGGTAAATGTAATTAATACAGTTTAATTAAAATTTGAGCTTTTTCTTAACAAAGTGTATCGATTAAAAAACGTATAAACAAAAACATTTGTCGGGTTTATTCCATTTCATTTTTTTAATATTTTCCACACACACACACACACACACACACATATATATATATATATATATATATATATATATATATATATATATATTTACATGACATGAATCATTCATACAAAAAACAGATATTGAAGTTAATGATATAAATGATGAGAATACATCTTCGCAAACAAATTTATTAAATGACATTAACCCCGAACATGTAGATGAATGTTATGATCCCTGTTTATAAATTCCAGTTGCATAAGATCTTTTTAAAATTTTTTACAAGCTTTCATCTGTTTATACAGATATCATCAGGTATGAAAATATATTTGTTTTTTACATCCAAGTAATAACAAGACAACAGGGATCATAACATTCATCTACAGGTTCGGCGTTAATGACATTTATTAAATTTGTTTGCGAAGATGTATTCTCGCGATTTATATCATTAACTTCAATATCTGTTTTTTCTATGAATGATTCGTGTCACGTAAATTAAACTGCGCCACATACTTGATATATATATATATATATATATATATATATATATATATATATATATATATATATATATATATATATATATATATATATATTTGTATATTTAGGCAGCAATACTTTTTTATGCAAGTTTCATTAAAAACGACAGACAAGGTACTACTTGTCTATCGTTTTTAATGAAACTTGCATATATATATATATATATATATATATATATATATATATATATATATATATATGAAGAAATATAGTCTTAAAGTGTGCTATATTTATGGGATAAAGTGTTCAATATCAGAGATAGAGCGTGTGTATATATAAAAGTGAACATAGAAGGCGACAGTCTGTTTCATGATTGATGCAATCGTCATGGCCTGACGATTGCATCTAGCATGAAACAGACTGTTCACTTTTATATTTATATATATGTTCACTTTTATATATATATATATACATATATATATATATATATATATATATATATATATATATATATATATATATATATATAAATATATATATATATATATATATATTTTTAAGAGCAGATAGTAGTGGTAAAGGAAGGGATGTGGAGAAAGAGAAGGACGGAGGGTCGATCAAGGCAGGGGGGTTACAGAAGATATAGAGCGAGAGCAGATAGGAATGAAAGATGAAAGGAAGTGGAGAAGGGAAGTGGATAGATCAAGGCAACTGGAGATGACGATTGACACTACACTTAAACCGTTGGAGATTGTATTTGTCAGGGAAACAGTAATAGGGAAGGGAGTTCCATAGGCGAGATGTGCGAGACATGAAGCTATTGGAGTAGAAAAGACGTCTACATCTAACAGTTTCAACGGTGAAGGGGGGTGGAACGGGATGCCAGCCTCGTAGGACGTTTAAATTCACGAGGCTTAGGGACAAGCGAAAGCAACTCCTCGAAGCAATTACCGTGGAAGTACTTGTAGAAAAGGCAGAGCGATGCAACATCGCGTCTGTGAGAGAGCGACTGCAGACGAGATGACAGATCAGGGCCAATCACATTGTATATCCGTCTCTGGATCTTATCAAGAACCCTGAGGCAACACGCAGGGGCCCCAGACCATAAATGGCAGCAATACTCCATGCAAGGGCGAATGGTAGACTTATAGACTTGGAGGATCGATTCCGGGGAGAAGAATTTCCTAGCTCGGCACAGGGAACCAACTTTTCTTGCGGTGGATGATGCAACTGACTCGTATTTGTTCCATCTCAGATCAGCGGACAGCGTGAGACCGAGCAGCCGCAGATATATATATATATATATATATATATATATATATATATATATATATATATATATATATATATATATATATTACTCGAATGTAATTAAGGAAATAAACTTTGAACAACTTATAAATTTTAATCTGCATGTAAGTCATCACAGTCGGTAATTTTCCAATTACCAATAAAAAGAAGTTGAATTGATATTGAATTTATTGAATAAAACTTTATTTTTGTTGCTGAAACACATCTTTTCTGTCTGTCTGTCTGTCTGTCTGTCTCTCTTCATATATATATACATATATATATATATGTGTGTGTTTGTGTTTTTGTGTGTGTGAGTGTGTGTGTGTGTGTGTGTGTAAAGGTCCAACGCGTACTACCTCTGAACACACCGACAGATTGTGTCCAGGCAGTGCTTTATGACCGTCGCTATCTTATCGATAGTTAATGTTTCTACCTACATTTACATGTTATTAAAACTAAGCACAACTGACTTTTAAAAGATGAGAAATTTGCGCGGAATTTGACGTCATTCTAGGGTCTTTTTTCTGTTTGTCCAAATCCGTGAATTTCTTTCACACATGTGAAGTTTCGAAAATAGAAAAAAAACACTCTATAAAATTCATTAATTTTTAAAAAATCTTAATATTGAACCGTTAAAGTAGAATCATCTATCATGATATGTGTCTGATTTGTATTTAGTTGCATTGTATTTATTTTCTATTTTTCTAGTTGAATTGTCCACCTATTTTGCATATGAGCGCTTATTGTACATTATTAGGTTACAATATAATTTGTATACTACCTGAGGAAAATTGAAATGTACAAGAGAGGGGAGCGTTTTATAGAAAGTACGTAAATGTATTTGATGAATTGAATGCAGCCATAGTGATTGACAATTTTCTACTGTACTCATTATTCCGATTTTATCGATTTTTATTTTCTCTTGTAGATTTTACAAGGTTTTTCAGCATTTGTTAACAGTTAGTGTATAGTTAGTGTATAGGGTTTTAAAATCTACACCAGCTATGGGTTTATCTTTCATATTTTTAACTTTTCCTTTCCGAAATTGTATATATGTATGAAGAGCTAATTATAATAATAATAACTTAAGAGAATTTAAATGCAGTAGAGAGGAGGGCGAATCATAGATTCGGCGAGGGCCTGTGTCATAGATTAGGTGGGAGGATCGACATCCTTGCACCGGCCACATATGACCTCTATCTTATGGTTATATATATATATATATATATATATATATATATATATATATATATATATATATATATATATGTGTGTGTGTGTGTGTGTGTGTGTGTGTGTGTGTGTGTGTGTGTGTGTGACCTATATCTTCTGGTTTTATATATATATATATATATATATATATATATATATATATATATATATATATAATCCGGTGTTCTTAACAGTTATTTTTATTTTTTTAAAAAAGACAGTGCTTCCTATCATCACTTGACGATGGAACGAGAATATGGATTTTGTGTTAAATTTTAGTAATTAAATTTAGTTTCTGTTTTGAAACATGGAAATTTCCTGTGTCGCGAAGGAAAATAATTATAATATATTTAAAAAGAAAATTATATATCGTCCACAGGTTGACTGTTTCGCAGCTCTTCGTTGCCTCTAGCTAGGATCGAAACCTGACTGAATTGGCGTCGGACGGAAATTCAACCACTAACCCGTCGGCGCACGGCAGTGATGAAGGTGAATTTTAGCGTATTTATTTTTAGATAATCAGACAGTGACCGACAGAACCCAATTCGCTTTTGCCGAAGAGTCACGTTATATCAGCCTTAATAATTACTGTTTACAAACCCACACTTCCTTCCCCAGAGAGTTCAACCGAGATTAATTTTTCTGGGGTCTATATTATTGTCATCCACACACACACATATATATATGTGTGTGTGTGTGTGGGGGGGGTTTCGTGTGTTTGTGTGTGTGCGTGTGTACCTGCCGAATTACCCACGCCTTGCTGCCTGCCACATTTTTTAAAGAAAATGATGATTGATTTTAAATATTTGTTATAATTTTGGGACAAAAATGATACATTTCGGTATTACTTAATGATCTTGACTATGTGACCTCCATCTTCTGACTTTCTGCTTCTATATTTTGGATAGGAGTCATTCCCTTGCAAAAATGTAAATTTAATTCAAATCAAAGGCAAATTCTCAGTGCGAGGTTTGACCAAAATGAAATATACTTATCCAAGTACCCTGTGAGCCATTTCGTTGTTTAAATTTAAATTTAATTAAAATCAAAGGGAAAATCATCTTGCCGATGTGACCTCTATCTTCTGGTTTTCTCCTTCTATATTTTGAATAGGAGTCATTCCCTTGTTCAAATTTAAATTTAATTTGAATTAAAGGGAAATTTTCAGTGGTTGGGGTACCCGTTGGGTACCCCTTTTGATCAAAACGAAATATAATTATCCAAGTACCCTGGTTAATATAGTTTCAGAATATATATAGTTATGTGGTTCTATTGCCAAAAGCCTAGGTGGAGTTCGATAACAGACTGACAGAAGCTATAACTTTATATGTATATATTTTAAAGAGAAAAAGGAACCCGTAAATGCTTTTGGTTATAATGTGGATTTCTTTAATATATTATACATTATTTTCCATATTCTTTGCTACACGCGTTTCGGATCTTGTGACTCTCATCAGACAAAAATCGTTATTTCTATATATTATTTAAAGTAATTAATTTTTTCTTACGTTTTCTTATGTTTAACCGTTGACTTTTGTGTATAGTACTAATACAAATAATTATCGGACTGGAATCACGATTATTTTACATTTATTGTCTGTTGTCAAACTCTCTGCCTCCAGAAGGAAAGGAACCCAGACGAGGCTATGTCTCCGGATGGAGTTTTCGTCTGAGAAGTTAGACAGCTACTCGACCCCGTGTATACGGGGTCTACGGGGAAATTTTGCCGGGATCTACGGACTCGAATTAAAACCCATGCAAAAAAAACGGCCTTGTGCCATATACCGCCTTGTGGGAAGGTAATAGGTAAATACCCTTTTACATTTTGCTATGAAGAAGCGAAATATATCCTTTCAATGACTCTCTATCGAGATTTATTTGCAAGGTGTGCCAAGATTAATGTAGGACAAATGAACTTTACAACCCAAGTTGATGACTGAAAAGCAGGCAGATGACATCATTCAATTTATTTTGTATTTTATATGAACTTCTCTTGATTTTCATAAAATACTAATTATTCATTTTAATTATTGATTCTTTCAAAACATTTTAAACAGGGTGGGATATGGTGAGTTAAATTAGACTTTA
>OZ038503.1:81903326-81905826 GCA_964036315.1 Acanthosepion esculentum | reverse complement strand
ATTTATCGGTGTCTGTGTGTATAGAAAATGCATGCATAATTAATTGTGTATCTATGTATGTGTATGTGTATTTATCGATGTCTATGTGTATAGAAAATTGTTGTGGTGGAATCCACCTAATCTGCATAGGTGACTATCAACTATATAAATAATGGTTGATACCGGGAGAAGGAAGAAGAATCACGAGATCCAACTAGAGACTCTGATCGACTGCGACTAGTCAACACATTCTCCAGGAACGTCTTCCCAGAAATATACAGAAATACTATATGTACTTATTGTGTACACTTTCTTGTTATAATACATTCTTGTTCCAAGTACATTTTGTGTTGCATTATTATTCCATGCAATAGGCGAGATTCAACATTGAGTCAAGACTCAACAATGGCGACGAAGTAGAACGAATCATACGTCAAGTTTCAACAATGGCCACAAATTAGAACGAACCATACGCCAAGTTTCAACAAAGGCAAAGAAGTAGAACGAACCATAAGCAAAGAAGAAAGAATTAATAGTGAGAGTTTTCAACAATTGGGACAAGTCATTGAAGAACCCAGGCTGAAAAAAAATCTATTAATTAAAAGTCCAACGTTAACGTAACGACGAAGGATTCTAAACTTCTGGATATGTAAAACTCGTTAAAAGACGACTAAGCATAAAGGAACGTTCACTCAGAAAAAGTGGGAAGGTGTCGTAATCGAATAACGGTAATTTTAAATTAAAAAATTATCTACACCGAGACACCCGCTAAAAAAGAAAAATTGGCCGACTACAAACACATGCATGGATTAAAAGGAGCACAAATACACCGTGTCGACTTTGAAAGGTAACAAACTTTAAAAAATTAATTTTTTTAAATTATTTGTTCAACAATATAGTGACGAATTACCTCTGATAAGAAAATCAGACGTTGTCATTGAAATACGCGAACAGAAGTCGAAAACGGAAAAAAAAAGTCCGACGCTCTCTGTTCACGAAAAAAAAAAAAAAAAAAATACCAAAGTTGATTAGCACGGGCGTGAATGTAAAAGCAAGTCATAAAATTAAAAAGTCGTACGTTTGTTTCGATTTTTTTGGTCAGCTTATATGATATTAGTGGATACACAAATTAAAAAGTATATTTCTTGTTGCATGAACACTATCAGCTAAAAATGGAGGAACTATCCAAAGTCATATCTGAATTATTCAAATCCCAGCAGGAACAGTTTACTTTATTAATAAGGGAACAACAGATAGCACAGCATAAATATCAAGAGAAACTAGATGAAAGACAACAAAAACAACAAATAGCGCTGCAAGAATATCAGGAAAAACAAGAAGAAAGACTTTTGGAAATTCAAAAGTTAATACTGGAGAGATTAAACAACTTTCAGGCAAATGAGGGAAATTCTTCATATTCTAATAACACCATATTTAATTCGCTGGAAACTTTCAACTATGTGCCAGACGAAGAAAAAACGTTTGAAGCGTACTTTAAACGATATGAAGATATTTTCTACACAGACTGTGAAAACTGGTCGAATTCAAGAAAAGTCAGTCTATTACTAAGAAAGCTAGGTACAGCAGAACATAGCAAATTTGTAGATTTTATTCTACCGAGAAAAACAACTGAATTGGAATTCTCGGAAACAGTGAAATTGCTAAAAGAGCTGTTTGGAGCAAATATGTCGCTTTGGCATAAGCGATGGTTATGCATGAATGTCTCTAAATCCGACGATCAGGATTACTTAACATATGCATCTATAGTGAATAGACATTGTGACAATTTCAGATTGGCAGAAATTACAGTTGAAGAATTCAAGTGCTTAATTTTTGCTCAAGGACTGGTATCCAGTAAGAATGCCGAAATAAGACGTAGAGTTTTGTCTAAACTCGAATCTGAACAAGGCCTTACCCTGCGAAAGTTAGCAGAGGAGTGTCAACGGGCCGTAAAGTTAAAGAAAGAGTCGCAAAAAATCGAAGAAGCTGGTATTGCTTATATTAAAAAAATAAAAAAGAAGTCAAAGTACCCAGTAGAGAAAAATTGGAGAAAAAATTCAGCGTATTATAATAATAGACAAGAAAATAAAAAGAACGAAAATAAAAAAGTCCCACCATATAATTGCAGACGTTGTAACGAAAGACATTGGGAGTTAAATTGCCCATATAGAAATAAGAAATGTTTCGTGTGCCAAAAGAAGGGTCACAAAGGATTTTGTTGTAAAACGAAAAAATTCAAGAGCCGAATTAGACAAACAAATTCGAATATCAAATCAGATAAAGATTTGAGGAAATATGTGACGACTGAAATATTCAAAAAGAATATCAAATTTCAACTCGATTCAGGGTCAGATTTAACAATAATGAATGATAAAACATGGAAAATTTTAAAAAGGCCTACAATAATGAAGTCAACGAAACTCGCTCGAACGGTAACTGGAAAGCAAATTAACTTCGAAGGCGAGGTTGTACTTCCAATGAAATTGAATGGGATCGTTAAAAAAATAAAAGTTTTCATTCT
>OZ038503.1:81870826-81898326 GCA_964036315.1 Acanthosepion esculentum | reverse complement strand
ATATATATATATATATATTTATAAATATAAAAGTGGACATGGAAGTCAGCACTTAGAGGCGACAGTCTGTTTCATGCTAGTGCAATCGTCAGGCGATTCTCTCTCTCTCTCTCAATCTCTCTCTCTCTCTCTCTCTCTCTCTCTCTCTATATATATATATATATATATATATATATATATATATATATATATGCCAAAAGGATAGAATCCAGGTAGAGCTCAATGTCCAGGACAGAGCAAGAATATGATATAAATGGCTCAAACGCTAATATTTTATGGTTATAATTTATTACATTGGAATCGTAATCACGAGTGAATTCATCAGACTTGTGTGTGTGTGTGTGTGTGTGTGTGTGTGTGTGTGTGAGGACGAATATTTTCTATGAAAATTTCTCGGACATTCAGGCCGGTAAATGTTATTAATACTGTTTATGATAAAAAAAACAGAGCATTTACTTAAATATTTGTATCTATAAAAAGAATCTATCTATCTATCTATCTATATATATATATATATATATATATATATATATATATATATATATATACATATGTGTGTGTGTGTATGTATGTATAGGTAGCATATTTTAATTCACCGTTTAAACAAATATTAGTCGAAAATACATTAGTACATCATTAAAATGATAATAACCAAAAAATTAAAATTCTGGATGAGTCTTTCTCTTCTAATGCCATTCTTAACTTTCTCCGCATTTCGTTTTGCTTTTGTTTTTGAATTTTTTTAAACGAAAAACATTTTTTTAACGCTGCAATCCACATAGCTGAATGCTGGCTTTCTTTTCATAAAACTGACAACCTTTTCAATTGCTTTTTCAATTTCAGTTCAGGTTAATTACAATCATGTTTTTTTTTTATTATTTCCTTGTTCATTGTGACAGTGTGAACGTTAGGGAATAGTTTCTTTGGAAGATTTTATATCGTACAATGTTGACATTCATATGTTGATCTCAGCCATTAGATACAATGTACTTTCACCAGCGTCTAGTCTGTTTAAAATTTCCGCTTTTTGCTATAGCTCCAACTTGTTTTTTATCTCTTATTTCCATCATCTTTTGCCCCAATACAAGCCATTAGGGTGAAATAAGCATAAGCAATTATCCAAATAAAATTTCTTGAAAAACAGAAATCACAAATCAGTTATATATCACCCAAATAGTTCAAATATACACATTAAAATCAAGCCCAGATATGCAAGATTCCGGATATGAGGCACTCCGGATATGAGGGATTCCGGATATGAGGGATTTTACTGTATTATGATTTAAAAAAAATCTTTTTTGTAATTTTATTATATTACAAAAGTTACCTCCCTTGCATAACTGAAACTTTTCTCATTGTAACGCTGTAAATGATCTGTGAAAAAAAAATTAAAATTTACGGAGCTACTGACATCCCCAGACATTGTAACTCCCTGAAGAGGTTCTCAGATTAGATTGATTTTGGAATAACTTATTTAAAAAATTTAAAAACAAGTTATTCCATTATTCGCTTGAAGATGAAACGGAACAAATGGTTTTAATATAATTATGTAATTAAATTTAAAGTTTTTTTGAAACATGGTTATTAATGTATAGCGAAAAATCCATGTTTTAAATCAGTTAATTTATAATATTTACGCTGTAAATTACATTGAGCACTATTTTGTAAAAATAAAAATAAAAAATATCAATAAGAACACTGGATTATATATCTTACTGTTCTTTATATATATATATATATATATATATATATATATATATATATATATATATATATATATATATATACATTAGCCACTTATATTATATATATATATATATATATATATATATATATATACTCTTAAGGTGTGCTATATTTATGTGATAAAGTGCTCAATATCAGAGATAGAGCCTGTGTAAATATAAAAGTGAACAATGAAGTCAACATTTAGAGGCGACAGTCTGTTTCATGCTAGACGCAATCGTCAGGCCACCATTATATATATATATACATATATATATATATATAATATTCAATATCAAGGATAGAGCGCTTGTAAATCTAAAAGTGAACTGAGGACCACGTCGAGTGGCGACAATCTACTTCATTGCCTTCCTTGTTCCAGTGTCTTTAACGTAACGGCACACATCTTGTTCTATTTTCGATGGCATATCGTATATAAGGATATGCCACTGGACGAAACACTCAAAATAGAACGTGCCATTTCGTTTCTAGACATAACCTATATCATAATCTTTTGAAAAATTTAAATATATTGCGACTTCTTATATCGGTATCACCCCATGCAAGGCAGTAAAGCCAATAAGACACAAGGAGTTACACGGCGTGGAAGAATTAGAACCAGCAACGTTAATAAGGAACGGGAAGAGAAAAGAATAATAAAAAGGACAGGAGATAGCGATTGACATTGCATTTAAACTTTTGAAGAGTAAAGTTGGCTGGAAAGTATGGGACCTGAAGGGAGTTCCACAAGCGAAAAGTGCGAGAAAAGAAACTGTTAGCAAAGAACATACGGCTACATTTAGCCAAATGAAATGTAAATTGATGAGATCTCTAATACTTTGCGTAAATTCATAAAGTTTAGGTACCATAGTGAAGAGCTCGTCTGAACAATTACCATGAAAGTATTTATAGAAAAGACACAGAGAGGCAACCTTACGGCAGTGGGCATGTAACTGAGGTTAATCTACCAGGTCAGGATCAGTAATGCTGCTGATTCTACTATGGATTTTATCAAGGCATACAACGTAAATAAAAGGCTCACCGGATCATATGTGCCAGCAATATTCTACGTATGTTTGAATGGCAGACTTATAGATATGTAAGACAGAAAAATTGTCTCTCGCGAAACAGTGAACAACTTTCTATAGCAGCTGACACAGCATTGGATTCAATGCTGTCTTTCCACTTCATGTCAGCTGAGAACATTTTCCCGAGAGGTCGCAGCGAGACAATTTCCTGGAGGTTAACATCAACCATGCTGATGGATGGCAGAGTCGGATCTCTCTGATGATTAATGGAGAGAAGTTTATTTTTGGAGTCTTTAAAATTAACAAGCCATCTTTTGCCCCGGTTAACAACGGTCTTGAAGTAGATTTGGACATGGACTGCCAAAACTGCCAAAACTTTTTGCAAAAGATAAGGAGGCAAAGCTGCCTTCTCCATTTGGATTTCTCTCTTTTAGACCAGTTGCCTTAAAACGTCATCTTTACCTTGTTATGTAATCAATGGCTGCGAGCAAGGAGAAAAAACAGATACATGCCTTCACCTAGAGTATTTGTACGAAAGCAAATGCCACAGACTAGCCCGGAAGTTGATCTCGAATTAAAGGTACTCTTTTTAAGACACTCTGAAAAAAAAACAAAAAAAAACGAAAAAAAACGAAAACATTTTTCAATAGATTGGGTCTTTGAAGTACACAATAATCTGATGCAGAAAATAGCAACTTACCTCAACAGCATTCGACATGAAAGAAATACGCCCTTTGCTACCATATATAATAATTGATATTGCGTAGATATTCAACATTTGTTTCTTTTTGTATCTGTCAGTATCTCTGTGATGGGGCATTGCAATTATTTACATTTTTCGGGCTGTTGTCCTTACCTTACTTGCTCTATTCATGATGCTTTGGTTGTTGTACGCCCCGACCTTCTTCAGGTGAATGGCATTTCGAACTGAATCTTTTATGTCGTCCAGATTGTTATAGTTCCACGTGCCATGCCTAGGATGTCTCAGTTATCTCCCTTTAATTCAACTCTCCAAGTTTTTGTTCGCCGCTGTCGTATCCAGGTATTGAATTCACAACTCTTTGGGTCAAGTCACTGGAACTAACCAACGACTTTGTTCACCTTGTTTCTTTGTTTCTAATGAAATATTTCAGTTTCTTGCTTAGTTTTTCTAAGGTAACTTTTGCCGTTCCAATGCGACTTCGGATTTCGGTGTCACATTTTTCATCGTCAGTTAAAACACTTACCAGGTATTTAAATTATGACATTTCCACGTCGTAGACTGCACACGTTCCGCCGTTTCTGACAGACATTACAATCTTCAAAGTTGGATGAAGCAGAAATTACAATAATAATGCCATGAAGAATAGATTTGAAGCAGCAGAAATATCGTTCTACAGAAGGATTCTGAGAATACCATGGACTGAACATGTGACTAATGGTAAAGTTTTAAAATAGAAACGAAAAGAACACGTTTAATTAAAATCAGTCAGAAACAACTATTGAAATTACAAGGACACATAATGAGAAAAGTGGGCTTGAAGAATTTGGTACTTACAAGATCTATTGACGGAAAAGGGACAAGAGCAAGAAAACTACCAAAGATGTTTGTGTAAAATGTCCGGCAGGATAGTAATAAGACAGTTAATGGTAAGAGCTACGAGCTAGGAGGTTGCAGAGAGCCATGGACGTCAACCTTCTAAAAAGACACAACATATAGAATAAGAAATGATTAGGCAAAAGAAGACAGAGAGAGAGAGAGGGGGGAGAGGGAGAGAGAGAGAGTGAAAAGAAAGCAAGAGAGAGGGGGGATATGTTACGAGAGAAGAAAAGAGACAGTGTAAAAAGCAGAATGAAAGAAAGAAGGCGGATAGAAAGAAAAGGAAAAAAAAAAGAAAGTCAACAAGAAATAACTGAGAATAATGATAATAAGGTAAAAATGGCCTGCCATGGGGAAAAGGAAAAGAAACGAGAAAAAAAAGGAGTAGGAGGTGAATGAGTGGGAGAAGGGGGAGAGGGAGACGGAGACGGAGGAGGAAGAGATGATGATGATGATGATGATATAAGTTATGAAGAAAGAAGCCAAGAAGAAGAAGAAGAAGAAGAAGAAGAAGAAGAAGAAGAAGAAGAAAAAATTAATAATAATATCATTTTATTGGTGTCGGGCTTGGGTAAAAATTATTCTCAAAAATAGTACATACCTATATAATGTGAATGAAATTGAAATTCTCATCTATGTCGTAATTTCTATTCCTGTTTGTTAAGAAGAAAACTTGCACCTTTGAAGTAATTCTCATGAGTTCTTCTGCAGTTAAACTGATTATAATTTTGGATAAATGTAAAATTTATAACAGATAAATACTTAGAATTAAATTCGATAATCTTGATGCTAGCGAAGCGACAGTTCATAATAACTCATAATAAATAAATGAAATTATAATAAATCTCAAAGGGAGGCAACTTTAAAAAAATCTACATGAATTATCTCCCGTATAGTATGGTTTCACATTTTTTTTAGTTTTCCATTTGAAGATCATTGTATTTTGGTAGATTTTTTTCATGTTTTGGAAGATTGCAGCAACTGCCATGTCAATAACAAAGCAGATTCTTTTGTTGTTGTCTTTGATCACCAGATCATTATTACCATTTTTATTTTATTTCCTTTCATTTCCGGTGTCTACTCATTTCTTTACGGGTCCCGACCAAAGACCTAAGTTCGGAAATGGCATTATGATATTTTCCATTGAACCAAAAAAAAAAAAAAAAGAAAAAGAAAAACATAGATAAATTCCTTTGTATGGTGTGAGCTGTACTCGTGAGGACAGTTTTTTGTATATATTTATGGGCTAGGCTATCAGCAATCTATTGGAATCAATCAATCAAGGACACCAACTACAACTGAAATTGTTCATATCCTCATGCGCCACATTTTTTTTTTGAGATTTCGATTTAAAGGTCTTTGTATTTTGATAGTATTTTTGAAGATTTTCAAACATACATTCCAGTCTGCAGGGACTGCCATGTCAATAAGGAGGCACATTTTTCGTTGCGGTCTCTAATCCTGATATGTGGGCGATTGGTTTGAGTGTTCCATCTGTGAGTAATTATTATTATTATTATTATTGTTTTTATTTTCTTTGATATCTGGCGTTTACATATTTCTTTCCGGGTCCCGCCCAGGGACCTAAGGTGAGAAATGGTATCATGACACTTTCCATTGCAAAAAAAAAAAAATATTACATAGATAAAGCTCTTCGTAAAGTGTGGGCTGTACTTGTCAGAATAATTTTTCGTATCTCTTTGAGGCATGAACTATTATTATTATTATTATTATTATTATTATTATTATTATTATTATTATTATTATTATTATTATTATTATTGTGTGAGGTGTTATCTTGCGAGGGAGTAATTTTAATGCCTAATTACCAAATCCGCTCCAAGGTATACTAGTAAAAGGGGGCCCTGTAGGAGAGTTATCTATCCATATTTGGGAAGATTCGTTCAGATGGAGAGATTTTTGCGAGTGATATGTGGAGTTCGGTACAAAGAAACTTTTTTTAGCCCTGAGATGCTAAGGTGTTCAGGAATTTTACTCACATGATTTTCGGTACCCAATGCCGCTAAAACGACAGAGATAATCGCAGTTTTACGCTTCCACATGTTTGTTACTCAGAGTTTTTGAAATTCTTTTAAAATTGGAATCCTGTGGGCAAGGTATATCAGAAATTTGGCAGATTCCTTGGTAAAAAAAGAACATAATCCCCAGCCACCAGTCGAACAGTAGTAGAGAAAAATGACCCAATACCCATCTACCAGTTGAACGGTGAGTAAATACTTGTAACTATTTTTATATCTACCGTAAAATATTACATACCAATTATTTGCGAGATTTGACTCAGGATCTCAGAAGCGTTAAAATTGTTCAGGAACGCAGGGCTCAAAGGTTTAAAACGCAGACCATTAGTGTCATTCGTTGTCGAGTGGCAAACGAACTACACGTGTACATCTTATGCTGTTGGAGTGGGGATCTGTTGTGGTAGGATCCACCTAATCTGCATAGGTGACTACCAACTATATAAATAATGGTTGGTACCGGAAGACGAGGAAGAGGAATCACGAGATCCAACTAGAGACTCTGATCGACTGCGACTAGTCAACACATTCTCCAGGAACGTCTTCCCAGAAATATACAGAAATACTATATGTACTTATTGTGTACACTTTCTTGTTATAATACATTCTTGTTCTAAGTACATTTGGTGTTGCATTATTATTCCATGCATTAGGCGAGATTCAACAATGAGTCAAGACTCAACAGGATCAGAAAAAAGAATCTAGAACAACGCATTAACCTTATGTTTTATGTGAAGATTGACAAAATTGCTTGTGAAAATTTAGCCGTATCAAAAATGGCTTCCTCCTCGAATGTTTTAGATGGTTCAAGTGAGATCTGTCGGATGACGCAAGTAATGGGTAGCCCGCCAAAACAAATACAGATGCAAATATAGACAGACTGTGTACCTAGGTGCGCTCAGATCGAAGATCGAGTATGTGATTGATAACAGAACAACTCTATATGAAATGAATAACCCTGTGGCACATTGTTTCTTGGGTTTGGGAATGAGACAAATGGTGCCTTATGAATTAGCAAATTCCTGGCTAAAAAAGAATTTCATTACAAAAATGGACCCACTACCTTATTCACCAGACTTTAGGCCCTTGTAATATATTTTATTACTTTGAAAATATATCTCTATATCACTGAGATGAGGTATCATGATTACTTGCATTATTTACATGATTCGGACTGTTATCCTTATATCATTGTCATATTCACAACGTTTCGGCCCTTGTACGCTCCCGCGTTCGTCAGGTGATTGGAATTTCGAACCGAACTGTTTCTTTCGTCCACCGGGTGGGGGGTAGATTGTTCTAGTTCCACGTGTCATGCCTCTTCCGGCTGTCTCAGTTATTTCCCTTTAACTCAACTCTCCAAGACATTCGATGAGTCAATGATAAAAGATAAAGATTAATGACAAACCCAAAAGCATCATCCGATGTCTCGTTTCATAGAATGATAGTCCTATCCCCGAGAGCTGATTGGACTTCAGAACTTTAATGGTGGGAACTCTTCTCCCAACAGTAAAAGAGCTCTTAAAACAGATTCTTTCATTTCTGAATACGTTAGTTGAAAGTACAACCCCTCCCTATATTTGTAGACAAAACACACAGATGCATGCTTGGTTTTCTTCCTAGCTTATAAGATAGGCCACCTCTCAGTGTCATCCGATTTCGCTCCGTTCTTTCTTGTTTTGAAGCCAGAACGTTGCGGTCACTTGTCTGTATCCCCCTTTTGTGTGTTAAACACCATTCTTAATTTGTGATCTTTTGATTTAATTCTGTTACTTTGCCTTGTCTATATTGTTTGCTTAATTTTATTTTTTCCTTTCTATTTCTTTCTTCTCTTATTGTTTATTGGAAACTTTCTCAATATTGTTTGTTGGGCATTTCTGCCAGTTGCATTTAACAGTGGCCAATTACTCTACAGAACGAATTCCTTACAAATTATTTCAACAAAGATCGTATAGACAGGCTTGTTTCACAACGGAGGAATGTCCTGCATCGATATCTCACCATAACTCTACCACCGTGAACAATCACTGCCATTTTGAACCATCTGTACCAACGTGAACTATCTTTACCAGCATGAACGGTGTACCAAAATTCTTGCCGTATTCAGAATTGTCCGGCATCATTGCAAAAAGTTCGTTAAAATTCTAAGATAATCAATGCCCAGTCACTCCAACTCAAAGTTGGGAAACAAAAGAATTGGTAACTTAGAGAATTCTACAAAATCGCCAGTAAGTTCCGTAATAGAGTCAAACAATTATAAATGGCTTTAAGTTTGTCTCATCCACGTCTGACAACATTTTGAAGTGAACTTTGACTCAGACTCGACAAGGGCTATTCGTTACCTGATTAAACTCTATCAAGATGCACAGACTTTCTAGTATCGCTATCACGACACAAAAAGTTTCCAGTCTAAACAAAAGGCTTGAGTCAACGAAGGCTAATGGTCCTGATAAAATCCCTGTTGCTGTTCTGAAGCACCTTAGTTAAGAGTGATCTGCAATTTTAGTAAAGTTATGAACCGTTGCCTGAGGGAGAATTGTTCCTTAAATCTATGGAAGACGCCAGGTGTATACACTTTTTAAAAATAATGTTGGTGAGCGCTAATCGTCGTTGCAATATCGCTCAGTGTCTCACTCTATGTCATCAGTTATAAATACCAAAATAATAGCCTAAAATCTCCAGTCAGGCTCTTAAATTTCATCATCTGATATAAGCTGTCATATGGCTGTCATGCATGGCGACGAACTTGTTCATAAATATCTAATCTGACGGATTTCTCAGATCAGTCGTTAAAAATGGCTTTGAACGAATGAAACCTGTAGGTCTGGACGAGGACCGTGATTCTTCGAATCTGGTGAACGTGCGCAACAATATCACAAAAAAAGAGAACTGTACCAAATATGATAAATTATATCATTTGAGTAATTTCATACAGAAAGGAAACGCTAAAATGAACAGCAAATGTAACTCGTAGAGAGAAAAATGACATAAGGAATTATTGATCTTCCACACTACTTCAAATAAAAGGTGAGGATGGAAACCCCAATCAATACTAGAAAGAGCGATAACAGCTACTGAACGTAAGAAAGCTATTTTCTTGAAAAATTGTCTTAAGAGGAAAATCTTATAAATTTCAACCAAAAGTAGCATTGGCTCCTCAGTCAATAAATGCCGATTATTTCAATACAAGGAAATGGCTAATATTACCATTTCATCTCATATCCAGGTCTTATTTATCTGAATAGTGCGGAAATTAATAAAAAAATGTATTTTAAATAATTTTTTTTTTAAATTTCTGATTTCTTGTAATTCAACATTGTTATTAACTTCTTTCTGTCACTGCAATAAATAAGTCAATATATAAATATTACAAATAAAAGTATTACTTTAGATTTTGTCACGGTCGCATGAAGACTGGATATGACGCCATTTTGTTAGCGAGATTGATCTTTGTGATTATTATAATAAATCTGAACGCCTTCTTTAAGATGGAACGACAGACGTGAGTAAGCGGGAAACGAACAAATAGAAGGACACATTAAGACAAAACAAAGTAAGCAAAAATTGGTAATAAACATCCGAAAATATTCAGTATAAAACTGAGAAACAAAAAACGCTGAGAAAGCAGACGATTGTAAAAATGTAAAAGATAGAAAAGAAAAGAAAAGATAGAAAGAAAGAAAAATGAAACGCTGTCGCCAATCATCGTTGACATAATAAAAAGAAATATAGATAGATAGATAGATAGATAGATAGAAAGAAAAACGAAAGAGTGTGGTCAATCATTATTGACATAATAGAAATAAATAAAGAAACAAACAAACAAAAAAAGACATATTGAAACATAACAAAAAGTGGTAATGAACAACGGAAAATGTTTCTTATAAAACCAACAAATAAAACAGCTAAGAAAGCAGGCGATTATCGACATGTAAAAGAAAGAAAAGAAAGATACAAACAAAGTACAAGAAAAACAGAAGAAATTTTGTGTCCAATCATCACTGACACAACAGAAAGTTCCAAAGAAAGAAAGAAAGAAAGAAAGAAAGAAAGAAAGAAAGAAAGAAAGAAAGACGAAAGTTTCTGGAGAATCAGCATTGAGATAATAGAAGAAAGAAAGAAAGAAAGAAAGAAAGAAAGAAAGAAAGAAAGAAAGAAAGAAAGAAAGAAAAACGAAAGTTTCTGGAGAATCAGCATTGAGATAATAGAAGAAAGAAAGAAAGAAAGAAAGAAAGAACGAAAGAAAGAAAGAAAGAAAGAAAAAGAAAAACGAAAGTTTGTGGTTTATCAGTATTGAGATGATAGAGGAAAGAAAGAAAGAAAGAAAAACGAAAGAAAAAGAAAGACAAGAAAGAAAAAGAAACAAGAAAAACGAAAGTTTGTGGTTTATCAGCAAAAAGGTAATAGAGGAAAGAAAGAAAGAAAGAAGGCAATAAATAAAGAAAGAAAGAAAGAAAGAAAAAAGAAAGAAGAAAAACGAAAGTTTTTGGTTTATCAGCATTGAGACAATAGAAGAAAGAAAGAAAGAGAGAGAGAAAGAAAGAAAAAACGAAAGAAAAAAGAATTAAGAAAGAAAAAAACGAAAGTTTGTAGTTTATCAGCATTGAGATGATAGAGGAAAGAAAGAAAAGAAAAACAAACGAAACGTTGTGGTCAATCATCATTGACATAATAGAAAGAAAGAAAGAAAGAAAAAAGATACATTAAAACAAAACAAAATATAAATGGTAATAAACATCCGACAATATTCCGTATAAAATCGAAAAACAAAAAGAAAACCAAAAAAGCTACGAAAAATAAATAAAGAAATAAAAATAATCACAAACATCCAACAAAAGAACTTGATCGAATATCGACTGGGTTGTATGAAAAAGTGGAATCGAAATAAAAGGGACGAGTTATGTTCCTCTAAAGAATATTGGAAGAGAACCATTTGTCACTGGAATATGGATCTGTTTCAGGTTCACATGGTCAGGTAATTGTGCTGCTGCAGGCGGTATTTTTGTTCAAGGAATTGTGACGGTTTCATCAGAAAATGGAGTTGTAATTGACAAAGTGTGACGACAGGGGACGAACTGAGAGCCGAATAAAGAGTGACGAAAGTTGTTGGCAAAGAGAATAGAAGAAAAAGGAAGGGAACGAAGAGGAGAATGGTGAGGAAAAGGATGAATGAGAGTGAAGGAGAAGATGGCGGTGTGTAGGAAGAAAGAGAACAAAGAAAAAGAGACGTTAGAAAGGAAGCAATTACGTAGAGAGCAAAGAAAGAAAGAAGAGAGAAGAACCTCAAAATAGAAAAAAGAGCGAGAAAAGTATTGAGAGAATAGAGGAAAGAAAGAAAGAAATAAAGAAAGAAATAAAGAAAGAAAAAGAAAGAAAAGAAAAAAAGAAGAAAAAACGAAAGTGTCTGGTGAATCATTGAGATAATAGAAGAAAGAAAAAAGAAAGAAAGAAAGAAAGAAAAAAGAAAGAAAGAAAGAAAGGTAAAACATAAATAATGAAAAAATAAAACTGAAATAAAAACAGAAAGAAAAAAGAAAGAAAAGAAAAAGAAAACAGAAAAAAAAGAAGGGAGAAAGGAAGCAAAAAGGAAACAGTAACGCTAGAAAGAAGAAAGGAAGTAAATAAATATAAGGGTGACATGGGAAAAGAACACGAAAGAAAAGAGAAAATAAGGAGAATGTAATAAATGAGTAAATAAAAACAGAAGAATGAAGGAGAAAGAGACGGAAAGAGAGAAAGAAGGAAAAGGACAACGTAAAAGACGCTGAAAAAGAAAAGAAAATAGGAAGGAAGAAAGAAAGAATGTAAGACGGGAAAGAAGGAAGAAAGAAAAAAAGCAAACATGATAAAAAGAAACTTACAAAGTGTGAAAGAAAGTCAGCAAGAAAGAGATTGACAAGAGAAAAAATATGAAAGAGAAAAGAAAAAGAATGAAAGAAAAAACGAATGAAAGAACGAAAGAAAGAAAGAAAGAAAGAAAGAACAAACAAACAAACAAACAAACAAACAAACGAAATAACAAACAAACAAACAAACCAACAAACAAACAAAGAGAGAGTGAAGGGGAAAGAGACAGATGGTGAATGAAAAAAGAAAGACGGAAAAGACAAAGTAACAGAAGCAAAAGTGAGTGATCGAGAAGAGGAAGAGAGATATACAAATTTGAAAGAAGAAGAAGAAGAAGAAGAAGAAGAAGAAGAAGAAGAAGAAGAAGAAGAAGAAGAAGAAGAAGAAGAAGAAGAAGGCAGGGTAGAAAGAAAAATAAATTAAACTGAATGAAATAAAGGAAAAGAGATATTATTCCTGCTGAACATAATAAAAGAAAAACAATCTCAATTCGAACCGCGAAATAAAAAAAAACATAATTGACTTTCAAGTGAGAAAAAAAAGGAATACATACAATCAAAAAGAGAGGGGGAGAGGAGAGAGGAAGCGAAATAGAAAGGTAGTGATTGCGGGAAAAGGGGAGAGAAAGGTGGGGAGTGTGAGAGAGAAACAATAAAAAGTGAGAGAAATCAAAATTTGATATTAAAAGCAAAGAAATGCTTTTCGAGATGGCGACATTAATCTAACGTTAGTTTGGCAAACGGGTTTCAATTTTACGGGTGAGGCAAGTGTCAATCCAAACAAAAAAAGAAGGAAAGGAAACAAAATAAGAACAATAAGATTAAAAGGAAGAGAGGCCATCATGACAATCGATAAAGAGAAAAGACATTGAGTAGTTAGATTAAAAAAAAAGATAGAAAGTAAAACAGAAGAGAAGGAAGAGGAAGAAAATGATGACATAGGCTGGGATAGAAATGTCACGGAATAACAAGAAAGAAAAATAATTAGAAACAAGAGAATATGGGTACTGAACTACTACGTAATATCCTCCTATATGGCAGTGAATGCTGGACAAACTCCTCACGCATAAAACAGACTTTAAGCAACAAAGATGTGGTTCTACAGAAGGATGATGAGAATTCAATGGATGGAATATGTGAGCAACAAAGAAATATTAATGAAAATGGGAACACTTGCATTCAGAATCGAAAACAGAGAGATGACGTAGGTTATTTAAAGCCAGAAAATATTTTCCGATTGTGAGAATGTTTTTGATGCAATAATAATTGTTTAGTGATACAAATTTTACTAATTAACCCATACCTGGGGGAGAAGAAGTGGATTCATACCTTTCCCAAGGCTATTTGCGCGTAAGTGAATATAACGAACCCAACTCTGCTCTCCGATGAACAATCGAACCATTATCCGTTACACCACCCGCACATCCAAACATTCAGCACCTGTTTTTTTTTTCAAACGTACACCTATCTAGCTACTGACACGGCTCAACGTTGCTTAACTTCGGTGATCGTACGGGAACCAACGTGATGTGACAGTAAGCCATATTGAAAGAGGGACAGACAGTAAGAGTAAGTAAAAAGCCTGTCGTAAATGAATAACATAAGAGGGAGTTGGAAGTTGTGCTGAGCCACAGTCGATTACGTCCTTAATGGACACGGCACATAAAATTAATTTTTTCAAGTTTTTCGGAAAATTGTTCATATTACAATTTCTTCATGTAAGTCTCACCTTCAAATTCAGGTTCCTTCACATTTCTCTTGTCTTTAACTATTTTATTCTCAGGTTTTCTTTATTTCTTTATTAACGAATGCTGAAACATAAGCTGAGTTGATCTGTGGTGTCCACGGTATATACTGTTTGCATCCTAACAGATCAAAGTAAGCTTCCACTTGGGTCACATCAGAAAATCGAAAGACCTTAGTTCCTCGAGAACTAATCTAAACGGTAACCATATAGACATCAAGTGAATAATCGGGTCTCAAATGGTGCCGACATAAAGAGGAATTTAACCCTACTGAACATAGGATATACACACACAAAACAACATGATGTCAGTAAGTTATATAAACGACCAACTTATCAGGTGAAGCTAGAATTCCTCACATCCGCGCGAAAGTAATATAGAACGGAAGGAGAAAATCCCCGAAGTTACATACCGACCCTGGCCGACGTGAATATAAACAAGCAAACAAACAATTTCTTTACGTTTGAAAAATTTATCTTCGTAGACTTTACTAACATAAAATTAAACATAACTGTATATTAAAACATTGAACTCTTTTCTGGTCCAATTGAATAAAAATGGATTTGGTGGTGTTGAAGTCAATGTTTTTAGTCAGAGAGCAAAATATGCTTAGACTTTTGTTTAGAAAAAGGAGAATGTGTAGATGGTGGAATGGATAAGTCGGAGAACTAAGTTTGAATTCCAATCGCGTTCATTACATTCATTTACGTGGAAATACCCTTGGAAAAGCAATTAACCCATTTAATCTCTCAGGTTATAGTTTAAATAGGAGAGCCTCTATGTGAAAAAAAAATAATTGTTATTTCCCCAAAATTGTAAATGCAATCTGCACTCGCAAAAAATAAAAAAAAAATAACATGTGTTTCGGCTTTAAATAACCAACAATGGGTTGATAAGCCGTAAAAACAAATTAATCAACCAAACAGAAAAAAAGGATATCAGCATAATGACATTTTCTGAAAATCTTTACACCTCAAGCAAGGCAAGTATGCCACCTAAGACAGAAGGGGTTACTGGGAGTTTTGTGATGTCAACGAATACTCGTTGTAACTTTCGTAATGCTCGTTGTAGTAGAGACTTTGTAATCGCAGATTCAACTATAGTAACGCCGTTGAACAATACTGGAGTCAGACGCCTTCGAATAACACTCACACTAATAGTACTTGCTCGATAATACTCGCTCGGCAATACTCGCTCGACAAGTAACCGATATAGTGATCTGAATAGAGAAATAGCATAGTGAAAAGAGGTCCGTATAGTAATAGAGGATAGACTTGAAATAGTGATCCGAATAGTAATAGAGAATAGAATACAAATAGTGATATAGAGCATAGACTAGAATTGGAGATTAATTGGACGTCACGCTACTTCCCATATATGCGTTTCCTCTATGGTTACGTGGTCTGCATAATTCAATAATGGGATCGACTGTGTTTGTTTATGGCGATCTATGTTCAAATTCAAGTGTCGGTTGCGACAATTTATTCATATATAACAAAGAGAAAGAGAAAACTTTCGTGAAGAGACAATAAAAGAACAGATTACTGGAAGACGAAATATGACGATTGGCTTTGCATATAAGTTTTTAAATACTGATGATGTCAGGGAAACAAAACACTTGAGAAGTACATGAAAAGAAACTATTAGAATAGAACATACCCTTGAATATAAAACGATGAGACCTAGTAGCCAATCAAGTGTTACGTTTAAATTAATGCAGTCGAAACAGCAATGAGGAAAGATCATCAAAACAGCGGCCATGGAAATAATTGTAAAAAATGACAGAGGGAAGCCAAGTCATGGCAGCGACAAAGTGAAGATGCCAGGTCAGGATCTATTACATTGCAGACTCTTCTTTAGATTTTGTGAAGTATCTCGAGATATATAGTGGGAGTACGAGACCAAATATGGAAGAAATATTCAATGCACGGACTAAGGGTAGATTTATAAATCTACAAGAGGGATTTTAGCAAGAAAATTCTCTGGCAGGACACAGTGATTCAACTTTCCTAGCAGTAGACAAAACCAATCGATTCAATATAATCATGTCCTTTCATGTCAATGGAAAACGTGAGCCGGAGAAGGCGCAAAGACCCTTGTAGATTAGCATCAGCCATAATGATGGAAGGTAGAAAAAGTACTCTATACTGATTAAATGAATGTTTTGTTTTGGTGGCGTTAAAAGTTACAAGCCTTTGCTTGCCCCAGTTAACCACGAATTGGAGGTCCTCTTCGGGAACAACTGACAGTTTTATTTGTCGGACTTACTACTAAAATAGGAGTAAATAGTTTTGTCATCAGCATAAATTCCTTGATGGGAAATCACATGCCCAGCT
This sequence comes from Acanthosepion esculentum, assembly GCA_964036315.1. Taxonomy (NCBI): domain Eukaryota; kingdom Metazoa; phylum Mollusca; class Cephalopoda; order Sepiida; family Sepiidae; genus Acanthosepion; species Acanthosepion esculentum. The sequence continues at coordinate 81,882,031 of OZ038503.1, read as the reverse complement.
CTCAATCCGATTATAGAGTAATGGCGGATGTTATAAATAAGTAAACGTATAAAAAAATATAATTTATAGCGATACTCCATCCTGCAAGGCTGCTTTGCCAACCGCTTTCGAGAAAGTTAGAAGTAGGTTGGTGAGGAGAATTGTTTTTTATTAGTGAAGTCGATGTCTGAAAGATGTCAGGAAGTCATAAAAGCACAAACCTGAGCAAGGCATTGTTGCGAATTCTGTTTCTGTTGGGGACTCCATAGTTTTTCCACACCGATCCCTAACTCCGTATCTACGTCAACCATGACCTAGAAGAAAAAAAAACTATTAATTAAAAATAGTTGCATCTAATTGGTTTTAATTATTGTTTCATGAAGCTAAAATGTTAGCCAGGATGTGGGTTATAAGGGGGGGTAAATGACAGGAGGTAGAAAAGGAAAAAGGCGGGAGAGAAAGAAGTAGAAAGATGTCATATATAAGATCACTAGAGGGGAAGAAAGAAAAGGAAAAAAAAAAAAAAAGAATGGGCGTATTAGGTTTAGTACGCATGCGCCTGTGCCTGTGTGATGAAAATCAGAAAGTATTAAGTGGAGAGAGGGAGGGGGGACGGAAATGTTTAGAATTAGAAAAAGAGAGGGGGAGAGCGAGTAAGAGAGAAAAAACAAGTTTCAAATTGAGGAAGCAACTGTCAGAGCTGGGATAGATAGATAGATAGATAGATAGATAGATAGATAGATAGATAGATAGATGGATAGATAGATAACTAGCTAGCTAGATTTGATAGATAGAGAGGTATGAATACACTGGGATAGATAGATAGATAGATAGATAGATAGATAGATAGATAGATAGATAGATAGATAGATAGATAGATAGATAACTAGCTAGATTTGATACATAGGCATAAATACACTGGGATAGATAGATAGATAGATAGATAGATAGATAGATAGATAGATAGATAACTAGCTAGCTAGATTTGATAGATAGAGAGGTATGAATACACTGGGATAGATAGATAGATAGATAGATAGATAGATAGATAGATAGATAGATAGATAGATAGATAGATAACTAGCTAGATTTGATACATAGGCATAAATACACTGGGATAGATAGATAGATAGATAGATAGATATGAATACACTGTGATAAATAGATAGATAGATAGATAGATAGATAGATAGATAGATAGATAGATAGATAACTAGCTACCTCGACAGATAGATATATAGATAGATAGATAGATAGATAGATAGATAGATAGATAGATAGATAGATAGATAGATAGATAGATAGAAGTAAAAATACCGAAATAGTTATGGACAGATTAGAACAAACCGTGATATAGCTAAATAGTTAGATAAATAAATATGAACAAAGCGATACAGATAGATAGTTATATGAACACACTGAAAAATAGACGTACACACACTGAAATAGACACACACACACACACACACACACACACACACACACATACACACACACACACACACACACACCGAAATAGACAGATTCGGACATGCCTATATATACTAATAATCTGAGAGACTCCTTTCTGCCATCCATCAGCATGGCTGATGCTAACCTCCAGTAAAGTCACTCGTTGCACCTTCTCGGGCTAAAGTTCTCGGCTGACATGAAGTGGAAAAACTGTATAGAATCCATTGCTAAGTCTGCTGCTAAGAAAGTTGGTTCACTGCTTCGTGTAAGACAATCTTTCTATCCTGAACCAAACCTGCATATTTACAAATATACCATTCATCCATGCTTAGAATATTGCTGCCACATATCGTTTGATGCTTTCGCTATATATTTAGAGATCCTTAATAAAATCCAAAGAAGATTCTGCAGTATTAATGGCCTCGATCTAGCGTCTCTGTTGCACTCGCTTTCTCACCTCCGTAAGGTTGCCTCCCTTTTTTCTAAAAATATTTTCATGGCAACAGTTTGGATGAATTTTCCGCCATGGTACCTAGACTTTATTAATTTAAACGTCGTACTAAACTGGCGACGAGGTATCACCAATTTACTACTGAGTCGGCTAGATGCAACTGTAAATTCTATGCTAATACTTTTTTCTCATACTTCTTCTTTGTGAAATTCTCCTCCACTTCAGTCTTTTCCGGACAATTTTGTTCTTCAAAAATTTAAATGCAGTGACAATCGATTTCTACTGTCCTCCTGATTACTCTTCCTTTATTCTCATTCCTTAGTAATGTAATTCCTTGGGTCTTAATAGCTTTACTATCAGGTCATCACGTAAGTTCTGTGCGAATTTTGAACAAAGAAAACAAGTGACCAAATGTTACATTTAATTACAGATTCAATCAACAATGTATTTTCTCTGATTATCTATGACTTCTTTTCATCTATTAACAAGCTTACTAATTCCATTACTGTAAAATTCTTTTGGCTTTGATTCGAAGAACTCACAAATGTCAGTTTTAACCTCTTCCTGTGTTACAAAAGCTGTTTCTTCCAAATGATTCTGTAAGCTACGAAACAAATGGTAGTCTGAAGGAGCAAGGTCGGGAGAATAAGGTGGATGAGGAATTTTCTCCCAACCAAGTTCTTCGATCTTTTGTGACGTAATTCTTGCTGTGTGTGGTCGCGCATTGTCCTGATGAAATATCACCCGTTTTCGATTCACTAGAGCAGGTCTTTTTTTCCTCAAAGCTTGGTTCAAATGCTCTAATTGCTGACAGTATATTTGAGCATTAATTGTTGCATCAGGTAGCAAGAATTCAAAGTAGATTATTCCTTGACAATCCCACCAGATTGAAAAAAGAACATTTTGCCCATGAAGTTCCCTACTCAGCTGTGGCTGGGGTCCTTCCCCTTTACCAAGGTACTGTCTACGACGCTTAACATTTCGATAAAAGATCCATTTTTCGTCGCCAGTCACAAGTCTATCCAAAAAAGGTGAAATAAGAAGAGAGAAGAGCAGATGTCAACTCGGGATTTGAGGTTGTTTTCAGACAATTCATGAGGCACCCATTTTCCAAGTTGAGAAACTTTTCCAAGTTGTTGAAGATGACGATGAACAGTTGTATGGTTTGAACTTAGAACCACTGCCAATTCCCCAACTGATAAAACAGGATTTTCTACGAGGGTTGCTTCAAGAAGCTTTTCATCAAACTCAACTGAACGTCCGGTTCGATCTTCATTTTCACAGCCCTTTTAAAGGACAGCGGATCATCAGATTTTATTTCCAAAGGTTGAAACGAAAAAAAATAAAAAAATAAAATCTGATGATCCGCGGTCCTTTAAAAGGGCTGTGGTGAAATAATTTATTATATGGAACCTTAAAGTGGTCTGTTTTTATTTAAATTATTAGCTCTGATTTACATTGAGCTCTCAATACGGATTACCTAGTTTTTCGTAAACTAAATATATATATATATATATATATATATATATATATATATATATATATATATATATATATGTGTGTGTGTGTGTGTGTGTGTGTGTGTGTGTGTGTGTGTGTGTGTGTGTGTGTGTGTGTGCAGAGAGATAGGGGGAGTGAGAGAGATGTGAACAGACATAGATTTGTCTAAAGGTACAGACTGAGATAGATAGATAGATAGATAGATAGATAGATAGATAGATAGATAGAAAGATAGATAAATAGATAGATAGAAATGAACAAATTGAGATAGACGGATCATGATAAATATGAACAGACTAAGATTAACAAAAAAGAAATAAAGAAAAATACGCCAGGAAACAAACCTAAAAATAAAACTGTAAAAGGTTTAAAAAATGTGACAGTCGAAGAAGAAGAACTTGAGAACCAACTCTACACAGGTAGAAAATGCCAAAACAAAAATCGTGAAAAAAGAAGGCGAAACAGGGGAAAGCCGATAAGGCGAATCATCGAAAAGGCGAAACAACGAAAAAGCGAAACACAAAAAGCGAATTACTGAAAAGAATGAAAGACCCCTGCAGTCTGACTCACTATCTCACTATCTAAGACGAAACCGGGAAAAGGCGAAACAGCGAAAAGTCAAAAAGGCGAAATGGTGAAAGGGCGAAAGAGCAAAGGAACGAAAATCGAATCAGCGAAAAAATGATAATGTGAAACAGCGAAATGTTGAAAAGGATAAACAGTGAAAAGGCGAAACAGTGAAAAGGCGAAACAGTGAAAAGGCGAAACAGCGAAAAGTTGTGAGTGCCCGTTACTTTCGCTGTTTGCATAATTAGTTATTATCTGCGATCCCGCGCCCTCTTTCCGTTTTCGCGCCCAGAATTTATTTATTTCGGATCTTAGATGACAACACACATGTCTGTGAGTTTCTGCTGTGGCACCTAGCCGCCGATTTTATTTTGTTTTCATCATTTTTTATTTTCTTTAGATGATGGCAAGGGTCTGCTAGAGTGTGACAGGTAAATGAGAAATATTTCTAAATTTAAGGATAACAGAAGACAGAAAAATTAACAGTGTATTAAAAAAGATTTCAAACATACATTTCAGATAAAAAAAGAAAAGAAGAGAAGAGTCAGGGAAGAGTAAAAGAAAAAAAATATAAGGATACGAGATGGAGATAAAAAATATGCCAAAGAAAGTTTGGCAAAAGGTGAAAGGTATGCTAAAATATAAAAAGCAATGGAAGAAACTGTAACGAAAAACGAAAGGGAAAGATATTTATAAAGAAGCAGTTATATAGTGAGAGTCAGACTGCAGGGGTCTCTCATTCTTTCTCTATCTCTGTCTCTCTGTCTCTCTCTTCATACACACACACACACACACACACACACACACACACACACACACATATATATATATATATATATATATATTAGGAAAATAATATGACAAATTGGGAAAAAAAATTGACGAGATTCACCCGTTAGGATTTTCAGTCCGATCAAATCCTATCAGAAACACGTCACAAGAATTTATTTTCTCATTTGTCATAATATTTTTCGAAATACTGTGTGTTGATATATAAAATTATACAAACTTATATATATATATATATAAATATATATAACAGACAATAGGAAAACTGTAATAGTTGCCGACACGTTTCATCCGATAAGGACTTTTTCAAGCCAAAACGAAATGAATTTATTAAACAAAATAACTAATAATAACAAAACAAAATGTCCTTAGCAACTGGAAGAATTTAGAGAACGCTATTTTCATACAGTTAACTGAAATTACGTTAATTACTGTTACGTGCTGACGGATTCAACTATTTTCTTTTGATTTCTTGATACTGTTCTGTACGTTTGTTTGGGAGAGTAGTAATTCTGTTAAGAAAGTTGAAATAGGGAAAAATCCTGGTCGTTCTGAAGCAGGCATTTATAAAATAAATTGCCAAAACTGTTCCTCCCAATATATTGGCGAAACAAGTAGAAATTAAAAAAAATAAACGCATATATGAGCACAAAAGAGACCTCACAAAAAACAACTTAGCTAATGCACTATTCATACATAGAAATAAATTCAACCCCAATTTTTATTTTAAAAATGCTACACTCATAAAAAAACGAAAATAACTCACTCAGAAGGAAAATCCTCGAGAGTACCGCCATTGAATATTACCCAAATATTAATCTACGCCCAAGCCTTTTCCCTTTTTATATTTATTTACTCTGCCACCTCCTTGGTTGGTTAATCTCGAAGAAATTTTGCGATTCACTTTTAGACAGTGTTTGATTCTGGATAAATGTTGGTTGTGAAAATTGTTTTTGAACCCTAGGGCAGATGACGCTATAGATCTTCCCAAGTAATCAAAATGTTTCATGTATTTTACATTATAAATCTTTCTTGAAACAGAAAAACCTTTTTTTCCGAATAATAAACATACACACACATACACACACACACACACATATATGTATATGTACGTATGTATATGCAAAAATATTCTTATAAATGTATCAATATATGCATTTATGAAGGCACATTAAGTCATACTTATAGATGTATTCATTCTTTTGTTTTTAATAAGTCTTTCGTCGAAGAAAACCAATATTTTTTTTTTATGACGGCCGCTACGTAACACGTAACACCTTCAAAGAAAAATGTCTGCCAACCTATCAAGCACACCGGAAGTCAATCAAATGGATTGACAATCTTTTACAACGTTTATTACTTCATTCCTTTGAATTGTGTTTTTATTGCGTTTCTAAAAAATATGTTCAGAAAATATATCAGCAAAAATAATGACTCCTGCTGCTGTTCATTTTAATTCTCCACTTGAAGCTTTCTGCAAAACCATAAATAATGCAAGTAGTTATGTTTTTTTTTTTGTTTGTTTTAATCAATATACATAAATCCTAAGTCTATACTGCTGTATTCTCCATAAATGTTAGAACCAGACCAACAGTTCGCTAAGTAATCTTAGGAAACAGGTGAAAAAATGAGTGCAAGATATAATCTTATTATTATTTTTTACGAAGAGTGTTTACTGAGCTCTTATGACAAGACTTACCATCTATTGTTAACTGGGGCAATAAACACCTCATTTTAAAAGCCTACAAAAAATACACCCTTTTAACCGTTTGATAGAAAACTCTTTGTTTCCATCTGCATGGCTGATTCTAATCACCAGCAGTGTGACTTCTGACGCCTTTTCGGGGTAAAGTATTTCGCTGACATGAAGTGGAAAGATTATATTGAATCCATTGCTAGGCATCCTGCTTGGAAGTTTGTTTCACTGTCGTGCTGGACAATCTTTTTCCTCATAATCTATCTTTGACATTTATAAGTCTACCGTTCATCCCTGCATTGAATATTACTGTCACATCTTGTCTATTGCTTCTGCTATGTATTTAGAAATACTTGGTAAAATACAAAAAAAGAATCTGCAATATTATTGGTTCAAACCTGCCATTTAGGCGTCAGTCATTTTCAGATCGCCGTAATGTAGCTTTCTCGTGTCTATTTTCTATAAAAAATATTCATGGTAATTGTTCATATTAGCTTTCCTTTCTGAATTCATCCGTACTACTAGATTGGCGTCAAGGTTTCATCATTTTACAGTTGAAATATCTAGATTTAACCATAATTTCTGATTGGCATCTAGGTTTCAGTTACTTTCCACCATCGTAGTGTAGATTCTCTGTTGTGTCTTTTCTATAAATATTTTCGTGGTAATTGTTCTGATGAACTTTCCTCTTTTGTAACTAGACTTTATGAATTAAAACGCAGTACTATATTGGTGGCAATATTTTATCATTTTATAGTTGAAATGGCGAGATGCAACCGTAAGTTCTATGCTGACAGTTTCTTCTCTACTACTACTTCTTGCTTTCTAGCCAAGTTTGATCTTCAAATATTGAAATGCCATGTCAATCGTTATATTTTCTCTCTTTTGTCTTTTTAACTCCTGCTCTTTTTTGTTTTCGCTACTTAATAATTTCTTTTCTTTTTCTTATAGTCTTTCCCGGTCAGTAAACTCTTGCGTCTTAGTGGCTTTGTTTCTTTGCTTGGGGTTAAATGATTTAAAAAAAAAAAAAGAAATAAAAGAAAACTGTAAATCCAAAACCAAGGTGAAGTTGGATGGCCTCCGTCAGATTAATTTGCCGTAGAAACACACACTGCTGCCATAGATACCGTACACGTGGCGAATAGAATTATGAACCTAATAACTTCCGTCGAGACGCAACTGCGTCCTATACAAGGTGAAATGGCGGTGAATAGAAAACTGGATGTTTACGATCTGCCTATATCTATATCTGGTGCGTCTTTTGTTCTTTTGTAAATAGTTATTTAATATCCTGGATGTGAATACCGAGAGTTAGCCTTGGCTCAATTTAACAAAACAGGATGCCATGTTAGGCCAGATCTATATTTCCTTTAGGAATATGGATTTAACTAATTCCCAACAGATGGATATCATTATATAATATGCTGATGATGCAACCGTAAAAGGATGCACCTCCAAATCTCTGGATGACCGGATACTATCATCTAATCTCTCCTTTGATCTAGCCCCAAGAGCACAGTGCAGTAAAAATGGTTTGTTCACATTGAATGCTTTGAAAACCAGACGAGTGAGTTTCCATCATCACCGAGCTGACCTTGAATTTTCGCTTATCGCGATGAACGAATGTTCTCTCAGTGACGCTCCGTACAATCCAGATCTTAAACAGAACTCGTACATACGATACATCGCTAAAGATGCTAGAAAAACGGTCCGTCCCCTGCACCTTCTATAGTAGGTACCGGAGTCCTCCTGCTATCTTCTACCATTTATCACCATCATCATCCTTCGACCTCCCTATGGCTGGTCGGAACTTCACTGACAATCCCTTTCCACACTGTTCAATCCTGCATTGTTGTCCCCAATGTCCAACCCTGATTCTGGAGCTATGCTGTCTGGGGAAGTTTATTTTTTGTGAGAAGGCACTTCCAGAATGTTGTCATAGGAGTAAGAATGAGACGATTTCTTTGCTCGTTCGGTGGCAGTGCCGGGCAAACTGTAAACGTTTTTGTTTGAGCTTATGAAAGATAGTTATCAGTCCTCCGTGAAATTGTGATAAGTTTTTGATGGAATCTCCAAAAGATGTTCTGGATTTTTCTAAGTAGATTTGAATATGTGCCATCCAGTCATCTTTCAAGACGAACAGATAATGTCCAGGTTTCTGATTCATACATTAAAACTGATTCAATCAATGTTCGAAAGGTTGTCTTGCTAAATCAATTACAATTGCGTAGCGAGTTCGTTCCGCAATGGATACCCCATACTTCCGGCCATGTGCCACATCTAAGCCACTCTTAGAAAGTTAATATAATATTTCACTGCATTATTCTTACAATCTAAAATATTTTTCGGCTTTAAATGACCCAGGAAGGGTTTTTAGGTCATAAAACAATGCAATATTGTTGAAAGTCAGTTTTCGTGAAAAGACACTGTCCGCAAGGATGCCATAGGAGTGAGGATGAGACGATTTCTATGTCTGCTCGGTGGCAGTGGCCAGCAAACTGTAATCATTTTTGTTTCAGATGAAGAGAGATTGTTCTCAGTTGCTCGTAAATTGTGATAAGCGATCGCCAACTGATGTTCTGGATATTTCTAAGTAGATTCTTGTATGTTCCATCCAGTCGTCTTTCGAGACGAACAGGTAATTTTCAAGTTTCTGATTCATACAGTAGGTCTGGGCCAATCAATGTCCGAAAGGCTTGGACTTTTAAGGAGGGTGAAAGGTCCGAGTGCCAAATCATGTGAAGATTGTTACTTCGACCATTACAAGAAACAGGCCGAAAATGAAGAATTATTGTCATATATGGACATGAGCTGACCAGTCCTCACTTTCCAAGTTACGAGGGAGTCCAAAAGAGTCTACACGGCCTTGTCGGTGATGAATTATTTTCCACCCTATAACCTATTTCCCACAGAAGAAACGTTGTAAGCCTCTCGCTACTCTATCGATATTTCCATGGAAAGTGTTCAGACGAACTACATTCTTTACTTCCACCAGTTCTAACCTTCCCGGCTAAGACCCTTATTGCTACACACATTGTAGCGAACTACCGTCATTCTCATCATATTCCGTTAGTTCGATGTAAGTTCCACTCGAACAATTTCTTTTCATGGACTGCTGCTTTGTGGAACCGACTCCCAAGAAGATGCTTCCCCGATCACTCCAGTCTACAACCTTATGCAAATTAATTATACATGAAGATGTAGAAGGCCATGGTCACCTCCACCCTTGTGCAAATTAATTGAAACAAAACAAATAATTCCGTTATTATTTACTTTTTCGTATTTTTCCAATGAAACATGACCAAGTGCACATGTTAGTACATCGTATGTCCATTCCTCGAAGTCGTTTCTTTCAGATTGACCACAAATTCTCGATTGGATTTAAATCAGGATAGTTTCCAGGCCAGTCTATAGTACTTTGATTTGTTCACTGGTAAGATTTGCCAGTGTGTTCGTGCAGTGTTACAATTTTCGTAAGCTTCCTTGGAGTAACGTCCCTCACAGAAAATTGCCATGTGACAACTAATCGATACTCGAGACAATAGTGTCTGGGCGTAATAAAAATCTGATACATTCAAGGATGACGCAATATATTTCAAGGCCAAACAAATTTTATCATACACCCCGAAAATAAATTCATATTACTGCACACCATTGCAAATGACCTAATGTGAGTTAAAAATAGAAACTGATAACACCGTGTTACTCCAGTGGGTCTAAAACTGGCTGTATAGTAAAGGAAAGGAAACTAAAGCGGTTGCTTCAATTAATTTGCACAAGGGTGTAGGGTGTAGGGTTAACCGTTATGTTTCCGACATATGCTCATAAACTGAGAGCTTGGCTTCTTAAACTCTAACTGGAGTATTTCTTGAGTCTTTTCCAGAGTGCACATTCTAGTAAAAATACATCGTACTGGAAAATAAAATAAACATACTGAAAATGCTTAGATCTTAATTTACTCTGATTTTAAATTTGTTTTTGACTTTTATTCTGGTTTTGGGTATCATGGTAAACTACAACCGGCGGCAAGGCTTCTGATAGGGATATTCGAGATTTTGAGGAGTGTGGAACCACCTCTTAATTGTTCTTGTTCCCAGGATTCAGAGTGGTAGCACCTGTAAGGGTTTCAGCATTGGACAAATAGTAAACCCCAAACAAAAGCAAAACACTTTTGTCTATAAAAAAATACCAACCAACAAAAAATATTTATAGTTAAAATTACCAACAATGCATTTTATCTGTAGTTGAAGGCAAGCAATTGTGTTCAAAATATTTAGCTTTCGGCATTAAATAACCCATAGAGGTTGATATGCCGTTAAACAAAACCAACCAACCTTTATTTCCCGTGGTTACGTAATGCCTAATCTGTCCTGTTTCTAAGATTCTGAAACCTCTCAGCGTTGTAGCCTTTGCCTTAACACAAAACTGTGACTTAAATGGAGTGAACAGCAAGAAATGGAAGAAGGGCGAGCGAAAATCAAGGCGGAGAAAGGGAGAGTCGTAAAAGCAGGCTAGAGATTAAAAATTACAAACTGCCACAAAATTGGACACTTGTCACAAGCGTGCATGTCCAGGCTCATTCATCTGTGTGAACACTTCCTACTCCATCTTGCCGCACAACGTTGTAGAAAGCTCGGGATTTTTCACTCATTCATTTTGTAATTTACAGCCTTACTTTCGTAATCAAAAGTCACTCCAACCCCCGTCCCAACTTCCATCACCCGTTTTTACAGCACCACCCGACATTTCTTCATCACCCGTAAAATTGCAA
>OZ038503.1:81815826-81868326 GCA_964036315.1 Acanthosepion esculentum | reverse complement strand
TTAACTAAACTATATAAATATCCACATATATACTACGTTTGATTGACTCTAGGGGGGTGCGATTTAAAATACAAGTATCCAATAACGTTTAAAGTAATAAATATATAAGATTGAAAATAAATCCATTATATATATATATATATATATATATATATATATATGTTATCATCCACCGACAGAATGTTTAACTGTATCACAGCTCATCAGCGTGGTAGATATCTGATTGCCTCAAGCTGGCATCGAAACCAGACTGATTTGGTATCAGTCGGAGATTTTCCTCTAAGCTATTCCCCCCCAATATATATATATATATATATATATATATATATATATATATATATATATATATATATATATATATATATATATATATATTGGGTAAATTTTATGTGAAAGTGGAAAATTTTCCTGAAAATTCCCCAATGGTGTTTTGATATATAGAATTATGTATCGTTATCTCCTATATCTATCTCTCTCTCTCTCTCTCTCTCTCTCTCTCTCTCTCTATATATATATATATATATATATATATATATATATATATATATATATATATATGAGATAATTTATATAAGTTAATATATTTATCAATTCTTAATGTTAGGTATTTATCAAACACTTCCCTTCCCTTCTTCTTCTTCTTATATGTTCCTCGTCCCTTTAGGACGTAGACATTCATGGTTCTCCACATTTTCTTTTCTCTTGTAGATCTTAAGAAGTTTTGTCTTTTTGTTATTTCTCCCAAATCCTGTTCTGTCCTATGTTTACGTTTCTGCCCTCAAGTACGTTTCGTGCTGCTTTCATTTGTCCCTCAATCTGTCAGGTGAGGATCAGGTTTTCCAAGCCTTCTTTCCTCATTTTGTGCCTCATAAATTTCAACTACCTCTTCCTGGTGTTAAGTATAAGTTTTCTTTTTGTTTCCTTTTTCTACAAGACATGGTTGTTGCTCACATGTTCCCTCCATGATATCCACAACATCTTTCTGTGGAACAACATTTCTGTTGTTTCAAATATCTCCTACATCTTTAATGAGATTGTCCAGCATTCGCTACCATACAGGAGGGAAAATATCACGTAACAGTTCTTTTCTTCGTTTCTAACGAAATACGTCTTCGGATCTCAGTGTCACACTTTCCGTCCCCTGTTAGAATACTTCCCAGATGTTTACATTGTATATCACGTAACAGTCCAGTGCTCTTTTCTTTGTTTCTAACGAAATTTTCCTGTCTCTTAATATTCTATTTAGCTGTTGGAATGCATCTTTGGCCATCCCAATACGTCTTCGGATCCCAGTGTCACACTTTCCGTCCTCTGTTAGGACACTTCCCAGATATTTACATTGCATATCACGTAACAATCCAGTGCCCTTTTCTTTGTTTCTAACGAAATTTTCCTGTCTCTTAATACTCTGCTTAGCTTTTTGAATGCATCTTTGGCCATCCCAATACGTCTTCGGATGTCAGTGTCACACTTTCCGTCCTCTGTTGGAATACTTCCCAGATATTTACATTGCATATCACGTAACAGTCCAGTGCCCTTTTCTTTGTTTCTAACGAAATTTTCCTGTCTCTTAATACTCTGCTTAGCTTTTGGAATGCAACTTTGGCCATCCCAATACGTCTTCGGATGTCAGTGTCACACTTTCCATCCTCTGTTGGAATACTTCCCAGATATTTACATTGCATATCACGTAACAGTCCAGTGCCCTTTTCTTTGTTTCTAACGAAATTTTTCTGTCTCTTAATACTCTGCTTAGCTTTTGGAATGCATCTTTGGCCATCCCAATACGTCTTCGGATCTCAGTGTCACACTTTCCGTCCTCTGTTAGAATACTTCCCAGATATTTACATTGCATATCACATAACAGTCCAGTGACCTTTTCTTTGTGTCTAACGAAATTTTCCTGTGTCTTAATACTCTGCTTAGCTTTTTGAATGCATCTTTGGCCATCCCAATACGTCTTCGGATCTCAGTGTCACACTTTCCGTCCTCTGTTAGAATACTTCCCAGATATTTACATTGCATATCACATAACAGTCCAGTGACCTTTTCTTTGTGTCTAACGAAATCTTCCTGTCTTTTAATACTCTGCTTAGCTTTTGGAATGCATCTTTGGCCATCCCAATACGTCTTCGGATCTCAGTGTCACACTTTCCGTCCTCTGTTAGAATACTTCCCAGATATTTACATTGCATATCACATAACAGTCCAGTGACCTTTTCTTTGTGTCTAACGAAATTTTCCTGTGTCTTAATACTCTGCTTAGCTTTTTGAATGCATCTTTGGCCATCCCAATACGTCTTCGGATCTCAGTGTCACACTTTCCGTCCTCTGTTAGAATACTTCCCAGATATTTACATTGCATATCACATAACAGTCCAGTGACCTTTTCTTTGTGTCTAACGAAATTTTCCTGTCTCTTAATACTCTGCTTAGCTTTTTGAATGCATCTTTGGCCATCCCAATACGTCTTCGGATCTCAGTGTCACACTTTCCGTCCTCTGTTAGAATACTTCCCAGATATTTACATTGCATATCACATAACAGTCCAGTGACCTTTTCTTTGTGTCTAACGAAATTTTCCTGTGTCTTAATACTCTGCTTAGCTTTTTGAATGCATCTTTGGCCATCCCAATACGTCTTCGGATCTCAGTGTCACACTTTCCGTCCTCTGTTAGAATACTTCCCAGATATTTACATTGCATATCACATAACAGTCCAGTGACCTTTTCTTTGTGTCTAACGAAATTTTCCTGTGTCTTAATACTCTGCTTAGCTTTTTGAATGCATCTTTGGCCATCCCAATACGTCTTCGGATCTCAGTGTCACACTTTCCGTCCTCTGTTAGAATACTTCCCAGATATTTACATTGCATATCACATAACAGTCCAGTGACCTTTTCTTTGTGTCTAACGAAATTTTCCTGTCTCTTAATACTCTGCTTAGCTTTTTGAATGCATCTTTGGCCATCCCAATACGTCTTCGGATCTCAGTGTCACACTTTCCGTCCTCTGTTAGAATACTTCCCAGATATTTACATTGCATATCACATAACAGTCCAGTGACCTTTTCTTTGTGTCTAACGAAATTTTCCTGTGTCTTAATACTCTGCTTAGCTTTTTGAATGCATCTTTGGCCATCCCAATACGTCTTCGGATCTCAGTGTCACACTTTCCGTCCTCTGTTAGAATACTTCCCAGATATTTACATTGCATATCACATAACAGTCCAGTGACCTTTTCTTTGTGTCTAACGAAATTTTCCTGTCTCTTAATACTCTGCTTAGCTTTTTGAATGCATCTTTGGCCATCCCAATACGTCTTCGGATCTCAGTGTCACACTTTCCGTCCTCTGTTAGAATACTTCCCAGATATTTACATTGCATATCACATAACAGTCCAGTGACCTTTTCTTTGTGTCTAACGAAATTTTCCTGTGTCTTAATACTCTGCTTAGCTTTTTGAATGCATCTTTGGCCATCCCAATACGTCTTCGGATCTCAGTGTCACACTTTCCGTCCTCTGTTAGAATACTTCCCAGATATTTACATTGCATATCACATAACAGTCCAGTGACCTTTTCTTTGTGTCTAACGAAATTTTCCTGTGTCTTAATACTCTGCTTAGCTTTTTGAATGCATCTTTGGCCATCCCAATACGTCTTCGGATCTCAGTGTCACACTTTCCGTCCTCTGTTAGAATACTTCCCAGATATTTACATTGCATATCACATAACAGTCCAGTGACCTTTTCTTTGTGTCTAACGAAATTTTCCTGTCTCTTAATACTCTGCTTAGCTTTTTGAATGCATCTTTGGCCATCCCAATACGTCTTCGGATGTCAGTGTCACACTTTCCGTCCTCTGTTGGAATACTTCCCAGATATTTACATTGCATATCACGTAACAATCCAGTGCCCTTTTCTTTGTTTCTAACGACATTTTCCTGTCTCTTAATACTCTGCTTAGCTTTTTGAATGCATCTTTGGCCATCCCAATACGTCTTCGGATCTCAGTGTCACACTTTCCGTCCTCTGTTAGAATACTTCCCAGATATTTACATTGCATATCACTTAACAGTCCAGTGACCTTTTCTTTGTGTCTAACGAAATTTTCCTCTCTCTTAATACTCTGCTTAGCTTTTTGAATGCATCTTTGGCCATCCCAATACGTCTTCGGATCTCAGTGTCACACTTTCCGTCCTCTGTTAGAATACTTCCCAGATATTTACATTGCATATCACATAACAGTCCAGTGACCTTTTCTTTGTGTCTAACGAAATTTTCCTGTCTCTTAATACTCTGCTTAGCTTTTGGAATGCATCTTTGGCCATCCCAATACGTCTTCGGATCTCAGTGTCACACTTTCCGTCCTCTGTTAGAATACTTCCCAGATATTTACATTGCATATCACTTAACAGTCCAGTGACCTTTTCTTTGTGTCTAACGAAATTTTCCTGTCTCTTAATACTCTGCTTAGCTTTTTGAATGCATCTTTGGCCATCCCAATACGTCTTCGGATCTCAGTGTCACACTTTCCGTCCTCTGTTAGAATACTTCCCAGATATTTACATTGCATATCACATAACAGTCCAGTGACCTTTTCTTTGTGTCTAACGAAATTTTCCTGTCTCTTAATACTTTGCTTAGCTTTTGGAATGCATCTTTGGGCATCCCAATACGTCTTCGGATCTCAGTGTCGCACTTTCCGTTCTCTGTTGGAATACTTCCCAGATATTTACATTGCATATCACTTAACAATCCAGTAACCTTTTCTTTGTTTCTAACGAAATTTTCCTGTTTCTTAATACTTTGCTTAGCTTTTGGAATGCATCTTTGGGCATCCCAATACGTCTTCGGATCTCAGTGTCGCACTTTCCGTTCTCTGTTGGAATACTTCCCAGATATTTACATTGCATATCACTTAACAGTCCAGTAACCTTTTCTTTGTTTCTAACGAAATTTTCCCGTCTCTTAATACTTTGCTTAGCTTTTGGAATGCATCTTTGGCCATCCCAATACGTCTTCGGCTCTCAGTGTCACACTTTCCGTCCTCTGTCAGAACACCAGTTATTAAAATATGTCTACTTGTTTGCTTTTGGCATCCCCAATTTGTAATTTGCATTTTCGGTTTACACTTTTGCTGACAACCATGCATTTTGTCTTCTTGTAGTTTATACTTTGTCCTTTCTTCTCAATTTCCTTTGCTACCTTTTGTAGGATCATTTACAATTTTCTTTACGTACGCTTTTACTTAATTTACAGAACATAGGTAATGCTAAATATATATTTCAATTTCCTGTTCCTGTATATATTATTATAATTATTTGTTTCACATGTTGTTTTCAACACAGAACGCATTAATTAAACAAATGCGTCAACAACGTATTCATCCTTTTGTTATTACAAATAGAAAGATGTGGCAATTTATAACATTAAGAAGGGAACTCAAACGGGTAAGTAAGCTATATTTTTATTTGGCGCTACTTGTACTTAAAAGTAGTCACTTATAATGATGTGTTTTCTCACCAGATATGTTTAACCTGTAGAGTGAAACGGTTCTAAGAGAACGAGAAACTCTATTAGGATCTAGCTAACGCCAACTTAACAACATACACCGAACAAATGATAAAATGTTGATTGCAGCTTCAGAAAGAAAACTGAAAGTGCAGTTAGAGAAGCTAGAAAAGCTAGAGGAAAAAACCGTCCATTAACTGCAAGAAGACAAAATAGATCGTTGTCAGCAAAAGAGACAGCCCAAGTTGCGAGTTATGTAATGGGGACGTCAACATTAACGTGAAAAAAAAAAATTAAAATTCACATGAGTCATATAGAAAGACTCGTTGAAATGTCGTCACTCAGAATATGTGTACAGAGGGTGTTTCACAATTTTTCGAACAAAACGATCGGGCACAAATCCAGGACCACAAATGATAGAGTAATGGAAATTAATTTATTGAAAGGTAAAAGAATAACATTTCAGGATCTGCAACAATTTAGTCTCAAACACGAACCAAAAATGTCAAGAGGAGCCCTAGAATACATGCTCCAGATGTCCACCGTTCCGTTGAAGGCAGTTGAATACAAAGTTGTTGATAACACGTGCGTATTCCTCCTGGGTGATCGCTTGATTCTTCACTGTGTTCGTTGCCTTCAATGTAGCAATGGTGCGAGGCTTGCCTACTGATTATTGTTCTTTAGGAATCCCCAGAGAAAGAAATCTGGACGGTCCAGGTGAGGTCGGTGAGGTGCCTTTTCCACTTCAGCTTTACGGCTGATGGGACGCCCCCCCCCCCCGCAAAAAAAAAACAACTTTTCACGGAGCGATACCATGATAACATTAGCAATTTGAGTAGGAGCACCGTCATGCTGGAACCATTGTCCCTGCCCGTCAACGCCCTCTCGCTCCTCGAGTTCCCCCATCTGAGAGGCCGCTGCTTTGTTTCAACAATTGTGAAACACCCTGTATGTCATGAAAGAGACAGTTGCGAGTTATGTATTGGAGACGTCAACATTATAATTCACATGAGTCATATAGAAAGACCCGTTGAAATGTCGTCACTCAGAATATGGAGTATAGAGGGTGTTTCACAATTTTTCGAACAAAACGATCGGGCGCAAATCAAGGACCACAAATGATAGAGTAATGGAAATTATATTTATTGAAAAGTAAAAGGACAACATTTCAGGATCTGCAACCATTTAGTCTCAAACATGAACCAAAACTGTCAATGGGAGCCCTAGAATACATGCTCCAGATGCACGCCATCCATTAGAAGGCACCGTTGAATGCAAAGTTGTTGATAACACGTGCAGATTCCTCCCGAGTGATCGCTTGCTTCTTCTCAGTGATGGCTGCCTTGAATATATAAATGGTGCGAGGCTTACCCTACTAGATGTTGTCATTTAAGAATCCCCAGAGGAAGAAATCTGGGTGGTTCAAGTCAGGTCGGTGAGGTGCCTTTTCCATTTCAGCTTTACGGCTGATGAGAACCCTCCGCTTCCCCCCCAAAAAAAACTTTCCACAGAGCGATACCATGATGACATTAGCAGTGTGAGGAGGAGCAGCATCCTGCTGAAACCACTGTCCCTCCTCCTCAACGTCCTC
Organism: Acanthosepion esculentum; assembly: GCA_964036315.1. Lineage (NCBI taxonomy): Eukaryota > Metazoa > Mollusca > Cephalopoda > Sepiida > Sepiidae > Acanthosepion > Acanthosepion esculentum. The sequence continues at coordinate 81,861,222 of OZ038503.1, read as the reverse complement.
TCGCTCCTCGCGTCTGAGAGGCCGCCGCTTTGTTTCAACAATTGTGAAACACCCTGTATGTCATGAATTTTAATCAGGTGGGAAATTAAATTACGTGTTCAAACACCAGGCTTTTTTTTCAGTATAATTATCCGTGATCGTTAGATGGAAAGTATGACATCAAAACCTGAAGGCGCCTCGAAATATTTAAAAAAAAATGCCTCTCAGAAATTCGGCAAAGGGTTAAGGCAGTGGTTCCCAACCTTTCTTACATGGCGGCACACTATTGAGTTCTTTAAATTTTCGCGGCACACCTATCACAAAAAATAAATATTTTCCACTCATAAAGCCTTTTTGCAATAAAATAATAAAAAACAAAGAATATTATCTAAGAAGAATTTTTATTCACATAAATCAACATATCCTGTATTCAATATCGGGTATAAAATAATAATGGTGAATGTCAGTGGGACATTAGTGCCTGGCGCTTCTTGACTACTGAATCTAAAATTGAAAAAAATAAATCTAAAAGAATTTTTATTATAATTAATTTGTTTTTTGTTTGTCTTACTAAAACTTTCATTTACAACGCCTAAATATTTAATAAAAATATGTACAAAGAATCTGTAAATATTGTCAACGAGATATATAGACGATATAAACTGGTGATGAAACAATACTTAAATTTTTAACGATTCCGATTCCTAATTGAAAAGATTAAAAATGGTTAGGAAAAGTTAAAAAATGTTTGGGAGTTAGGGCCAACTTTTTGTCTTATAACCTGTGTATTTAGGAATCGTTTTGGTATCGAAATCGGGTCTGAATTATTCAGCTGCGATGCCGATTCCCGATACTTTGAAAAACTCCTGATATTCCGATTAATCGTCCCATGACTAATATAAACCATAATAACGCTTACCAATCAGTATGCGCGAAACGTTTAGATTCCAGAAATTCGGCGATTTTGAATTGAGCGGTGTCATCATGATTAAGAAATTGAATGTCTTTATTAAACAAAATGAAATTAAATGGCTTCTAGGTATTATCTCTTCGCGGCACACCAGTAATCATTCCGCGGCACAGTGGTTGGGAACCCCTGGGTTAAGGTATTGACAAAAAACAGAGAAAAGAGACTTGTATTACAATGTAATATATAATCTTTTGAAAATGTGAATGAAGATAAAAGGAAAAGTTATCCGACGTGTTTTGTCCTCTGATGGACTTTATCAGTGCAAATTGTTTTTTTAGTTGAGGGGGGGCAATATTTTTATGGAAATAACAACCTGAAAACAAAAACAGGACAATAGATTAATAAAAATAAAGGCCAAATATAGAATTATGTAATTCAACTCTTGTCTTGTCTTGTCTTGTGAAATCTTGGCATACAAAAATACATTTTATATGCGACAGACTAATCTTCTGATATTTATTTCAATGAAAGCTGAAAATGTTTTAACCCAAGTAGCGTTTAAGTAAATTTTGGTAATGGTGAATTCAACCGTTTCAATACAGAGAATATTCCTCATTTTCTGATCGAACATCGTTACTGTCATCTGAAATTTATAAAAACATTCTCCTAAAAATGTTTCGAGGAATTGAGTCTTCTCATAACCACTAAACATTATATCTTTTTAGAGTATTGATGAGATGTTCCTTCCCCCCTGTGTATGACAATAAACTACATCCGCGTCCTGTGTATGACAATAAACTACATCCGCGTCCAGTGTATGACAATAAACTACATCCGCGTCCTGTGTATGACAATAAACTACATCCGCGTCCAGTGTATGACAATAAACTACATCCGCGTCCAGTGTATGACAATAAACTACATCCGCGTCCAGTGTATGACAATAAACTACATCCGCGTCCTGTGTATGACAATAAACTACATCCGCGTCCAGTGTATGACAATAAATTACATCCGCGTCCTGTGTATGACAATAAACTACATCCGCGTCCAGTGTATGACAATAAACTACATCCGCGTCCTGTGTATGACAATAAACTACATCCGCGTCCAGTGTATGACAATAAACTACATCCGCGTCCTGTGTATGACAATAAACTACATCCGCGTCCAGTGTATGACAATAAACTACATCCGCGTCCAGTGTATGACAATAAACTACATCCGCGTCCTGTGTATGACAATAAACTACATCCGCGTCCTGTGTATGACAATAAACTACGTCCAGCAGCCAGGCCTCTGATCAGGAGGTTTTGAGGAGCGTGGAACCACCTCTTAATTGCTGGTGTTCCCAGGTCCACCCTGACCCGGGTTGGTAGCAGCTGTTAGGGTCCCAGCTATGGGCAAATAGTTAACACCCAAATTTGTGTAAAATTAGCTTTTAATACAAGATATACTTTGTAATAAAAAAAATTATTACCGGCAATAATTTTTTCCTCTTAAGGTCTAGTGTGAGCTTGAGTCGCAAGATCGTATAAATGAATTTCACTTGCGGTCTGACTTAAACTTGATTTCCTTTAGACATTTAAAGCAAATAATTTAATTCCTCTTAAGGTCTAGTGTGAGCTTGAGTCGCAAGATCGTATATATGAATTTCACTTGCGGTCTGACTTAAACTTGATTTCCTTTAGACATTCAAAGCAAATAATTTCATTCCTCTTAAGGTCTAGTGTGAGCTTGAGTCGCAAGATCGTATATATGAATTTCACTTGCGGTCTGACTTAAACTTGATTTCCTTTAGACATTTAAAGCAAATAATTTCATTCCTCTTAAGGTCTAGTGTGAGCTTGAGTCGCAAGATCGTATATATGAATTTCACTTGCGGGCTGAGTTAAAATTGATTTCCTTTAGACATTCAAAGCAAATAATTTCATTCCTCTTAAAGTCTAGTGTGAGCTTGAGTCGCAAGATCGTATATATGTGTCGCTTGCTGTTGAGTTGAATCCTTTTAGACATTCAAAGGAAAGTGCATAATATGGCCTAGCGTGAGCTTGAGTCGCAAGAGACGTTCCATGCAATGAACTTATTTGAGATTACAACTCTTCATCTTAACTGGAGAAAGAAACACGGTTTGGTCTGTAGTTATGAAACGTTAATGGTTTGCTTTTAGAGGGATTGGATGTTACAAGCCAGTTCCCCTATAAGCCCGTCCTGGGTATGATATCCAGCAGAAAGGCCTCTGATCAGAACTTTTTTGAGGAGCGTGGTACCGCCTTTTAATAAATGTTGTTCTCAGGTCTAACCTAGGGTGATATCTACTGTTACGGTGCCAGCTATGGGTAAATAGTTAACCCCCAAACTGGAATCAAAACACTATGGAAGTTTAAAAATATATTTTCATAATAATAATAGAAGTAATATATTTTGGGAGCAAAAAAGGATTGCATACAATATATTTTTGAAGAAAGAGCATTACCAGCAATAGAAGTTTTGTAAATCAAATTACTGATGCTCGCAAGAAAATTAAATTTCGGCGTTAAATGCACCATAAGGAGTTGATACGGCGCTACACAAACAAACACTCCCACATAAGCAAATACTAAAATGGACTAAATTAGTCATAATATCACGTTTGTTAATAAGATATTAACTGCTTATGTTTTTCGGAATCACTTTTTATCATTTACATTAGCGATTATATTATTCTTGTGCTGTCAAATCGTCTGGGGGAAAGGTAATCGTTTTGTCTGTTGCTGCTGACGTCTGCTGTGTTTTTAAGGAGGGTTCCGATGCCGTTGCAGTCCCGGTGGTGATTGTTATGTTTTCTGATTCAAGCATATCATGTGTCATTCATCGAGTTTCGGGTTTTGACAAGGCATTTTCTGGAGATATTATGGCTGTTTTAGTTCTTTCTCTCGGTTGTAACCTTCCTCGTTCCGGCCCTACCACTTTCCAACAGTGGCATGGCCCTCTGAAATGGCTCTCAGTCAGGGCGTTACGATTTTATGTCTTGTTCATCCCCCCCACTAACCGGGCCACCCCCAGGCCACCATGAGACCTCTTTTCTGAGTGTCTTTCTTTTCTCTGTTTATCCTTCTTTTTTTCCCATTATGAATTGAGAAAGAAATAAAAGAGAAGAGAAACATAACCGCGAAGAAGAGGATGGAGGGCGAGGAAGAGAAAGAGAAAGATGAATAAATATAAAAGAGAGAAAATGAAGGAAATATTTTTCGGGGAGAGGGGTGTAGATAAAAGAATGAAAAATGATCGACAGGACAGGGAAAAAGAAAGGGAAAAGAAAAAAGTGGAAGAAGGAGATCAGCAGTTGAGCAAAATTTAAAAAGAAGAAAATAATGCATATGAGAAAGAAAGAAAGAAAGAAAGAAGGAAAGAAAGAAAAATAGAAAGAAGAAGGAAAATGGAAAAAGAAAAGTGAAAGTAGGAAAAGCGAGAAAATATGGAATTGAATAAAAGGAAGAAAAAACGTACCAAAAAGAGTGAAAGAATTAAAGAGAGTTGCAAAATTAACACGACATAAAGAAGAAAAAAGAAAAATACAAAGAAAAAGATAAAGAAGGAAATAACGAAAGGAAGAGCAAAAAAGAATAGAGACAAAAATATAAAAATCGAGAATAGACTAAATGGACGGAAAAATGAAAAATATGGGAAATATTAAAGGAAATAGCAAGCAAGAAAGAAAGAATGACAGAAAGAATGGAAGGAAGAATAAAATGTAAAAGAAAGAAAGAGTAAAGAAAGTAGGAAGAAAACAAGAAAGGAGTCGAAAATCTAGAATGGAATAAAAAAGAAATATTAAAAAAATAGGCAAATCTACAAAGAAAGAAAGAAAGAAAGAAGAATGGAAGGAAGAAATGAAGAAAGAATGAAAGTAAGGAAAAAATCTAGGAAAGAAAGAACGGAAGGTAAAATGAAAGAAAGTGCATAAGAAAAATTAAAAGTAAGAATGAAAGGAACGAATAAATGGAAGGGGAAATTAAAGGAGGAAATGAACGAAGAATGAAAGTCAGAAAGAAATTAAGAAACAAAGAACGGAATAAATAAATAAATAAAGAAAGAAAGAAAGAAAAGTAGAAAGAAAAAGGAAAATGGAAAAGAAAAATGAGAGTAGGAAAAGAGAGAAAATATGAAATTGAATAAAAGGAAGAAAAAACGTACCAAAAAGAGGGAACGAATTAAGGAGAGTTGCAAAACTAATACTAAATAAAGAAGAAAAAGGAAAATACAATGAAAAGAAGAAAGAAAGAAAGAGAGAAAGGAAGAGGAAAAAAGAATAGAGACAAAAACATAAAAATCGAGAATAGAATAAATGGACGAAAAAATGAAAAATATGGGAAATATTAAAGGAAATAGCAAGAAAGAAAGAAAGAAAAAAATGGAAAAAAGAAAGAAAGTAAGAAAAAGAAAGAACGAAAAATGTAAGGAAGAATGAAAGGTAGAAGAAAGAAAGAGAAAAGAAAGTAGGAAGAAAACAGAAGAAAGAAGAAAATCTAGAATGGAATAAAAAGGAAATATTAAAGAAAATAGGCAAAACTACAAAGAAAGAAAGAAAGAAAGAAAGAAAGAAAGAAAGAAAGAAAGAAGAGAGAAAGAAGAGGAAGAATGAAACGAAAAAAGATAGAAAGAACGGATGGGAGAATGAATGAAAGGAAGGAAGGGAGGAAGGAAAGAAGGGAAGGCAGAATTCATGGAAGAATGGAAGGAAGAAGGAAAATATGAAAGAAATGAAGGACGGAAGGCAGGAACAAAGGAACAAAGAAAGAAAGAAAGCAACGAAGAAAGAAAAGAAGAAAAAAGAAAGAAAGAACACATGAAAAGATGTAAGAAACAAGGAATGAAATAATGGAGAATGATTGAAAGAAAAGAAGAGAAAAACATGAAAATGGGAATGGAAAAAAAAGGAAGAAAAACTCGAACAAAAAGCGAGAAATAATGAAAAGAAAAAAAAGAAAAACAATTTTGAAATGGATAAATAGAAAGAAAGACATGGCAATTTCGAATGGAATTAAAATCACGAAAGAAGCGATAAATATGAAAAAAATAGAAAGATTCTATAAAGAAAGAAAAAAAGGAAGAAAAAGACATGAAAATCTGGAATCGTTTTTTTCTATTCTCGATTTCTCGTAATACATTGCCTAGCTTTTGAAATGCGTCTTTGCATATTCCAATACGTCTTTCGGACAGACGCAATCATGACTCTCCAATTAAAATATCCCTCAATAAGTTTTATTCCTTTGCTACTTTCCCCAGGCCATATTCTATCATCCATTTGCTTAAGCCCGATAGGTATGTCATGCATTACTTTCCATTGTCTCTCTTTCCCTATATTCAACATGTGTGTATCACACTCTCCAAGCCCTCCTTTCTCATTACGTGTCCAAGAAATTTCAGCTGAAAATTTCTTCCTGAAGTATAAGCTTCCTCCTTGTTTGCATCCCCTCCAAAACCTCTTCGTTGCTCCCACGCTCGGTCCATGATATCCTTAGAATCCTTCTATAGAACCATACCTCCGTTGCCTCGAGACACTTCTTCATCTTGAAGACATCGTTCATCATTCGCTGCAGGAAAGGAGGACAGATATCACGTAGAAGTTCAGCATTCTATTTTCTTTGTTACCAAAGAAATCCTCCTGTCTCGTAATACTCTGCCTAACTTTTGGAATGCGTCTTTGGCCATTCCAATACGTCTTCGGGTCTTAATTGCCTCGAGTCTCTACTTCATCTCTGAGGAAACCGTTCAACATTCGCTGCCCTAAAGGAGCACAGATATCAAGTAGAAGTTCAGTACGCTTTTCTTTGCACAGAAATCCTCTTGTAATACTCGGCTTAGCTTTTGGAATGCGTCTTTTGCCATTCCAATACGTCTTCGGATCTCAGCGTGTCACGTACCCTCCTCTTTCAGAACACTTCCCAGATATTTAAATTTCTTTATCTTCTTAATTTTAGCGTCCCTGATCTGTAAATCGCATCTCTTTCCTGATGCCCATGCATTCTGTCTTATAGATTATGCTTAATCCCTTCTTCTCACTCTCCTTCGCTACCTTTTGTTTTTTTTAAATTTCTTTTCCGTGTCATTACCATTACTGTGTCATCTGCGTATCTTATGTTGTTATATCAATCATGAGCTCAGTGACGAATTTTATATTTGTATTAATCATCTCTCTCTCTCTCTTTATCTATCTCTCCCTCTGTGTGTGTGTGTTTGTGTGTGTGTGTGTGTGTGTGTGTGTGTAGACTCGGAGACTTGATTGCAGTAATCAGAGAAGCATCCTCTTAGGAGTCTTTTCTGGGGACGAATGAGAATCTAAAATTTCATTAAAGTTAAGCCTATCTCTACCGATAGAAGCAGAGGAGAATCAGCATTTAAAAAGTTAGCGTCAGAGGAGAAGCAACCATATCGATGAACCAGGAACGACATATTACCACCGTGACATTCCACTCACTATTCCAGGACAAGGAACTTGACATGAGAACTAACTCCCCGCTGCTAGTTAATTAGATTTATTTGTAAGTACAAGCTTTGTATACTAAAACTAAATATGCTCCCATAAATGCATGCAACTTCCTCCAAACCAATGGAATTGGAAGGGAATTATTTTTTACTCATGTTGGATTGTTTTTGAAAAATACTTTCTTCCTCACTTCGGTAAGTTTTCATTGGTGTGCCTTTTTTGTAAATAGTTTCATGGTAAAGAGGTCTTCGCTATGATATCTAGACTGTATGAAATTATGCGCAATACAAGACTGGCGACGACATCTCATCAACTTACTGTTGAACTTGCTCAGTGTAGGCCGTAATTTTTATGATGACAGTTTCTTTTCTCACACTTCTCGTTTCTGGACCACATTTCCGGCTCCATGCTTTCAAGTCCACTTTAATCTGCAATGATGTAAATGCAATGTCAATCACTATTTACTGTCCGCTTGATTGCTCTTTTCTCTTTCTACTCGTTAGTGATATTTCCATTCCTAATTCCTCCACACCCAGTAACCACTTGCGCTAGGGGCTGTACTACCTCGCTTCGGGTTATACGGGTTAACACAGACATCTCTCTCTCTCTCTCTCTCTCTCTCTCTCTCTCTCTCCATATATATATATATATATATATATATATATATATATATATATATATACAGTGTAACCTGGATATAAGAGACCCGGATATAAGAGAAACTCGGATATAAGAGTTATTTTCTCTGGTCCCAAATTAGAGCCTGTGTTAATGTATATAAATTAGACCAAACCCGGATATAAGAGACACCCGGATATAAGATACTTCTTCTCCGGTCCCGACAACTCTCTTATATCCGAGTTACACTGTGTATATATATATATATATATATATATATATATATATATATATATATATATATATTGTTGAAACTTGACTAATGCATGGAATAATAATGCAAACACAAAATGTAGTTACAATAAAATGTATTGAAACAAGAAAGTGTACACAATATTTACATATAGTCTTTTGTATATTCCTGGGAAGACCGTTCCTGGAGAATGTGTTGACTAAGTCGCAGTCGGGCAGAGTCTCTAGTTGGATCTCTTGATTTGCCTCCCTGTCTTCTGGTACCAACCATATTTATATCGTCGGTACTCCGCTATGCAAATTAGGTGGATCCTACCACAACATATATATATATATATATATATATATATATATATATATATATATATATATATATGTATATATATATATATATATAGAGAGAGAGAGAGAGAGAGAGTGAGAGAGAGAGAGAGAGAGAAATATATTGGTTTGGTTGGGTTCGTTTTGTTTTACGGCATATCAACCTTAATGGGTTATTTAATGCCGACAACATTTTTGTTGTTGGTATTTTTTTTTAAATATATTGCTTGTAATATTTTCTTTTCAAAAATGTATTGCTGGTAATAGTTTTTCAAAAAAAGTATTGCTAGTATTAAAATCTATTTTTATACTTTCATACTGTTTGACCCCTTTTAGGGGTTAACTATTTTCCCATAGCTGGGACCCTGACAGGTGCTACCACCCCGGCTCAAGGTGGACCTGGGAACACCAGCAATTCAGAGGTGGTTCCACGCTCCTCAAAACCTACAGATTAGAGGCCTTGCTGTCGGATGAGGTTTATCCTCTTACCCAGGACGCGGAGAAATATAGCCTTAGGGTGTGCTATATTTATGGGATGAAGTGATCAATATCAGAGATAGAGCGTGTGTAAATATAAAAGTGAACATTGAAATCAACAGTTAGAGGCGACAGTCTGTTTCATGCTAGACGCAATCGTCAGGCGACGACGATTGCGTCTAGCATAAAACAGACATGTCTGTCAATGTGCTCGAAGACTGATGAGTAAAAATGCATTTATTTTACAAAATAAATATGTATTTTTACAATATAATATCTAGTCTTGCCAATGCACACAATTTAGTGTTAAAAATCACATATCTCGGACTCTAGTGAGTGCAAATTTCTGACCAAATTTCCGCTAAATATATGTCTTCTTTTATGTGCTTCTTCACTCGTGACGGCCGACAGATTTTTGCCTTGTGCCAAACTAGGTTAATAATAAATAAGTGCTTCGAAAGGAGGTGGGTAAATAATGTAAGGAAACGGACATAAAACAAAGAATGGACGAAAGAGGATTGACTCGAAAAAACAAATAAAAAAGACAAAAAGAAAGAAGACTTATTCGAAGAAAGAAAGATAGAAAGAAAAAACAAAAAAGAAAATCAAAAGAAAGAAAGAAAGAAAAACAGATAGATAAAAAAACAAATGAAAACACAAAGATAAAAAGAAAGGAAATTGTTTTACTCAAAGAAAGACAGAAAGAAAGAAAGAAAGAAAGAAAGAAAGAAAGAAAGAAAGAAAGAAAAAAGAAAGACAGACAGACAGAAAGAATGAAAGAAAGACAGAAATACAGACAGGAAGATAAAAACAAAATAAAGTGAACAAAGAGAGAAAGATAAAAAGAAAGGAAAAGGTTTTACTCAGAGAAAGAAAGAACGAAAGAAAGAAAGGTTGATAAAACAAAGAAAAAAAGAAAAAAAGGAGGTATTAAAAAAGAAAGAATGAAAAGATGTAAGAAACAAAAAGTGAAATAATGGAGAATGAATCTAAGAAGAAACTACGAGATAATATAGAATATAACTAAAAGCAAATAATAAATGAATAATGTATGAATTAAAGAAAGGAATTCGAAAAAGGAAGAATAAAAGATGGAGGAATATAGTGAAACAGGAATGACCCGATAAAATAGAAAAAAGAAAAACAAAATAAAGAAAGTCAAAAAGAAAGAAAGAAGAGTGATTTGTAGAAGAGTGATAGAAAAAAAGAACAAATATGAAATACTCAAGAAAGAAAGAAAGAAAAACTAATAAAGAAAAGAATGTCAAAAAGAAAGAAAGAGAGATGATTGATTTGTATAATTAAAGTGAGAAAGAAACAAACATAAAAGAAAGACTGAATAAAGATGGAAAGAAAAAAGACTCAAGAAAGAAAGAAAGAAAGAATGAAAAAAGACGAAAAACAAATAACGAAAAGAAGGTGAAAAAGAAAGAAAGACGATTGATTTGTATAAAGAACGAAAGAAGGAAAGAAACAAAAAAAGACTCAAGAAAGAAGAAAAGAAAGAAAGATAGACAGACAGAAACAATAAAGAAAGAATTAAGAAAGAAGGAAAAACAAAAGAAAGAAAAACAAATATCAACAAATGAAAGTCAAAAAGATAGAAAGAAAGGAAAAGGTTTGACTCGAAGAAAAAAGAAATAAAGGAAGAAAGAAGAAGTAATTGAAAAAGAAAGAATGAAAAGATGAACGGAAAATGAAAGAAAGTCAAAAAGAAAGAAAATTTATTTGTAGAAGAGTGACAGAAAGAAACAAAGAAAAATGAAAGACTCAAGAAAGAAGGAAAGAAAGACTTAAGAAAGAAGAAAGGAAAAACAAATAAAGAAAAGAAAGACAAAAAGAAAGAAAAAAGAAAGATGACTGATTTGTAGAAAGAAAGCAAATGAAAGCCTCAAGAAAGAAGTAAAGAAAGAAAAAGAAAGAAAGAAGAAAAACACATAAAGAAAATCAAAAAGAAAGAAAGAAAGACGATTGATTTGTAAAAAGAAAGACAGAAAGAAAGAAAGAAAACGAATGACTAAAGGAAGAAAGAAAGAAAGAAAGACAGAAAGAAAGAAACAAACAAAAAAGAAAGACTTAAGAAAGAAGGAAAGAAAGAAAGACACAACAAAAGAAAGAAAATAAAATAAAGAAAATCAAAAAGATAGAAAGAAAAGAAAAGTTTGACTCGAAAAAAAAGGAAGAAACAGAAGGAATTAAAAAAAGAAAGAATGAAAAGATGAACGAAATGAAAGATGAAATAAGGGAGAATGAATGACTGAAAAGACTGTGTGAAAAAAAAAGACGATAACAAAAAGCAAATATAAAAGAATAACGAATAAATGAACGTAAGAAATTAAAAAAAAGAAGAATACAAGAAAAAAGAAGAAAGAATATAAAGGAAGAAAAGAAATAGAGAAAGGAAGGAAGAAAGGAAATACGTACTGTGTTTTCGATACATAAATGTTGTAATGTGTTACTTTTCTTTATTATTATTTCTTCTTTTCTTTCCACCCAAAACAGCTCGGAAATGGCCTCCGGTCGATTCATTCATCAGCATTCATGATAGCGGTATATAGGATCGAATAACTTTAGCGCTAATAGATAATCCTGCACCTCGATTGGAGAAACAAACAAACTAAAAATAACCGCAAACTAGTGAAAAAAAAATATGTAAGACATTAAGTGGAAACATCCGAATTATAAGAAGAAGAAAAAAGTGTTACTCTCTATACATCTCATTCGCTCGTCTTCGTTTTGCAGACATCACTCTATTCTCCCTGGCTAACATCTTCCTCATTTCAGAAATATGACGCCCATAAACTGAACAAAAACTGATTTTCTGCTCAACACACGGGACAATTCAATGTCCGACGGTGAATGCATTTTTATACATGTCTCTTTCATTTTTTATGACTTCGCTTTTCATTATTATCCTTTTCCTCTCGTCATATCCCGTCTCATTCCGACTCTTGGAAAATGGTTGTAATAAAAAGCTAACAGGAGATCTGTGAGTGATTTCGTTTCGCTGCTCGTTGGAGAATTATCAGTGCCATCTTGGTGCTGAGACCAAATGTCAGACCTGAGCCAGATTACACTTTGTAGCGGACGTCGAGAGATCGCCATGTTGGTTGAAGAGCGGTTCGCTGTAATAGCGGCGGTGATGGCATTCAAAAAGCTATGGTGGCGTTTTTAGTGGACAGGGGGTCTGGTTGGCGTGAAAATGGGCGGAGAGAACAGGAATAGGGCAATTTCTGGGAAGGAAAAGGAAACTAGAGGAGGTGAACAAAGAGAAGAAAGACAGAAAGGAAAGCAGGTGTGGCGCGGGGGGATGAGTGAATAGGAAAGGTTTATAAGAAAATAGAAAAAGAAAAGTAAGCTAGAAAAGGAAAACAACGAAGGTGGGAAACGATAAAAAGAAAATAAAGAAAGCAAAGAGAATGAGAAAGGAAGACGAAAGAAAGAAAATAAAACATAACAGAGAGAAATGAAAGATAAAGGCGCAGAAAAGAAAAGAGTAAATCAACAAGTAAGAAAGAAAGAAAGAAAGGAACAAAGAAAGAAAGAAAGCAAGAAAGAATGAAAGAAAAAGAAAGAAGGAAATAAAAAGAAATTGGAAAAAGAAGTAAAACATAATGATAATATAAAGGGAAAGAGAAACAGAGAATGTAAGAATGAATAGAAAGAAAGACAGAAGGGATGAAGAAAATAAAAATAAAATGGAAAGATAAGTAAAACATAATGATAATATAAAAAGGAATGTAAGAACGAATAGAAAGAAAAAGGAAAGAAAGAAAAAAGAATGAAGAAAATGAAAATAAAATGGAAAAAGAAGTAAAAAAATAATAATATAAAAGGGAAAGAGAAAGCAAGAAATTAAGAATGAATAGAAAGAAAGAAAGAAATGAAAGAAGGAAAGAAAGAAAGAAAGAGGAATGAAGAAAAAAAACAATATGGAAAAAGAAGCAAAACTTAATGATAATATCAAAGAGAAAGAGAAACCAGGAATATAAGAATGAATAGTAAGAAAGAAAGAAAGAAAGAAAGAAAGAAAGAAAAAGAAAAAGAAAGATAGAATGAAGAAAATGAAAATAAAATGGAAAAAGAAGTAAAAAAATAATAATATAAAAGGGAAAGAGAAAGCAAGAAATTAAGAATGAATAGAAAGAAAGAAAGAAATGAAAGAAGGAAAGAAAGAAAGAAAGAGGAATGAAGAAAAAAAACAATATGGAAAAAGAAGCAAAACTTAATGATAATATCAAAGAGAAAGAGAAACCAGGAATATAAGAATGAATAGTAAGAAAGAAAGAAAGAAAGAAAGAAAGAAAAAGAAAAAGAAAGATAGAATGAAGAAAATTAAAAAAAATGGAAAAAGAAGTAAAACATAATGATAATATAAAAGGGAAAGAGAAACCAAGAAAGTAAGAATGAATAGAAAGAAAGAAAGAAATGAAGGAATTAAAAAGAAAATGCAATAAGAAGTAATACATGATTATAATTTAATAGGGAAAGAGAAACCAAGAAAGTAAGAATGAAAGAAAGAAAGAAAGAAAGAAGGAATGAAGAAAATAAAAAGAATATGGAATAAGAAGTAAAAAATAATGATAATATAAAAGGGAAATAGAAACCAAGAAAGTAAGAATGAATAGAAAGAGAGAAAGAAGGGAAGAAAAAAGAAAGAAGGAATGAAGGAATTAAAAAGAAAATGGAATAACATAATGATAATTTAATAGGGAAAGAGAAACCAAGAAAGTAAGAATGAAAAGAAAGAAAGAAAGAAAGAATAAAATAAAGAAATATGATGAAAGAAATAAAGAAAGAGGGAATGAAGAAAATAAAAAGAAAATGGAAACAGAAGTAAAAATGAATGAAAGCGGAAAATAAAGCGCAGTGGCGCATAATTATTAAAGAAAAAACAGAAGAAGGAAATCAAATGATGAAGAGAAAAGAATAAAAAGGTGAGTAGATCATAAAAAGTGAACGATAAATAAAGAAAAAGAGAAAAATGGAAAAGCTAGCAGAATGAGGGAAAAAAAGAAAATATATACGAAAAAGTTAACTAGTAAAAAGTAGGAAAGAAAAGAGGCAAACGAACGAGAAAGAAGGAAATAAAGAAAAAGGGGAAAAAGAAAAGCGAGTTTCAAAAATAAGAATGATCAAATACAACATGGAAAAAATAAGAAAATAAAACACAAAGAAAAAGATATTGAGAATGAGAATTAAAACAAAAATCAAAATGATTTTGGTAAATGAACGAGAAAGGTAAAAAAACAATTAAAGAAAAACAAAATGGAAAAAAGAAGAACATAAAACATGATGTTAAAAATGGGTAGGAGAAAGAAAGTAAAAGATAAAAAATGAGCGTGTAAAAGGAAAGGAAGAAACAAACAAAGAAGAAGAAGAAAGAAAAATAAAGAAAGAAAGAAACAAAGAAACAAAAAGAAAGATAGGAAGAAAGTAAGAAAAATAGAAATAAAAATAAAGAAAGAAAGATAGGAAGAAAGTAAGAAAAATAGAAAGAAAGAAAAATAAAGAACGAAAGAAAGAAAGAAAAAGAAGAAAGAAAGAAAAATAAAGAAAGACAGAAAGAAAAATAAAGAAAAATAAAGAAAGAAAGAATGAAAAGGAAGAAAGAAAGAAAAATAAAGAAAGAAAAAGAAGAAAGAAAGAAAAATAAAGAAAGAAAAAGAAGAAAGAAAGAAAAAGAAAGAAAGAAAGAAAGAAAAAGAAAAAAGAATGAAAAAGAAAGAAAGAAAAAGAAGAAAGAAAAATAAAGAAAGAAAAATAAAGGAAGATAAAAACAAAAAGAAAGAAAAATAAAGAAGGAAAGAAAGAAAGAAAGAAAAAGAAGAAAGAAATAAAAATAAAGAAAGACAGAAAGAAAAAGAAAGAAAAATAAATAAAGAAAGAATGAAAAAGAAGAAAGAAAGAAAAAGAAAAAAGAAAAAGAAGAAAGAAAGAAAAAGAAAGAAAAAAGAAAGAAAAAGAAGAAAGAATGAAAAAGAAAGAAAGAAAAAGTACAAAGAAAAATAAAGAAAGAAAGAAAGAAAGAAAAAAAGAAGAAAGAAAAATAAAGAAAGAAAAATGTAGAGAGGAAGAAAACAATTGACAAATAGACATAATGAAACAAAAAATATAAATACTGTAAGAAACGAAGAAGACAAAAAATGAATAAAAATCTTTTGAAATATAAAACGGCAAAATAAAAGGAATGAATAAAAAAATAAATGAAAAGGAACGTGGTTGAAAGAACACAAAAGAAAGAAATATCAAAAGGAAAGAAAGAAAGAAATTAATTAAATCGAATGAAAACTAAAGTAAAAGAAAGGGACAAAAATGAAATAAATAAATAAATAAAAGAAAGTAGAAAGAAAGGAAAGAAAGAAGATGGGCAAGCAAGTCAGAAAGCAAGAAGAAATGAATAAATATTGAAAAAAAAAGACATAGCAAGCATCGTAATATAAAAGAAAGAGAAATGAAAAATGAAAGGAAACTTGAAAAGACTGCAAAATATAAAAGAATAAGAAAATGAAACAAGAAGAAAAAGAAAAAAGGAATAGAAAATAAAGCGGAAAATGAACAAAAATTTAAAAGAAAAAAATTAATAAAAGAAAAACTATAATAGCAGAAGGCATCATAAATGGGAAAAAAAGGGAAAAATACGAAAATAAAAATGATGAATAAAGAAAAATATGGAAATGAAAAATTGATAAAGGAAGGAAAAATGGGAAATAAAAACAAACGAAAAAAATATGATTACGAAAGAATAAAATAGAAAAAAATAAAATAAATTAAAAAAGATGTAAATTAGAAAAAAGAGAGAAACATGGAAATGGTTAAAAATTAAAAAAAAAAAAGAAATACTGAAAGAAAATTGAAAATGAAGTAAATATAAAAAAATTAAGGAAACTGAAGAGAATAATAAAAAATAATAAAAATAATAAAGATAATAATGAATAAAAATAATAATAATATAATAAATAAAAATAAAAATAATAAAAAATAAATATGAACCATTAAAACGTTAAAAAAGTAATCACCTTTGCGCTAAACTGCAATTTCATATCAGTCCTTCTGTATTGAAATGAATGCTCGAGAATTTCCTTACAGATGAAAAGAAGACTTCATACAACAGAAATGTGGCTTCGCAGAATAAATGTGAGAATACCACGGACATCACATGTGAACCACAGTCTTTCTTTTTATGTGCCATGTCCTTTCAGACACGTAGGCGATCATGGTTCTTCACCTCCCTCTATTCCTTGCAGCTCTCAACAAATTCGTCCCCTCTGCTTCCTCCACCAGACCGCGTACTGCCATCCACTTGTTTAAGCCCGCCAGGTATGTCACGCGTAGCTTTCCCATATCTCTCTTTCCCTCTACTTGACCCGTGAGTATCAGATTCTCCAGGGCCTCCTTTCTCATTATGTGTCCCAGAAACTTCAGCTGCCTCTTCCTGGGGTTAAGTATAAGCCCCCCCCCTCCTTGTTTGCAACCCTCCCCAAAGACTTCATCGTTGCTCACGAGCTCGGTCTATGATATCCTTAGCATCCTTCTGTCGCCTCGAATCACTTCTTTATCTTTGACGAAATCGTCTAACATTTATCGTTACAAAGAAGGATAAATGTCACGTTAACAGCTCAGCTTTCTTTTCTTTGTTACCAAAGAAATCCTGCTGTCTCGCAAGAATCTGCCCAGCGTTTGGAATGTGTCCTTGGTCATCCTAATACGTCTATGGATCTCAGTGTCGCACTTAACGTCCTCTGTCAAGACGCTTCCTAGATATTTAAATTTCCGCGTCTGCTTGGTTCTAGTGTTCCCGACCTGCAAATCGCATTTCGGGTACATCCTTATACTGATGACCATGCATTGCGTCTTCTTGTAGTTTATACTTAGTCCTTTCTTCTCACTCTCCGCCGCTACCTTTTGTAGGAGATTTTGCTATTTCAAGGAGACTTTAATAAAAATGAAAGCAAATCTTACGCTTGCATTTAGAATCAGAAAGAGACAGTTGAAATTCTGAGGAAAACGGTATGGGAATTTTAATACCAAAGGATTTCTTGAAAGAAAGGATGCCACTCTAATGACCTTCCGTCCTTGATGCAGGACCGTTATGGTTGGTGCGGTAGACTCATCAATGTCCGAAATAGTTCGAACGAATAAAATAATAACTATTCTGAGCTTTGGTACCTAGAATTTCTGAATTTAAGCGCAGAACCAGATTAGCAACAAGGACTCATCTTGTTACAATTACTATATCTAACCGTAATTTCTATGCTAAGAGTTTCTTCTATCGCAATTATCGCTTTTGGAACTCACTTCCGGCTTCTTGATTTCATGTCAACTTTGATGTTCAAAAATTTGAATGCAATGTCAATCAGTATCTTTTGTCTTCTTAACTCTTAGACTTTTTAGTGTTTTCTATACTTAATAATGTTTCTGCTGTAACCCAGAAAAGGTTACTGAATGAGGAATAATCAAAAGGGAGGATGGAAATGGCAATCGTTATAACATCAACAAAATATAATACTAGCCAGCGGCGTCAAGTAGGTAAACCACTGCTAGTGGTGGACTACTTAGCCAGCATATTACGATATTTATCTGCCTCCCCACGAGGTAGGATACGGCACAAGGCCAAATCTAATGTGGGGAAATCCTAGGCCGTGGGATCGAGTAAAAATTGCCCGTAGACCCCGCATCCGAGTAATCGGTTATCTGTATACCTCCCCGGATTAGACTCTGCCCTTCGGCATAGCCTCGTCCGGGTCCCTCTCTGCCCGAAGGCAGAGATTTCGACACGGCAAGAGCATCCCACGCTGACAGCTCACGCTGCTCACATGATCATAGGTACGGTATATAACAGTTTTCGTTTCCTCATCTCTCAGACTCAGTAACGCCTTAAGCCTAAATGACTTAATTGACTTTCTTGGCATGAAATGATTAAAAGATGAGTTTGTTTGTGTGGGAAGCAAAGCGAACACAAAGATGCATGTTAAAAAGTCAAACGCTGTTTGAAGCCACAAGTTAGAAAGAGCTGTAAATTGTCATGATCGACATCATCCTCAAGACAACCATACATAAAGGAACAGTGGATTGTGCATCGATCCACGGAAAGAAACATTCAAGACACTAATCCAAAACGGAAAATTTCTTTAGGACCAAAGGTTATATAGGGTGACCCAAAAAAACGGGAATTTTTGAAGTGCGTATTGCCAGACATGAGTAAGTGGCAACACTGCGAGACAGTGACCTTGAGCAAGTAAACATTTCGCCATTTTAGTAACGAGAATGAAATTCACAGTATCCCAGCTTAGATGTTGCAGCAGTCAATGAGGAATCTCAACAGCAGATTTCAAGAATGCATTCGTACAGGAGGACGCCATCTACAGGACATAATTTTAAAAAAATGAAAATTCCATCATTGTTTCTTAAATGGCAAGTTTTAAGGTTTCAATGACTATGAATTAAATATTTTTCTTCCATCACTCTTGGTTTTATTGGATTGTTAAAAAGTTCCCGTTTTTTGGGGTCACCCTATATCATCTTCATATCTATCGTCTTACGTGTTAATGACTGCTGGTTAATTTCCTTACAGTTAAAGGATAGATTCAAAGCGACACAAAAATTTGGTTCTACAGACGGAGGTTGAGAATTCAGTGGATAGAACACGTAATCTAAAATAACTTTTATGTACCATGACCCTTCATCACGTAGGCAACCTTACCCTCCACATCTTCCTGTTCCTCATAGCTCTTAATAACATTTGTCTTCATGTTAAATCTCATAAACCCTGTTCTACCATCCATTTACTCAAGCGCATCAAGTAAGTTACGCGCTGCTTTTTTCTGTTCCTGTTTTGCTCAATCTGTCCTGTGAGTATCTGATTTTCCAAGCCGTCCTTCCTCATTACGTGACCCATAAACTTCAAATGCCTATTCCTGATGTTGAATATAAGATTCCTTTCCATTTAGAGCTACTCAACAACTTTAAAATGTACGTATAGGATGTTAGAATAATCAAGAATTTACACTGGCAGCAAAATATGTTCAGAAAATATGCAAAAATATAAAAGGGTATAAGACAATAATGTGTCCTCTCATTGGATTTATTCAACCAATACTGTAAGTAATTCTGCGAGAATTAGAGATATACCAGGATTCATTATCAGCGGCTACAATCTTAACAACATAAGATATGCAAATGACAGTGTTGATAGTACACACGGAAAGGAACATACAAAAACCCCTGCAGAATGTAGCGAAGGAAGTCAAGAAGAAAGGACTAAGTGTAAACTAAAATAAGACAGAATGCATTCTTATCGGCAAAAGCCGAGTATTACGAGACATACAAATTTCGTTAGAAACAAAGAAAAGAGCATTGAACTATTACGTGATGCCTACTGGACAATCTCATCAAAGAAGAAGAAGAGACTTCAAGTAAAAGACATGTGGTTCTCCAGAAAGATGCTGAGTATAGCCTGCTAGAAGAGCACTTATATTTAAAACTAATTTGATTGATATTTCTCGGTTACCCTACAAAAGACTTGAAGCAACAGGAAATGTAGTTCTACAGAAAGATGCTGAGGATAGTCTGCTAGAAGAGCACTTATATTTAAAACTAATTTGATTGATATTTCCCGGAAACCTTATAAGAGACTTGAAGCATCAGAATATGTGGTTCTACAGAAAGATGCTGAGGATAGTCTGCTAGAAGAGCACTTATATTTAAAACTAATTTGATTGATATTTCTCGGTTACCTCATAAGAAAATACGTTTGGAGATTTGAACATTTACACAACTTATGGATGACAGATTGGGGAAAAAGAGGTATGCAAAATGTGAAACTTTACTTAGAGCCACAAGAGACAGGAAGTTGGTCAAACATCATCTGGGTGAGATGTCTTCCCCTCTGTTCAATGGATCGGGAAGTGGCTCAGCAAGACAAGGCTGGGACCTCAGAATCTTGCACTGTAGCGATACTAACAGTCGGTCGTTGTGACAAGTGAAAAAAGAAATACACGGTATAGGTGTTCTCTTTGAATATATTTTTTTTTTATATCGGGCTTCTTCCAAATCTCAGAGATCTAGTGGACAATATCAAACGAACACAAGCGGTTGGAAAACACGGTTCATAAAAGACGAATCTCATTCCTTGTCAATACGTTAATCCTGTGCTAAAGATTGTGATCGAACCCTATTGTAAAAAATTCAGATCAAAATTTGGTTAACCATGTATCAGTCTATGGACTTATTGACAAACCTTTCTTCACCCACACCAAAATAAAGTTAAATATAGTGACAGGATATTTGCTTCAGTACTTGCTGCAGATATCGATGCATTCTCCTGATTTAAACCCTCCTAAAACAATGGGTGATGCAGCCTATGGCATTGTCTCATAGGTTTTGGGTTTCATTTACTTGGTTCTGTCGAACACGGATAAAGTTATGTATAAGGGAACACATCATGAGGGACATGTAACGAAAGAATTGGATTCCTTAGAAGAAAAATCAAGGAAAATCTAAAAAATAAAACAGTAACTTATCTAGAAAATAAAAGTGAAAGTGAAAGTATAAAGGGAAATATTTAAAATAATAGTCAATATAAATTTCACGGTCTTCCTATTTTCATTTTCTGTTGAATCATCATTCTTAAGTTAATGATTAAAAAAGCTCCTTGCTAATTTCATGACTGTAAAACAACCATGAACTTTCCGCTTTTGTCTTGTTGAACATTTGAGCTTAATATATTTAACAAAATATAACCCTTATAATCATATGTATGAATGCAGGTCATTATTTAAAGAAGTAAGAGGGTACAAATGAAAAGATTAAAAATTCACAAGGTTTTTAAATTCACTGAAGCAGACATTAAACACATGAGTGTTATGGTTTGGTCTATATTAACTTTCTTTCTTTGTTTCCCTAAGCCGATTTTAAATATGATTTTAATTAATCTGATTTAAAAGAACAAGATTTTAAAAATACGAGTTGATTATACACTAAGTAATTTATTTCAACTTTTTTCAAACAGAGTATTTTTTAATTAAAACATTTTAAAGTTAAAGACAGACACAAAGAGATCCCGCTTTGCTGTTTTGTCCAGTTGTTTGTGGAGTAATTATTTATATTTCGGCTTTCTTTAAACAAACAATATTTTAAATATTTAAAAAAATATTTTAAGTTAATCTGATTTTTTAAAATATTTTAAGTGAATAACATTTAAAATACGAATAGTTTATACAGTAAATATTTTATTCTAACTTTCTTCAAATGTTTGATAACCTGAACCGTCAATTACCCAACGGGTCATGGGTAGCCTAGTCATTGTATAAAATTGTTATCGCACATTTCAATTGGAATGCAAAATATTTCCAATGGAAGGCTTCAGTAGCGTCCATCTGCTTATTTATGATGTGAAACAAGTAGAGGAAAACGGAAAATGCCATTGAAAAATGCATTCCAGAAGATAAGCAATGTTTTGTCTTTTCCAAGGTTTTGAGTTCAAAAGAGTCTGGCTCCTTTCAGGAAGAAGACGAGCGACGTTCTCCACACATTCCTTATCTGTGACTTGTCGTGGATTTTTTTTTAAAAAAAGATAGTGAAATTATATCTCATTGCCTTCTCCAAGATTTTAAATTCAGAGCAGTCTTCCTCCTTTCAGAATTTAGGTGATCACGGCTCTCCACAGATGCCTTTAAAATCTGAGAAGAGTTTGCTTAGGAAATTTATTGACAGAAAACAATTTTCGAAGTATTCTACACCTTTTGTCCTTGACTCACTCAATTCCTGCCTGTCTGGTCAAAAGGGGTTGTTTCTATAGAATTAGTTATAGTTTAAGTTCCTCTCGGGGAAGCAAGTTCTTAAAGCCTTTTCCTTCGCTTCTAGTCCTCAACATAGTTATATTTTCAACAGTCGTCTTTATCATTTGATGGTCTCTGTCATTTTCCTTTAATATCTTCCTTCCCTCACTGATTAACTCTGTTATTTTCTGTTTATTAGTGTTTTAGGTATGATAATTCTTTGAAGCATTTGCGTCTTACTATAGTGAATCTTCAATCAATAACTGCCAACAATCTATTATCCACTGATTTTGTTGACTTGCTTAATTCATTCGGTTCAGTTAAGATAGTTTCCATTAACAATGTTTCAACATATATTATGAAAAAAAGAAGTAAATTTATTTTATTGGATTTCATAGGCTTTAAACTACTATTAGCTTAATCTACATAATAACATCAGACTGCAGTTTTTTCATAATAAATCCAATCACCTTTAATAAAACCTGTTGAAGCTACCTAACTTTTAATTCAAGCTTTATTTTGACGTTGACATTATTTGCTTAAAATTCGACAAAGCAATTTTATTAAAGTAAATTAGAGTTATTCCGTTTTATGTGATTTACATAACTTCAGACGGATTGTATATAAAAAGTGTTAATAAATTAATAAATAAATTATTAAGTAAGTATGAATAAATGTATGTATAATTGAGTTTTATATAAATAATATATATATATATATATATATATATATATATATATATATATATATATATATACATTATACAAATGAAATTGAAAATAACTAAATTACTAGCCAGGCAGGAATTGACTGACTCACCAATTAATTATACGTTCAATTTACAGAAGACAGACATTCAAAACGTAGGCTTCTATAAGTTTTCCTTTGCTTCTGAGTCTCTTATATTTTCAACTGTCTTCTTTATCGTTTGATCATCTCTATGTTTCTTCGTTAATATCTCCATTCCTTCCCTGATTAACTCTGTTATTTTCTGTTTTAGATATGATAATTCTTTGAAGCATTTGTGTCTTACTATAGTGTACCTTCAATCAATAACTGCCAACAATCCATTGATTTTGTTGACTTGCTTAATTCAATCGGTTCAGTTTCCGACGTGGTGCTTTTAATTGTTTACATTTAATTGCTTCTTTTCCTGTTTGGAGAACTTTATATAATTTATAAAAAAATTATACTTTTATCTTCACAATTGATAATTGATTTTCGATCGGATTTAGATCGGCACTTGACGGTGGCCATTCTATTATCTTCTCTCCTGTAATCCTTTTTACGATCGACAAAGTCACGGGTAACTTTAGATACATGAGAAATAGCAGTGTCGAGCATAAATGGACACTTCGCATTGAAACTGCGAGAGTGGGGCTTGTACAATTGAAAGAAATTCTTCACCATGAAGTCGCAATAGTTAACACTGATCTGTTTAATTCCTTAATCGACTTTCAGTGGTTCAATAATAGTTTGGTCGACAATTTCGGTCCATATAATCACACTGCCATTTCTTTGCTGATTTTTAATGGCTATAGGCACATTTGTATCAGATAAAATCCTTTGAACTATCCAACAGGACCATCGAGTGTCGTCCGATATTCGTACGTAAAAATTACTTTAGAAGAGTCAAATTTTGACGCTTTAATACATTTGCTTTACTGAAATGAGTTTGCTTGGGAAATTTATTGACAGATCCTAATTTTCGAAGTATTCTACATCTTTTGTCCTTCTTGACTCCCTCAATGTCAGCTTGTTCGAATATCTAGTCAAAAGTGGTTGTTTCTATAGAACTTGCTATAGTTTATGTTCCCCTCGACGAAGCAAAGTTCTGAAAGCCATTTTCTTTGTTCAAATTCTCAACTTCGTTATATTTTCAACAGTCGTCCTTATCGTTTGATGATCTCTATGATTCGCCATTAATATCTCCATTCACTGAATAACTCTGTTATTTTCTGATTTCCAGCATTTTAGGTGATTTCCATTGCCCATTCAAGATATATTACGGGAAAAAAGAAGCAAATTGATTTCATTAGATTTCACAGGCCTTAAACTACTATTAGGTTTAATCTGCATAATAACGTCAGACTGCAGTTTTTATAATAAATCCAATATTCTCTAATAAAACATGTTGAAACTACCTAATAATTTAACTTGAGCTTTCTTTTGATTTCTAAATGAATTGTTTAAAATTGAAAAAAATTTTGTTCTTGACTGGTTAAAAGTAGTTGTTCCACATAATAACTAGTTTTTATAGTAAATACAATAACTTTAATAAAACATGTTGAAACTACCTAAAAATTTAAATCAAGCTTTCTTTTGACGTCTAAAGTGTAAAATTTGACAAAATTGTTCAAAGCAAATTCAAGTTATTGAGGTTTACGTGATTTGCTTAATAGCTTCGGATGGACTGTAGGTCTATCTAATAAAACAACATAGCAAAACCATTAAAGACGTGTAATTAGAATTTTTAAAAATATTTTTTATTGGATTTTAGGCCGTAAACTACTACTAGTTTTAATCTGCATAATAACATCAGACTGCAGTTTTTATAATAAATCCAATCACCTTTAATAAACCATGTGGAAGCTACCTAAATTTTAATTCAAGCTTTATTTTGACGTAGACTTTATTTGTTTAAGCAATTTTTTCAAAGTTAATTCGATTTATTCAGCTTAACTTCAGCTGTGATTTGGATAACTTCAAACGGATTTTATATAAAACGTGTTAATAAATTAATAAATAAATTATTAAGTAAGTATGAATAAATGAATGTTTAAATGAGGTTTTATATAAATAATAATAAATATATATGCATTATACCAATAAAATTGAAAGTAATGTCAGATTCGAATTCTCACTTGACGATTGGATCGTGCATGAAACTTAGAGGTAAGGATAATTTATATTTATTGTTAGTATAGATTTTACCTGTTATATAAGGTGTCCATAAAGTCTCTTTACAGTTTAAAAAGTATATATTATGAAGGCAACTGATGCGGCAACGCAACTAGATGATCTTAAACCAACCATTACTTTTCAACAAGATGATGCACCTCAATATATATATTATGAAATGGACAAAGTCTGACAATTATTTAAAGACAATTTTGATATGTTTAACGTTCTTTTTATAGATACAAGTATTTAAGCAAATGCTCTGTTTATAATAAACAGTATGAAATAACATTTACCGGCCTGAATGTCCGAGAAATTTTCATAGAAAATATTCGTCCTTCGACAGGATTCGAACTTGTATCCTATACGTAACCGTCATATAGCCTGACGTGCCTTTTTAACCAATTCGGCCACAGAGGACCGTTCGGTTGGCAAGGTTGAAGTTACTGCTTAGAAACTTCAATCTTCCATGAATCTCTCACGTACATTCATAAATGCTCATGGCGTGTCAAATGTAAACAAATGACGTCACACATTATGAACTGTACAAAGTCCGACAATTATTTAAAAACATTTTTGTTTAACATTTACTTAAATACTTGTACCTATAAAAAGAATGTTAAATATAATATATATATATATATATATATATATATATATATATATATATATATATTTAAATTGTGTGTATTTAGGCCACACTTTTTCATTAATACATGTTATTAAGCTTATCAGACTATATGAAAAAAACTTACATAAAATATATAGACAACACTTATCTATATTATTTAATAAAACATGTATTAATATATATATATATATATATATATATATATATATATATATATATATATATATATATATATATATATATATATATATGAAGAAAGGATATAAAGGATATAAAGAATATATATATATATTGAGATAACGATATATATATATATATATCAAGCACAATATTTGGAAAATTATATGACAAAGTGGAATAGTTTATTTGTGACGCGTTTCGTCCTTCAGGAATTAATCGGATAAAATTTGATATGTTGGTACGACTACACATGCGCATAAACGTGGAGTGCTGGGGATTATTTTTATTTAGTTATTTAGTTATTTATTTGTTTGTATATCTCTAGGCGAATTCATTTTGAGTCTATTTCTTTTTCCTTTCATCACTTTTATTAATAGATATCACACACTGTGATAATAGATGATGTTATAAGAGCCAGGGCCCAAATTTACTGTAGATGACCTCGCGCTCAAGACAATCACTAGACATTTACGTCGTAGTGAATTGTTTTCGCCCTTGATCTGAATAGCATTTTTTAGAACAAAATTATGGTTAGTCTCGTTACGGTAGAAAACCAAAGCATTTTAAAAAACTTCAGGCCTGCAGTAAACGTGTACCACTTTGACATACATTTTAACCAGTGTCTCTCTCTCTGTCTGTCTGTCTCTGTCTCTGTCTATATCTATCTATCTATCTATCTATCTATCTATCTATCTATCTATCTATCTATCTATCTATATATCTATATATATATATATATATATATATATATATATTGTAAACAGTCATTATTAATGCTGATAATGCAAGACTCTCCTAGCATTTGACTTCTCTGAGTGACTGGTGTGTTTATTAAAAAATAAGTACGCAAAAAATCGCCTTTCTCTCTGCCGGGCGTCGATGGCTTAGGGATTAGAATCTCCGAAAACCAAATCGCTCGGGTACCGGCCTGAAGCGGTCGGATGTCTAGCTACACTGATGAGCTGTGATACAGCGAAGCAGTCTGTCTGCGGATGACTATATATATATATATATATATATATATATATATATATATATATATATATATATATATATATAGTTAAACAGTTGAAAATAATTTGGAAGTAGTTGTTGCATGTTTGCAGATTCTTATACAGTGGATTAATGTCTTTTAATAGCTCTAAGGTTTTTTAAACTTGTTCTGAAAATAATGCTAATCACCGCAAAACCAACATGGACGAGAAGGAGTTTTTTTGACCGGCGTGATAAATTCTTCTTTGTTTGGACGTTTCTGGTTGTGAACGAACTTGGATGTGAGGCCCGTCATTGTTGAAACATTACTGTATTTTTTTTAAGACTTAAAAAAAATACAGTAATGTTTCAATTGCTCAGGCCGATAATTTGGTGACAGACAGATATATAAGAACATTACACACACACACACACACACACACACACACACACACACACACACACACACACACACACACATATATATATATATATATATATATATATAGTTAAACAGTTAAAAATAATTCGGGATTAGTTGTTGCATGGTTGTAGATGCTTATATAGTGGATTAATGTGTTTTAATAGCTCTAAGGTTTTTCAAACTTGTTCTGAGTATCGTTTCGTTTCTAATAAATGATGGCAAGAATCAAGTTAACTGAGCAAATGAAAACGTACGCCATAATGGTTGTTTGATATGCAGAACATAGCTATAACTTTCTTGTCAAAGTTTACAAAGTACTGGGAACCGTTGACAGCCATTCTACACCAGTAGCTAAACGTAAAACTCTTTCTAAAGATCCTAATATCCTCAGACCACCCAAATGTGCAAGAAAGTACACACAATTATCGATAAGAACACTATAAAGTCAATTAATGACATTTCTAATTAGCTCAAGCATTCAAGGCGCTTTATAGGAAGAATTGTGCATAAGGACCTTCGTCACAAGCCATGCGTGATACAGAGTTGCTAATTCATGTCTCCAAAGACAAAGGAGAACCGTTTGACCCGTGTAAAATGCTTGGCCAGCAAGCTGAGAAAATCATGAGGCTGGAATGCTTTATTTTTTCTGTGTTTAAAAAAAAAATTGATCAGAACCAAAATGTAAGCCGAAAGAATGATATATGATTAAACAAAGATCCTTAAGACGTTTCAACCATCTTGCACACAGAGTTCCTGGCAAAAAAAGATGGTTCTAAGACTTGTGAGTAGCCACGTGGATATAATGTCTTTTCATTTCTTTCCTTCTTTTCCTCTTAAGTGTCAAGGCTGCTGACTGTAAGAAGTGTTGGTGACGATTGTGGGACATTGGACAGAGAACGTGAGCAAAGAAATTGAGTACCCGCAGCCACAAGTCTCTGCGCCGTTTCATAAGCCCATGACGACCCGAGAATGGATGTTACAATCTGCCCGATTACGTCAACCTGAACATATGTCCTCCTAGCTCTCCAGACCTGAATCCGCTGAACTTCTTTGTATGTGGCGGAGTCGAGAGGGAAGACAATCGACCAAAATAGATAAAGATCTCGTATTGAAGCAGCCATCGATGCTAACAACGCATTCATTAAGGAGATTCATCAACAAGTGTCTCAAGATTATTCATGGCAATTCTTTCTCAAAGAAGTTCTTCTTTCCTGACTTATGCGTCTTTTATTAAATTAATGAAAATGTACCCAGAGAGCTGTGCAAACTTGAATAAATTTGATTAAAATATTGTACTGTATTTTTTTAAGTGTATAGTTAATGAACAAATATTGTATAGATGTATAAAAGTATATATGACTAATAAATGAAACGATAAAATATTAAAATAAATAAAATACTAAAAATAAAATGTAAAAAAGAGAATTAATATTAAAAACAAAAATATAAAAAATACAATAAATAAAAAAATATACAAAAAACAATAAAATAAAAAAGACAATTAATATTAAAAAACAAAATAAAATATAAAAAACAATAAAATATTAAAAAATCAATAAAATATTGAACAAAGAATAAAATATGAAAAAAACATTAACTAAAGAAAAAATACAATATAATAGTAAAAATGTAAAATAGAAAAAAGATAATAAAATGTAAAAAGACAATAAAATATTAAAAAACAAAATAAAATATAAAAAACAATAAAATATCAAAAATCAATAAAATATTAAAAAATCAATAAAATATTGAACAAAGAATAACATATAAATACATTAAAAAAGAGAATTAAAAAAGAGAAATAAAATAAAATATTAAAAAAGGTAAAATCGTAAAAGACAATGAAATATAAAAAGACAATAAAATATTAAAAAATAAATAAAATATAAATACAAAATAAAAATTTTTAAAAATCAATAAAATACTAAAGAAACTATAAAATATAAAAAACTTAAAAATACAATAAATATTAAAAAATATAAAATAGGAAAAAGAAATATATAAAAAGACAATAAATATAAAAAGACAATAAATCATTAAAAAACAAAATAAAAAAAACAATAAAATATTAAAAAAAAATCAATAAATTATTAAACAAACAATAAAATATTAAAAAAAAAACATAAAAAATAAAAAATAAAATAACATATACAAAAAAGAAGACAAATTGATGTTTGGTCATTTCGTCTGATTCTGGGAAGTCGATTATGTTGAAAACTTTTCAGCACCTCCTCCTTCTGAAATGTTTGCACGCTACGCTGCTTTCAGGAGCGTGTGCGTGTTGATATGACCAGAAAAGAAATGAAAAGAAAAGAAAAGCATGCGGTTCGTAGCAATTATCCGTTCATCCTTGTCTTCTCCTCCCAATCGACACGCTGAAGTCAAACTACCTTGGACCCCCACCACACTTCTTTTCCCCCGCCCGAACACCTCCACCCCCGCATGAATAAAACATAAATTAAATAAGCAATATGCATCAAAATGATCTATGTACGTACCTGCACTGTGCGCGTGCTCCCCGCCTTAAGCGACCCAAATGCGAATGAATAATGCATGTTTACAAACAAACGACCCACGTACTCCTTTATCTTTAGCATTATAAATGAGGGGCAGATTTCTTGTGCGGCAGGAATCAAGGCGAGAAATAGTTGATATGGCAATGAAAACGTGGTCAATGGCCCCATAGAGAGGTAAATTACGTACGTACAAGAGATTTCGAATTTTGTTGATACACAGATCAAATTTTAGGAATTTCGAAGAAAGACGACAGGAAGGCGAGTACAAAACACTGTTCAGAAAAGATACTTAAGAACAGATAGGTACTTATCCGAGAAAACGAAGCTATTCGTAATTCGACATATTCCGATAAATTCTGAAAAGTGTCATTACCACAGTAAGAGACTTTCGAGCAATTGAAATTATTCTTGGGGGAAGGGCGATTATTCTATTCTCACAACGTTTCCGCCGATGTTTTTTTTTTTTCAAGTGTTAATTTTTTTTCAGAAAGTAAGAGTTCACCGCTCTCCACACTTTCCTTTTTTAATGTTATGAATTGACGTGCCTTCTTGTCAAAGATAATAGTTTCCTGTTTAATTTTCTGCTGTTTTGAATTCTTTTAAATTTAGATTTTTTTCCCTTCGGCCATGTATTTTTAACAATTTCACCCCACGTTAGGCAATAAAACCACTAAGACCCAAGGAGTTAGGGAGCGTGAACGAATCTAACAAAAAATCACTATTAAGAAGAGATGACAATAAAATACAGGGTTCATGGAAATATATGACGACGACATTGCATTTATATTTTTGAAGATCAAAATACCTATCTCTCTACCTATCTATCTTAGTTTGGTCATGATATATTTACTTTTTTAATTTATTTACCCCAAGCAAGGGAATAAAACTACTCAGATGCAAGGTGTTACGAAGTTTGAAAGAATATGATAAAACGAAAACCTTATAAAGAAAAGAGGACAATAAAAATATAAAATTTCAGAAGATATATGACAGCGAGTGACATTGAATTTAAATTTTTGAAGATCAAAGTTGACTGGAAAGCAAGAAGCCGGAAGAAAGTTCCACAAGCGAAAATTGAGCGAGGACAATAGAAGTGTAATCAGGAAGACAGTAGATAACGATTGGCATTGCATTTAAATTTTTGAAGATCACTTTTGACTGGAATGCAATAAACCGGAAGCGAGTTCCTACAAGCGAAAATTGAGCGAGAACAATAGAAGTGTAATCAGGAAGACAGTAGATAACGATTGGCATTGCATTTAAATTTTTGAAGATCACTTTTGACTGGAATGCAATAAACCGGAAGCGAGTTCCTACAAGCGAAAATTGAGCGAGGACAATAGAAGTGTAATCAGGAAGGCATTAGATAATGATTGACAACTGCGTTTACATTTGTGAAGATCAAAGGTCACTGGAAAGCAAGAAGCCGAAAATGTGTTCCATAAGTGAAAAGCGCGATAGGAGGGACCTGTTAGCATAGAACTTGCGGTTACATCTAGCCAACTCGTGAGTAAACTGATGAAATGATTATTACCTAGCTAGGATTACGCTTAAATTCGTAAAGTCAGAATAGGAAAGAGGAAGCTCGACAGCACAGTTACCATGAAAATATTTATAGAAAAACACATGAGGAAAGTGAATGAACTCGAGATAACAGATCATGATAAAAAATATTGCAGATTCTTTTGCAATGTTATTGGTTAGGTTCAACAATATTGCGGAAGAATTAATTATTCAGTTATGGTCCTCTCCAGATTCCTTTACTCTTTCATCTGAGAACTGCTATAATATATCAGGAAAGAAAATGGAAAATGATTTATTGTTCTTCATTTTCCCCAATGCATTAGTGCGAAATAATCAAATCAGTCTTTACAGGGATTTGAACTCGGCTCGGCAACACCATTTCATGTGGCAATTAACACTATTTATACTGCTGTCCTCATTCTTATTGCCATAATCACGACATTTCGGTCGTTGCACATTTCGACCTTCTTCGAGCGATATACAAAAATGCTCATAAAATAAATTGATTTATTATATTTTCTAAACGCGTTCTGTACAACCTGCTCCATAATCATCAACATGGTGTTATCAGTTTCATATTTTGTAAAAAAAATGTATTATATGCCACCCCCTGTTTCGCAAAGCAAGCTACACGGCGTTGAAAGAAAATGATGTATCTCGTCAAGAATTCCATATCTGCCAATTCCTTCAATTTTCGTACCCTCCAACAGCGTTCTTCTGCTGTTATTTGAACCTTCTCCCAGAGAGAAAGATAGATAGATAGATAGAGAGACAGAGAGAGAGAGAGAGAGAGAGGGGTGTATACCTTTCTCTCTTATCGGGTGAAACTTACTCATCCAAACAGGCATACTACTTCGAATGATTCATCGAATAGCGAAACATCATTCCTTCCGAAAACGGCTGTCAACGCAAAATTGAACAATACCACTAGACGTGTCAAATTAACATTTTGAATTAAGTTTCCTTGGTGGCTGAGAAAGTTGCATAATATACAAGCCCGTAAATTATTCAGCCATATGTATTTTAACGAGAAAAATAGCATCCGTAGAGCAATGGTTCTTTTAATTCTGAAATTACTCCTTCGACCTCTCTGTTTTCTGCTTTTTATTAACAATCTTCATAGAAACATTCTCGTATCATTATCAAACATACCTTTTCTTCTATGTAACGTGTTCGTTCAGGATAGAAGCGATCACAACATCCTATCCCTTGTAGGCCTTAGAAAATGTTCTCCTTTTGTTCAGACACCCTCGTTCCACTATCCATAGGTCGTCAGATAAGTGACTCGCTGAATTCCTTTATCTTCAATATGAGGTTAAACTTTCTAAGGCTCCCCATTCAAGGAATTTTATTTGCCTTTTCCTGATTCTACGTACAAGTGCTCATTCTGTGGCCATTTTCTTTAAGACTTCCTCATTGCTTCCACATACCATCCATGGAATTCTCAGCATCCTTCTGTAGAACCACATTTCTGTTGCCTATTTTTTTTTTTTACTGATTCTTGTGGAGATTATCCAACATTTACAGTCATATAAAAGGATGGATATCACATAGCAACTCGGCACTCTTTTCTTTGCTATAACACTTTAATCTGTTTCTCAACACCTTGCTTAGCTTTGGTAAGTCGTGTTTGGATCTCGGTGTCGCATTTTCCGACCTCTCTGTTGAAACCCTTTCCTGATATCTAAATTTCTGACACTTGCCTGCTGTATCATCTTTGTAACACGCATCTCGGGATTTTTCTCTTGCTGATGACAATACATTCTGTCTTCATGCAGTCGATTGCTAATACTTTTTCCTCGCTTTTGATACAGAGTTTTCGGAAGCAGCTTCTAGATTCACGATGTTCAGATTCTTACAGCTGATCTTGCTCTAACAGGTCAATGGGGAAAAAATTGGTTTGTAATTTTCAATACCTCAAAAAACAAGTTAGCCTCATTTATTGTTATCACCGATCGGACACTGATCTTTCACCCGTTGGTTGCGCTCGCAACCTGGCTGACTCTATTGAACGTCTATCGGAAGTCAAGTTCACTTCAGTCCTCATATGTTACATCGTTAAAGATGCTGGGAAAATAATCGGCTTTATGCACTGCTCCAGGAAGTAAGTGGATCTTTATGACATGCTTTATATTTCAAAGAGTCAGATTAGAGCAAAAATGGAATATTGGTGCCATATATGGGCTTTATATTTCAAAGAGTCAGATTAGAACAAAAATGGAATATTGGTGCCATATATGGGCTTTATATTTCAAAGAGTCAGATTAAAGCAAAAATGGAATATTGGTGCCATATATGGGCTTTACATTTCAAAGAGTCAGATTAGAGCAAAAATGGAATATTGGTGCCATATATGGGCTTTATATTTCAAAGAGTCAGATTAGAGCAAAAATGGAATATTGGTGCCATATATGGGCTTTATATTTCAAAGAGTCAGATTAGAAAAAAAATGGAATATTGGTGCCATATATGGGCTTTATATTTCAAAGAGTCACATTAGAGCAAAAATGGAATATTGGTGCCATATATGGGCTTTATATTTCAAAGAGTCAGATTAGAGAAAAAATGGAATATTGGTGCCATATATGGGCATTATATTTCAAAGAGTCAGATTAGAACAAAAATGGAATATTGGTGCCATATATGGGCTTTAAATTTCAAAGAGTCAGATTAGAACAAAAATGGAATATTGGTGCCATATATGGGCTTTATATTTCAAAGAGTCAGATTAGAGCAAAAATGGAATATTGGTGCCATATATGGGCTTTATATTTCAAAGAGTCAGATTAGAACAAAAATGGAATATTGGTGCCATATATGGGCTTTATATTTCAAAGAGTCAGATTAGAACAAAAATGGAATATTGGTGCCATATATGGGCTTTATATTTCAAAGAGTCAGATTAGAACAAAAATGGAATATTGGTGCCATATATGGGCTTTATATTTCAAAGAGTCAGATTAGAACAAAAATGGAATATTGGGGCCATATATGGGCTTTATATTTCAAAGAGTCAGATTAGAGCAAAAATGGAATATTGGTGCCATATATGGGCTTTATATTCCAAAGAGTCAGATTAGAACAAAAATGGAATATTGGTGCCATATATGGGCTTTATATTTCAAAGAGTCAGATTAGAGCAAAAATGGAATATTGGTGCCATATATGGGCTTTATATTTCAAAGAGTCAGATTAGAACAAAAATGGAATATTGCTGCCATATATGGGCTTTATATTTCAAAGAGTCAGATTAGAACAAAAATGGAATATTGGTGCCATATATGGGCTTTATATTTCAAAGAGTCAGATTAGAACAAAAATGGAATATTGGTGCCATATATGGGCTTTATATTTCAAAGAGTCAGATTAGAAAAAAATGGAATATTGCTGCCATATATGGGCTTTATATTCCAAAGAGTCAGATTAGAAAAAAAATGGAATATTGCTGCCATATATGGGCTTTATATTTCAAAGAGTCAGATTAGAGCAAAAATGGAATATTGGTGCCATATATGGGCTTTATATTTCAAAGAGTCAGATTAGAACAAAAATGGAATATTGGTGCCATATATGGGCTTTATATTTCAAAGAGTCAGATTAGAACAAAAATGGAATATTGGGGCCATATATGGGCTTTATATTTCAAAGAGTCAGATTAGAACAAAAATGGAATATTGGTGCCATATATGGGCTTTATATTTCAAAGAGTCAGATTAGAACAAAAATGGAATATTGGTGCCATATATGGGCTTTATATTTCAAAGAGTCAGATTAGAACAAAAATGGAGTATTGGTGCCATATATGGGCTTTATATTCCAAAGAGTCAGATTAGAACAAAAATGGAATATTGGTGCCATATATGGGCTTTATATTTCAAAGAGTCAGATTAGAACAAAAATGGAATATTGCTGCCATATATGGGCTTTATATTTCAAAGAGTCAGATTAGAACAAAAATGGAATATTGGTGCCATATATGGGCTTTATATTTCAAAGAGTCAGATTAGAACAAAAATGGAATATTGGTGCCATATATGGGCTTTATATTTCAAAGAGTCAGATTAGAACAAAAATGGAATATTGGTGCCATATATGGGCTTTATATTTCAAAGAGTCAGATTAGAACAAAAATGGAATATTGGTGCCATATATGGGCTTTATATTCCAAAGAGTCAGATTAGAACAAAAATGGAATATTGGTGCCATATATGGGCTTTATATTTCAAAGAGTCAGATTAGAACAAAAATGGAATATTGCTGCCATATATGGGCTTTATATTTCAAAGAGTCAGATTAGAACAAAAATGGAATATTGGTGCCATATATGGGCTTTATATTTCAAAGAGTCAGATTAGAACAAAAATGGAATATTGCTGCCATATATGGGCTTTATATTTCAAAGAGTCAGATTAGAACAAAAATGGAATATTGGTGCCATATATGGGCTTTATATTTCAAAGAGTCAGATTAGAAAAAAAATGGAATATTGCTGCCATATATGGGCTTTATATTTCAAAGAGTCAGATTAGAACAAAAATGGAATATTGGTGCCATATATGGGCTTTATATTTCAAAGAGTCAGATTAGAACAAAAATGGAATATTGGTGCCATATATGGGCTTTATATTTCAAAGAGTCAGATTAGAAAAAAATGGAATATTGCTGCCATATATGGGCTTTATATTCCAAAGAGTCAGATTAGAAAAAAAATGGAATATTGCTGCCATATATGGGCTTTATATTTCAAAGAGTCAGATTAGAGCAAAAATGGAATATTGGTGCCATATATGGGCTTTATATTTCAAAGAGTCAGATTAGAACAAAAATGGAATATTGCTGCCATATATGGGCTTTATATTCCAAAGAGTCAGATTAGAAAAAAAATGGAATATTGCTGCCATATATGGGCTTTATATTTCAAAGAGTCAGATTAGAACAAAAATGGAATATTGGTGCCATATATGGGCTTTATATTCCAAAGAGTCAGATTAGAACAAAAATGGAATATTGCTGCCATATATGGGCTTTATATTTCAAAGAGTCAGATTAGAACAAAAATGGAATATTGGTGCCATATATGGGCTTTATATTCCAAAGAGTCAGATTAGAAAAAAAATGGAATATTGCTGCCATATATGGGCTTTATATTTCAAAGAGTCAGATTAGAACAAAAATGGAATATTGGTGCCATATATGGGCTTTATATTCCAAAGAGTCAGATTAGAACAAAAATGGAATATTGCTGCCATATATGGGCTTTATATTCCATAGAGTCAGATTAGAACAAAAATGGAATATTGCTGCCATATATGGGCTTTATATTCCAAAGAGTCAGATTAGAACAAAAATGGAATATTGCTGCCATATATGGGCTTTATATTTCAAAGAGTCAGATTAGAACAAAAATGGAATATTGGTGCCATATATGGGCTTTATATTCCAAAGAGTCAGATTAGAAAAAAAATGGAATATTGCTGCCATATATGGGCTTTATATTTCAAAGAGTCAGATTAGAACAAAAATGGAATATTGGTGCCATATATGGGCTTTATATTCCAAAGAGTCAGATTAGAACAAAAATGGAATATTGCTGCCATATATGGGCTTTATATTCCATAGAGTCAGATTAGAACAAAAATGGAATATTGCTGCCATATATGGGCTTTATATTCCAAAGAGTCAGATTAGAACAAAAATGGAATATTGCTGCCATATATGGGCTTTATATTTCAAAGAGTCAGATTAGAACAAAAATGGAATATTGGTGCCATATATGGACTTTATATTCCAAAGAGTCAGATTAGAAAAAAAATGGAATATTGCTGCCATATATGGGCTTTATATTTCAAAGAGTCAGATTAGAACAAAAATGGAATATTGGTGCCATATATGGGCTTTATATTCCAAAGAGTCAGATTAGAACAAAAATGGAATATTGCTGCCATATATGGGCTTTATATTCCATAGAGTCAGATTAGAACAAAAATGGAATATTGCTGCCATATATGGGCTTTATATTTCAAAGAGTCTGATTAGAACAAAAATGGAATATTGCTGCCATATATGGGCTTTATATTTCAAAGTGTCAGATTAGAACAAAAATGGAATATTGCTGCCATATATCGGCTTTATATTTCAAAGAGTCAGATTAGAACAAAAATGGAATATTGCTGCCATATATGGGCTTTATATTTCAAAGAATCAGATTAGAGCAAAATGGAATATTGCTGCCATGCATAGGCTGGAAATGCTCGATCTACACTTGAAGGTTTTCTGAATTGTTCACGCAGTCTTGCACAAGAGGACTAGTTTTCCACTGTACAGCCTCTTTCCCGCATCCGGAAAGTTAAAAGTTTGTCGCTACTCTATCTCTATTTCCATGGCAGATGAGCTCCACGCGCAGATCATATCTTTGTTGCTAGCACTTGACGTGCTACATCCACGTAGTCCAATCACCTACATTTCCTCTGTATTTCAATTTTAAGGAGGAAGTTCATGTCAGCTTTTTCGTCGCAAGCACTATCCCTTTTGTAGAACAAAAATCAGGCGTGGATGATTCACTTAACATTACAATTTTAGCTTCTTCAGTATCAATGGTTATATATCTTACATATCATCATGTTTTTCTCCTCCATCTATTTACATTCTCATCACACACCTCCTTCATTAAACTTATAGCATGAGTGCCTTCTGATCCTTGTATTAGTTGAACTTCACTAGCTTAACTGGCGTCATTTTTAACATTTCAAAATCGTCTAAAATGTTTTCTTGTTATATCGGCTGCTTTTAGTATACCCCTTAATCT
The DNA here is from genome assembly GCA_964036315.1 of Acanthosepion esculentum. NCBI lineage: Eukaryota > Metazoa > Mollusca > Cephalopoda > Sepiida > Sepiidae > Acanthosepion > Acanthosepion esculentum. The sequence goes on along the minus strand of OZ038503.1, from coordinate 81,823,464 downwards.
CACCCATATTCTTATAGCGCTAAAACGTCACAGGAGACAAAATCTGGAATGTAATGTGGTGTCTGTAAACAGGAATTTTTAAAAATCATTTTGCCCTAAGCAAGGCAATAATGCCACTAGCACACTGTATTAAAGTCGCTGTCGAATATTAAGGGACAGAAGTCCACTTATGATGGTATCTATTATGGCGTTGGATCTATGTTCCTCGGCACCGACGGCCTCGTAGTTGCAATCCTCACTTAAATGCCTCAGAGTCAGAAGATAATCGTCTAGCGTCTCTTCTGTTTTTTTTTTACCGGCGCATCGATAGTATATTCTTGGCAGAGATTTCATTCTTAAGCTTGTCATACAATTGCTGAAGTCTATTGTCGGCTCTGTTGCAGTCTGGACAGTCGGAAATTAATTCATACACTGAAGGTCCTATAGATTTTAGGAGCACAGTTGGGGGCGTATTGTTCTATACTTTTCAAGAAATTCTAAAAAAATGGCAAAACCAGTGCCTCCAATCTTTTTCAGCATTCTTCGAACTGGGGAGAGTTTCAAATATTTGAGGTCGCAGAATGTTGTCCATATTTCCCAGAGACCGAAAGAGCGTTACTGAAAAGCAATATCTCTATTTAGTGCGGAATAAATTGTAATAAAGGACACGGAACAGATCACCCAAATAAGGCTTGATCCTCACAATATTTATTAGCTAACAAGTACATAATTGTGGCACAAGACCGAAAAAGTGTGTGTGTGTGTGTGTGTGTGTGTGTGTGTGTGTGTGTGTGTGTGTGTGTGTGTGTGTGTGTGGCGGGGGGTGAGGCTGATCCACACTAACTATCTTATACGTAGCTAATCCGATTCACGACCCATTCACGACCCATTAACTCATTACAATTTACCCACTCACCATAAGAACTCGTCCATCACAAATCAATCCTCCGTGCACCATAATACCACACCCTCTCTAGGGGGACCTACAAAACGCGCCCCATGCCATAAACTTTAATGATACTAAATATACATAAAAATCTATGATGAAAAAAATGAGAGGGGAGGAAGATAAACCCAATAAGAAACTAAAATATTAACACAAATCAAATTAAACAAAACTGATGTTAGTAGGGCCCGTCCGACCCACAAAAGAGAGAGGCCGCTATATTTTGCCCATTGGACAAAATCAAGAGGCTCTCTCGCTAAGGGAGTAAGAAAAGTAAAAATATAGACGGACATGGGGAATAAAAAGCTGACCCAGTCGAGATCAAAAGGGGGCAAAAACAACCTGGGTAGGTTACGAATCTCAAGCTGGATCATAACCAAAGATGTGGCCGGGGACAGGCCGGGAACAAGGCTTTATTCCGCACTATAGAACAGTTTGTACAAGCAGAACTATTTATATGTAGGCACAGTCCATTTCGAGGATAGGCAGGGCGGGAGAAAAAATGTTCACTACACACAGGCGAAGCTTCACTGAGAGTGGAAGAGAATGAGAAGTCTTAAGTAAGGAGATAGGACAATAAAAGAATAGATTTCAAGATAGTAAATAACAGAATTCAGGAAGACATAAGATTGGAATTGAGATCTTATTTAAATTTTTGAATATTGCAGGTAGGAAGGAAAGTAAGCAATCAGAAGAGATTTAGACAGGTGAGAAGATAATGTTCTTTTCGTCCGCTCATTGTGAATGCGATAGTCACATGATAAAGCTTATTCAATAGTCTTTTGCTACCTCTTTGATTATCCCGTCGGTCAGTACGTATATATTCTTTGAGCAGCAGGTCCATTCTAGTTGGCATAAACTCGGTCAATGCGATTTTTTAAAAATTTGTACAAAACTTGTATGCTTTGACAATGTTTATGCTAAGAGAAAAACCAGGAATTCAAACGCTGATTTTCAAGACAAATTATACAGCGATATTTGAAATTTTGCCAAAACACAATGAATTGCCTTTTTCACTGATTGACCTTGTCCTCTTCCGTATAAAGATTATTAAATATAGTAGATATATGAGATAGTGTGGTAAACTCGAATTTGAAATATTTCACCGATAAAGCGGCGTCATCAGATAAACTGTTGTCATGACATATTTACACTTCCGTCGGATTCTCATCCAACTTTGCTCCCATTAGTAAGATCACCATCTCTTTAAAATAGCTTTAGCACGTTTTTCATCAATTACGTATACAGTGATATTTTCCCAAAAATACAGCTACGTCCGCCCAAAGCAAAATCGAAGAAGGTTAAACCTGTAACATCTTCATGGACTAAAGTTATTTGTTTGGCTGTATTGAAAATTCAATTCTCAGGCCACATTTTCACTCTATTCTCAGACCAACCTGTTTAAATATGTAATATTATCTGATGAAAAACACTTTAAAAGCATTATACATTGAAGAAAACACATCCAGAATATTTCAGGTAAATCCATCATAAATTAAACTGTGTTGTCTTCGATGTTCAACTTAGATAAATTATTTGGTTATCGAGCATGTCAAAATTAACCTTACCTAGGAGTGGCCAAGATTTTCCGAGGGAATTGCGGTCATATTATTCTGTCTTAAAATATGCATGTAGTATTAAGAAACTAATGATTTACGATCAAAGTTTGATATTTATTTGTTATTATTTCTGGTTTTGTTTTAATTCACTACGTATTTCTAAATTATTGTATTGTATTTTTAATTGTCCGTCTTCTTTTAAAGGGCTTATATTTTCATTAGTAACAGCTTTCTGAAATAATCTAACAAAGGTATAAGCTATTCTTTTCCCATCCTTCGTAAATAGACAAGCACGTTTTCATATAAATCGTCTGTCATTTATTAACACATTGTCAATTACGAGATAAATAGGGATTGGCAAATTTTATTATGATCCCTACCACGATTTTCTCGTTTTTTCTGACCATGTCAATGTTTTAGGATTGCTGGTGTGATTGGGCAAATATTTAGTCACCATTGTGTTTCGGTAAATCAATAGTTTAGAGAGTAAATATTTACGGGGTCCTGGAGAAGTAATCCCATAAACAATATTGGCGGACTCGATGTGAGTCCAATTAAAAATGACTAAAACAAAACAATATTAAACAAACAGCAATTAATTGTATATATTCAGAAAAAGAAATTACAAAGAAGACATTTAGAGAATGGGCGTTGTTTTATGTTTGAAATGTGTGTCGGCCGACGAGATAGACACGTGTGTAAAACAGTACAAAAGTCAAGCGGGAAAACAAGGAAAATGAACGTGCCCCAATGGTGGACACTTTTTCTCCCAACGTGCGACTATATCTTATTGCCAAAAGCTGTAAAAGAGAAAAGACGCCATGGAGATAAAACAAGCTTAATATAGTTTTATGGAGCGCCCTCTAGAACCATTTTTTTTAGCAAGGTCAAGTGGGATAAACCACACCAACAAGGCTACAGCCACGTGTTGTTTTTTGGTCCTTTTTTTTAAAAATAACTTGTACTTGGCATATAAGTCAGGAAAGAAAAATCCTACTGGAAACAAAAAAAACTTTCCATGTGATTGGTTTGATTTGGTTTGGTTTGTTTTACGGCATATCAACCTCAATGGGTTATTTAATGCCGACAAGATTTTTATTGCTGGTAATATTTTTCATCTATCTATCTCAGTATATATTAGTTTGGTTTGTTTGTGTTTTACGGCATATCAACCTCAATGGGTTATTTAATGCCGACAAGATTTTTATTGCTGGTAATATTTTTCATCTATCTATTTCAGTATATATTGGTTTGGTTTGGTTTGTTTTACGGCATATCAACCTCAATGGGTTATTTAATGCCGACAAGATTTTTATTGCTGGTAATATTTTTCATCTATCTATCTCAGTATACATTGGTTTGGTTTGGTTTGTTTTACGGCATATCTACCTCAATGGGTTATTTAATGCCGACAAGACTTTTATTGTTAGTAAATTTTATTTGAAACTGCTGGTAAAAAAAATGTCCTTTTTCTGGTAATAATTTTTTCTTCAAAAATGTATCGCTTGTAATTTTTTTTTTCAAAAAAGCATAGCTGGTAATATCTTTTTTTCAAAATATATTGCTGGTAATAATTTTTTTTTCGAAAACTTATTGCTGGTAATACCTTTTCTTACGATGTATTTCTGGTATTAAAACCTATTTTTACACTTTCATATTGTTTTGACCCAAGTTTGGGGGGATTAACTATTTGCCCATAGCTGGGACCCTAACAGGTGCTACCATCCCGGGTCAGGGCAGACCTGGGAACACTAGCAATTAAGTGGTGGTTCCACGGTCCTCAAAACCTTCCGATCAAAGTCTTGCTGTCGGACGTAGTTTATCGTCTTACCCAGGACCCGGATGTAGTTTATCGTCATACCCAGGACCCGGATGTAGTTTATAGTCTTACCCAGTCTTTCCATGTGAAACATTATTAAAAAATACAACGCATAAACGAAACCATTTAAAAAGAAAATACCTAAATTGGCTATTATGAAGTTAGTATGCAAAGTCAGATTTCGTAATTGACCTCTGAGACTTAACGTCTTAAATTATTTTTGCTCCAAGTATTTCATAATTAAATATTTGGCATATAAGTATTTCAAATTTAGTACTTTTATTCTAGTGGTTTAATTTGAAGTTCTTTAGACAATTATTTCACATTCAATATGGTAAATTCAATAATTGTATACAGAATTATATCATATTCAAGTGTTTTAAATTCAATTATTGAATGCTCAAACATTAAGCCTAAAATGAACTTATCCTATGAATATTAAAGAAGACGATCCTAGCTCACACACTATAGATTAGCGATACAAACTCACATGCATTACCAGATAACAAAAACTACATCACTTGAACTTATTCCTGTTTCCCTGACAAATACAATCTCCAACTATTTAAGTGTAACGTCAATCGACATTTCCAGTTGCCTTGATGTATCCACTTCCCTTCTCCACATCCTTTCACCTTTCATTCCTATCTGCTCTCGCTCCAAATCTTCTATAACCCCCTTGCCTTGATCGATCCACTATCTTTCTCCACATCCTCTCCTTTACCACTCCTATCTGCTCTTCCTCTAAACCTTCTGTAACCCCTTGCGTGCTAGTGGCCTCCAGCCTTGCTTGGGGTGATAAGCTTAAAAAAAAACAAAAAAAAAACTATCCTATTAGCGATAACAACAACGAGTAGCCCATATAACTAGAAGAGAAAATAATGATACAGGGTGCGATGGATGAATTGTCGCCATTTTATTTTTTTATTTTGCGCATGCGCGTTGTTTGCTTTTGATTTTGTCGATTGCGCATTATAGTAGGTTCAGTTGGTTACCGTTTGTGAGAAAAAGAGAACCATGACGTAATGCACTTAGCCAGAAATTTGGAAACGACATGCTGTACTGCTTGGAATTTGCTCCGAGATTTCCAATACGAACATTTCAGAGTGTTTGGGTGTCGATCTGAAGACAGTGTAGTGGACAGGGAAAGAGTTGGATGAGTCTAATGGTGATTACGAATGTGTTCGGAGTGATCACTAGTAATGGTGATGTTTTGCTTCCATTTCTCTTCCCACAGGGCCTCAGAACTCAGCACGGAAGACTATATCAAGTGCTGCCTTGGGTCAAGAGGAAGATCAATGATCTGGCAAAATGACTCTACATCATGCAACACAGACAGGAGAACCCAATCATGGCTTCCAGACAATTTCTGCGACTATATCACTCATTATATCTGGCCACCTAGCTCCCCTAACTACAATCCCCTTGAATATTATGTGTGGGGCGCAGCTGAGTGAAAGAACAACAAAACTCCTTGCAACACTAAAGATGAACATTTTTATTCTGCTGCAGTGGTGAGAATCATAGTTTATGGTGTCATTCCTGCTGGTAGATCATGTTTACAAGGTCATGCAATATTACAAGGTCATGCAATATTGTGTTATTTGGATATATTCTTAGTTTCATTTATGTATCAAAGTTAAGAAGAATTTTATGGCAAAATATTTTTGAAATGACCACTTTCTAGAATGGCTAAAACCTATAGTGAACCCATTGGTAAACACATATTTGTTTATAGAAATTGTTATCAATGGTGAAAAAAAATGATTAGTAATTAACCGGTACATTTTTATGATCTTATACCCTTTGACAAATTAATTGAAACAACCACTTCAGTTTCCTTCCTTTCATCATTCGGTCAGTTTTAGACCCACTGGATTGACAGGGTGCAATCGATTTCTATTTTTTCATCAGATCAGGTCATTTGCGGTGATGTGCAGTAATATGGATCTATTTTCGGGGTGTATGATGAAATTTGTTTGGCCTTGAAAAATACTGCGTCATCCGTGACAGCATCAGATTTTTATCACGCCCAGACACTATTGTCTTGACTGTCGATTAGTTCCAAGTAAGCGTACGAAAATTGTAACGCTGCACGAACACACTAGCAAGCCTTGCCAGTGACCAAATCAAAGTACTATACACTGGCCCGGAAACTATCCTGATTTAAATCCAATCGAGAATCTGTGGTCAATCTGCAAAGAACGACTTCGTGGAATGTTCATACGAAAAGATATGCACTGTGTCATGTTTCATTGGAAAAATACGAAAAAATAAATAATGGAATTATTTGTTTTGTTTCAATTTGCACAAAGGTGTATATATGGGAACAAGTACTTTCATGTTTTGCTTTTTTGGATATTTTTTGTATAAATTTAGTCATTTCTTTACAGTAACATTTGTATATAGAAATTTTATATCTAAATTAGAAAATGTGTCTTTTATATATTTGCTTTTTAATCTATTTATAAAATCTTATTTTTTACATGCGTGAAGTTAATTGTGCCATGTAGTGAGGTTTAAATTTATATTCCGGTATTTGATATTCAAATTTCTTAAATACAATTTATATTCAAACATTGTGGCTTAAAAAACAATGAATCCTATGAATCTTAAGGCAATTTTTCATCCAACATTTAGAATTGCGCTACACAATCAGAGACAAAAAGATTTATCGAATAACAAAAACCATATCATTTGAACATTTCCAAGATTAGAAGCAACAAAAATGGCTCTCACATTTGAGTAGAAAAGGAAATAAGCATGTATTAAAGATGCTAGCTTTCCACATTACCAAAATCAAAGGCTTAGAATGAAACTATTTTATAGCATCGAGTGACCTTGAAATTGGAGCTAACATAGATCAATGAAAGCTGAATATTTCTTGTTTGGTTTGGTTTATTTTGTTTTAAGGCATATCACCCTTAATAGGTAATTTAATGCCGACAAGTTTTTTCTTTCTTTTAGGATAGGTTCGTATGAAAAAAATATTCTTTGTATGAAATCAGTTTCTAGATCAGGATTCATTGACATATTTTTGTAAAAACGTTTTTTGTAGAGTTTGGTTTGGTTTCTTTTCTTTTATGGCATACCAACGTCAATGGGATATTTAATACTGACAAGATTTTTAGCCTAGGTTATATGACTAGCATATGTATTCTTTGTATGAAATCAGTTTCTAGATCAGGTTTCATTAACTTATTTTTGTAAACAGTTTTTTTTTGTCGACAATCAAATGTATTGTTCGTATTACTTTTTCAAAAATATATTGCTGGTAATTTTACTATAAAAATCTCTTTTTATACTTTTACTGTTTTAACCCTAGTTTGGGGTTT
>OZ038503.1:81800826-81805826 GCA_964036315.1 Acanthosepion esculentum | reverse complement strand
CCACTTAGGAGTCCTTTTTTAATGCTGATCTTTTTGTGTTCTTTTTGTTTAGTTCTTTTTTCGTAACAGATTTAATGTTTAGTATAGAGCTTATAAAAATTCGCAGTGTGAGATAGGCAAGAACTAAGGTATATAGCAACATCAGCACGACAAAGGGCACTCCTTTAAAGGCAAGGAAGGGCAAAAATATTTTAAGTCAAGTGATAGCGATTGCTGTATGAGTCAAGCACTGCTAGTATATACATATATGTATATAATGTCATCCACAGACAGACTGTTTCGTAGCTCTTCAGTGTGGCTAAACGTCCGGTTGCCTTTAGCTAGGATCGAAACCCAACTGAATTGACGGGGGCCGGAGATTCTACCACTAAGCCGTCTGCAAGGATGTATGTGAATTTTAGAAAATTTTATTTTTAGAATAAACACACAGTGACCGATAGCCGTAATAGTTACTTGTTTACAAACTTCCTCCACTAGGTAGGATCGAAACCCGACTGAATTGGCGTCAATCGGGGATTCTACCACTAAGCCGTTGGATGAAGGTGAATGTTAGCGTATTTATTTTTAGACAAACACAGTGACCGACAGGACTCAATTCGCTTTTGCCGAAGAAGAGTGCTGCTGGGGATTGAAAAATACTCCTAATATATATATATATATATATATATATATATATATATATATATATATATATATATATATATATATATATATATATATATATATATATATATATATATATATATATATATATATATATATATATATGAGATCCAAACAATTTAGCTCATACAGATGATCATTTCGTTTTATAGATACAAGTATTTAAATAAATGCTCTGTTTATAATAAACAGTATTAACTAACATTTACCGGCCTGAATATGACGTCACTTGTTTACATTTGATACACCATGAGCAGTTAATTAATGTACGTGAGAGATTCATGGAAGATTGAAGTTTACAAGCAATAAATTCGACATTGCCTGCCGAACGATCCTCAGTGGCCGAATCGGTTAAGGCACGTCAGACTATATGACGGTTCCGTATAGGATAAAGGTTCGAATCCTGTCGAAGGACGAATATTTTCTAAGAAAATGTCTCGGACATTCAGGCCTGTAAATGTTGTCTAATACTTGTATCTATAAAAAGAATGTTAATCATAAATATGTCTTTAAATAATTGTCGGACTTTGTCCATTTTTTTTATTTTTTATTTTTTTATATATATATATATATATATATATATATATATATATATATATATATATATATATATATATATATATATATATATATATATATATATATATATATATATATATATATATATATATATATATATATATATATATATATATATATATGTATATGTTAAAAACAAAAGAGAAGCCCTAAAGGTTTTTGGTTATAGTATGGATTTTTTTACATATATATTATACTTTATTTTCCATATTTTTTGCTACACGTGTTTCGAGCCTTGTGACCTTCCTCAAGCAAGGAATGGTTATTTCAAGTTCTTGGATGACTACAACACACAGAAGACAATGGTTAAACATAAGAAAACATAAAGAAAAAAAGAATTCCTTTAAATAATATGAGAAAATTACCATTCTTCGCCTGATGAAAATCACCAAACCCGAAACGTCTGTAGCAAAAATTATGAAATATAAAGAATAATACATATCTAAAAAAATCCACAAATTGAACTGCTCGAAGTGCAGATGAGTAAGTTTATTTAGCAATCGCTTTTACCGAAACATATAGACACCCGGCGTAATACTGTATATGAACTGCCCCTCCCTCATAATGTAGGATTTGTATCCAATATATTCATCCAAAACAGGCCTAAATGTTGAATCAGACATATGAAGCTGATAGACACTATATCTCTCATTTACTTACCGGCGTTCTAGTCGATGATAACCTGGGTTTGCTGAACACGATATTCCTGACAGTGCATAACTGTCGAGAATGATTGGCTACTGAAAATATTCATCTCAGAAGCCTTGAGCTCAACTGGCTTTTTTTACATATAGACTACTACAGGCTGCTGGCTGGGGGTATCATGACTAAAATTGCCTTCAAGGGACCCCTATTCTTGTACATCTAATAAATATAAAAGAAAATAAAGATACAAGAAGAGAGAGGATTTGTTTATTTTTAGATTTAATGAGGGTCCTTGAAATAATTTGAAACAATTTAGAGAATTTGGGCCACACATGTTTGAGTTGGTCTTCTAAGTGCGTAATGATGTGACCCTCAAATTCCATTCTCTTAAAGCTTAAACCCGGCCATGCATGAGTTTTTATCTTAAACCCGAATACTTGGCGATATTTAAGAAGACTGCAGTTTTCGAATTTCTGCGGTTGTCTACTGAAGAACAAAAAGGCATGACGTCTCATCTGCTGTGCTGTAGCATCCATGAAGGGTCTGAAAGAAAGATTAGTTATTTACGGCTTTCTAAAGACATGTCCTCAAATTCTTGACGCACTTTCCATGTATTTATATGACTTTTAATTCGTAATACCAGTTCGCCTTCATAAAGTAAGGGGCTTTTCTTTCCTTTTATGTTACGCGAATACAATTTTCTCCAGCCTGGCCAGAAGACAAAACTAGCCCCCCCCCCAAAAAAAAAAAATAAGAGAAAGAAAGAAAAGAAAAGAAAATTAACAACAGAATACAAGATATCTATGGAGACCTCCATGAATTAGCCAATGAAATGACAATAAATTAGACACATGGTACTCGCTTTAATATCTTCTACATGAGAGAAAGTCGAGAGTTGGGAAATCAGCGTATTAAACGGGACAGGAGTTCGGGTAGGTGGTGTAAGTTGTGAAACGGGGTGAAAGCCAGGAGACACACAAAAGAGAAGCAGACGTGCACGGGGGGAGAAGATGATGGCGCCAACATCGTGAGATATAGGTTTGTTGCATTTCATGTGTATTTCAAAATATACAAACCATGACAGGATGTATCTAATCGACTTTCAGATATATGGATCTATATAACACACACACACACACACACACTTGCATATATATATATATGTGTGTGAGTGTGTGTGTGTGTGTGTGTGTGTGTGTGTTTGCGTGTGTGTGTGTGTGTATGTGTATGTGTGTGTGTGAGTGTTTGTCTTATTGTTTTCGTTATAGACCTAAACTATTTCTTCGAGAAGGATCTTTTCTAGGTTTCTGGTACATATTTAAATTTAAACTGTCTAATATCTGAATACGTTCGTCTATCTTTAGCGAATAAATCAAAGCCATTAATCGGTTTCTTAGCTCTCAAATATCGCATTTTCAAGTTATTATACATACATACATTTATATATATATATATATATATATATATATATATATATATATATATATATATATATATATATATATATATATATATATATAAAAGTGAACATAGAAGTCAACACTTAGAGGCGACAGTCTGTTTCATGCTAGTGCAACCTGACGATTGCACTAGCATGAAACAGACTGTCGCCTCTAAGTGTTGACTTCTATGTTCACTTTTATATTTACACACGCTCTATCTCTGATATTGAGCACTTTATCCCATAAATATAGCACACTTTAAGACTATATTTCTTCATATATATATATATATATATATATATATATATATATATATATATATATATATATATGTATATATTTAACAATAAAGAAATATTAAATAATTAAAATTTTCAGACACACTGTGTTGTATATTAATATTCCTTCGTTTTATTATTATTTCATTTAGAATCCTCGACTAGTTTCAGCCAACATGGCCATCATCAGGAGAAAAAAAATTCTGCTTGCTGGTAGCAAGGTAGATATATATATATATATATATATATATATATATATATATATATATATATATATATATATATATATATATATCGCATATCAAATGGAGGTGCTAATAAAATAATGCTAGTAGTAGAATACCAAACCTATAACTTATATTAATGATAATTAATTAAGCTTTTCACCCCAAGCAAGGCTGGAAGCCAATAGAACGCAAGGGGTTACAGAAGATTTGGAGCGATAGCAGATAGGAGTGTAAGAGTAAAGGATGTGGAGAAGGATAGTGGATAGATCAAGGTAACTGGAGATGTCGATTGACGTTACATTTGAATAGTTGGAGATTATAGTTGTCAGGGAAACAGGAATAAGGAAGGGAGTTCCACAGGCGAGAGGTCCGAGATATGAAGCTATTGGAGTAGAAGAGACGGCTACATTTAACAGTTTCAACAGTGAAAGGGTGGGAGCGGGATGCCAGCCTCGTAGGACGCTTGGATTCATGAAGCCTGGGAACCAGCGATAGCAGCTCATCGGGGCAATTACCGTGAAAGTATTTGTAAAAAAGACAGCGAATCAACAGCGCGTCTGTGAGAGAGCCACTGCAGACGAGATGACAGATAAGGGTCAATTACGTTGCATACCCTTTTCTGGAATTATCAAGAACCCCTAGGCAAACAGAAGGGGTTCCAGAACATATATGGCAGCAATATATTAATAATAAGTATATTTTTTCCTCGCCAATAGCACTGATCTGAGTTTCATGCAAGGTCCTGAGTGCAAACTGTCCATAATTTAAATATTGATATTCATACTGTTATATAATGATAGTGGGTCAGTCCATTTTATTTACGGTGGTGGGTGGAGAGTTAAAAAATAAAATAGATAAATAATATATAGGGAAATAAAAAATATAATAAAATAGATGAATAATAAATAATAATAAAAATTGCATTATACATGAAATTCATCAGAATCGTGCTACTGTTGAGGGAAGAATATATATATATATATATATATATATATATATATATATATATATATATATATATATGTATAAACACGCAAAAACACGAACGTAAGAGCAAATAGATGTCCACGACCCTTAAAAAACTGAAAAATATACATACAATGAAAGGCATATATAAGCGATCATACACACATACATTAATATGAACACACACACATATACATACT
>OZ038503.1:81788326-81795826 GCA_964036315.1 Acanthosepion esculentum | reverse complement strand
ATTAATGTTCACTAAATACAAGACCCAAGAGCCACTCAAAGTAGAAGTTCACTTGTATGAACGGATAAAGGGCATTAATGTTCAACGAGTTATGCAGGAATGATAACGGTTAACCCTCGATTTGAAAGTTCCTTATTTTACTACAGAAATAACAAGACAACAAATAACACAATCAACAAAAAATGTAAATTTCTTTACTACAAACGAAATACGGTGATCGGGGAGATTGGAATTAACCCTCGACTTAAAAAGATCAAGATTGTAATGATTGGAAAAACACACTGCCGAGAGACGGTTCCAAAAAACAGCATGTCTTGGGAAGAAGTTGTCTGGATGGAACCTAATTCTTAAAATTGGAATACAGGAGCAATATGGATGATTCACCCTTGTGTGCGTCGTATGGTGGTCCCCTGTTGTAAAAGTCAGGGTTGGTGAGACTAAGGAATGTCGCTCTTCAGAACACATACGATGGAAATAGTGATGGAACAACGTGAGGCAGAAGACGTTTCGTCTGTGGGAAAACAGAGCCGTAGAGATCCGTGATAGCCAACGCCAGGGGTCGGCACCCTTTTGGAGAGAGCGGTCCAGGAAGCTATGCAGCGTCTCGGACGAGGGCCATGATATCAAATGTACTATAGTAAATTGTTTCAATCTCAGAATGCTCCGGTCTGGAGGTTTAAAGAAAAACAACGAAGTTAATATTATATTATTTAAACAAGGTTTATTATTTTACTGCAGAAATAACAAGATAACAACTAACACAATCACCAAAAATTGCAAAATCTTTACTACAAACGAAATACAGTTAGAAATGGCAAATTATTTAATGAGACACATCCTGCTTAGAGTTCAATGAACTTCTCCAAATTAGGTGAAATATTTGTCGATGACAGGTGCAAAACATCATTCAGGTGGTCATCATCCAATCTTGTCCTTAAACGACATATATTTTATTTTCGAAAAGGTTATTCACAAGCATCTGTCCTTCCAAATAATGATACCATCATTTTCGCATTATTCAATAGGCATTTTTCCGTTTAGCAAAACATGAAATTTTGATTTAAAAATTCGTAGCATTGTAAGTCAGCTACCTTCTTTCTGTCACTTGCTCCAAACATTAATTAGTGTCCAGGTGCGGGCCGGACTAGAAAGCTTCGCGGGCCGGATGTTGCCCTCGGGTTGCCGACCTCTGGCCGACATACTGAAGTGTCTAAAAAAAAAGAATAAACGCAAGGACCAGAGACTGTGAAAAGCCGATGTACTCACAGTTAGAATTAGACAAGCGATAATAATTTTTATTAATAGTACCTCTATCACTCTCTCAGTTTACCTATTTGAATTTTCTAATCTCATAATTCTTAATTTAATGTGCGAAAAAGCGCCTTGTGAGTTTCGCAACTATAAAATATCCGTGGAAATGTCCTTTAGTTGTTACTTACCTAACAATTTTAACGAAATATTGCAATAACAGTCATTAGGATAACTGCACGTCATTAAAGAAATAGAAGGTTAGAAATGAAAATTAGTCATGGGTATGACGATAAACTACGTCCGGCCGCAAGGCTAAGGATTGGGAGATAAAAATCAATAATTTATATATAAAATTCTGTAAATTCCGTCCGTCCGTCCGTCACATCCTCTAAAATCGTCATACATTGACCGATCGAAACCAAAATTTGGAGGAAAGTGCAAATAGTTAAGGGGGGAGGGTTCAAAGTAGAGTTGGTTTTACTAGGGTGCATATCTTAGTACAATAAATTTCCATTCATTTTTTTGGAAACATTAAAAGTTTTATTATTTAACAGAAAAAATACTATTTTAAAAACAATTTAATGATTAAAATAACAAATAAATATTTAATAAAAACGCAATATTCTTTTGGGGATATTTTTTCTTTAAATTTTTATATTTCATCGATTGGTATGCGAAATTGAACGAAACGTAGAGTTTGTATATCTCGCCAAAAAATGTTAGCGATAACTTCAACAATGCTAAATAATGTGAGAATTTTAACAGGCGGCAGCGTGTTGCCAAAAATTTTATTACCTAAAAATATACGTGAAAAATAAGTCAAATTCAATTCCAGACGCTAAACAATGTACTAAGAAGAGCAGAGCAGAGCAGAGAGAGAGAGAGAGAGAGAGAGAGAGAGAGAAAGAAAGAGAGAGAGAAAGTGAGAGAGAGAAAGAGAGAGAGAGAAAGTGAGAGAGAGAGAGAAAGAGAGAGAGAGAGAAAGAAAGAGAGAGAGAAAGTGAGAGAGAGAGAAAGAGAGAGAGAGAAAGTGAGAGAGAGAGAGAAATGAGTGCTGGATTGCTATGTGGTATCCATCTTATATGCATCTGGATAGAAAATGAATACAGAAAAATAGAAAAGTATTTTTCTTCTCGCCACATTTGTTCAACGTCAGCTAGGAGGAGTAACCAAAGGTGGTCCTGGGTATGACGATAAATTACATCCGGCAGTAAAGCTTCTGATCGGAAGACTGGATGTTTTGGTGAGCGTGGGACCACTACTTCAGTGCTGTTGCTCCTAGAGCCATCCTCATCTGGGTTGGTAGTACCTGTAAAAGTCTCAGAACAACATGAATGTTTAAAAATATAGTTATAATAAAAAATACCAACAATAATATTTTATTAAAAACATACAAATACAGTTAAACAAAATACAGTTAGAAATGGCAAATTATTTAACGAGAAACATCTTGCTTATAATAGTTCAATGAACTTCTCCACATCAGGTGAAATATTTGTCGATGACAGGTGCAAAAAATTATCCAGGTAATCACCACCCAAGCTGGTTCTTAAACGACTTATATTTCCTTTTCGAAAAGGTTATTTACAAACATAGGTCCTTCCAAATAATGATACCATCATTTTTGCATTATTCAATAGGCGTTTTTCCGCTTAGCAGAACATGATATTTTGATTTAAATATTCGTCGCATTTGCCCGATTTGTTCAACGTCAGCAAGGAGGACTAACCCAAGGTAGTCCTGGGTATGACGATAAATTACACCCGGCAGTAAAGCTTCTGATTGGAAGACTGGAGGTTTTAGAGAGCGTGGGACCACCTCTTCAGTGCTTTTGCTGCTAGAGCCATCCTGATCCGGGCTGGTAGAACCTGTTAGGATCTCAGAACAACATGAAAGTTTAAAAATATATGTCTATATTTCTGAGATGAGGTATTATGTACATTATTTACATTATTCGGACTATTGTCCTCATCTTTGTCGCCATATTTATTACAACGTTTCGGCCATTGTACGCTCCGGCCTTCTTCAGGTAGTTGGAATGTTGTAGACCGGTCTAGTTCCACGTGCCATGTTTAATGGATTCCAGTTATCAGTTATCTCCTCAAGGACACATGGCACAGTGGATAAAGGAGTTGGTTGGATCCAGTGAGAGGACCCAAAGTGTGTGAGTTCAATACCCAGTTAAGGCAGTGGAGAACGTTCAGAGGGAAAAATCAACAGGAGATAACTGATACCTGACATCCATTAAAGATGGCACGTGGAACTAGAACAGTCTACCCCAGTGAGCGAAATAAATGGTTCTGTTCGACATTCGAACCACTTGAAGAAAGCCGGAGCATACAACGGCCGAAACGTTGTAATAAATATGGCGACAGAGATGAGGACAATAGTCCGAATAATGTAAATAATGTATTTAAAAATATAGTTATAATAAAAATACCAACAATAATATTTTATTAAAAAAATACCAACAAGAAAAATTTATAATAAAATGACCAGCAATATATTTTATATTAGAATTACCAACGAAACATTTTATAACAAAATGACCAACAATAGATTTTAATGTATTGTTGGTCATTGCGACGTTGCGTCTGTGCGAAAAGGGTTTGACGGTGAAAAATGTGTATGATTCACCCTTGTGTGCGTTCAGGATTACTGTTATCCTCATCTTCATTACCGTTGTGATGAATATGGCGACAAAGTTGAGGACAATAGTCCGAATAATGTAAATAGTGTACATAATACCTCATCTCAGAAATATAGACAGATACTGAAAGGTCGAAACGTTGTGATAAATATGGCGACAAAGATGAGGACAATAGCCCGAATAATGTAAATAGTGTACATAATACCTCATCTCAGAAATATAGACATATACTGAAAGGCCGAAACGTTGTAATAAATATGGCGACAAAGATGAGAACAATAGTCCGAATAATGTAAATAGAATAGACTATGCTAAGGTAGTTTCTCTGTCAACCACAAGTTGCTAGAAAATCCATATATTAACCTGATATATTCATGATCGTAAATAATCTCGTTAGATCGATACTTTCACATGGATGTCATACATGGCGCTAAGCCCGATCAAAAATAACTAAACTATCAGCTCCATGCAACTGCTTTCTCAGAGCAATGGCTAATATATCTTCAAGCGTATGAAGCATATAGGAAAATTCTTCATCAAACATCGTGGACATGCGATAAAGAAACATATTAAAACATATTATTTGTGGTCTTTCAAGAAATTATACATCTAAAATGGATATAGAATGTAACTCAAAGAGAAAATAATGATATAATCACGATATTAACGTTCCACACTACTTCAAACAAAACGTTAGGAAGGAAACTCCCTTCAATAATGAAAAGAGCGATAGCAATTACTGGAACCTATTTGACTAAAAAAAAAAATAAGAGAAATTTATATAAATTTCAAACAACAATGGAGCTGGCTGCTCGGACAATGAAAGTTCAATGCTTCCTTATAAGGAAACGGCTAATAATAACGTTGATGACCCAATGAACTCCATTAGAGAATAGCATTTAATCTAAAAATTATTATGACTTGTTTTATTTTACGAGCAAGGGCCTAGAATCTTCACCGTCCCTACTCATTTCAGTTTGTCTTTATCCTAGTTAGATATCACCTTAGGACGTAAATGATAACGGCTCTCTACAGCTTTTCCTTATTTTAAAAATCTATGAAACAGGATTCTTCCTTAAAAATCCATTGGACGTTATCTTCTTCGCAATTCTGATTTACCAGTTTCATTCAATCTAGCTGGCAGCCAACCAAGGCTAGAAACCTTAGTCTGACCTGCCTTTTTAACCCATAGCTTTTTGATCCGTACAATTTTTTTCAGCCCCAAATTAGATACCCTGTATTTCTTTAGATCTTGTCCGAGATGTGCATGTAGTCTGTACAGCGTACGGCTTCCATATACCATTGCTCACAACTGCACCCCGGAGAGCACACTTAGTAGCGATATATACATATACATAGATAGATAGATAGTTAGATAGATAGATAGTAAAGGTAATAAATCCGTTGGTATATAATCCAAGTGGATCCTAGTAATATAAAATATTAAAACTGATCCACAAAAAGAGCTCAATGTTTTTCGCCGGTTGAAATAGGTTTATCTCGCATATGAGATAATTTTGATTTTCATTGTTTACTAGTATACACACACCTATGTATAATTTTAATCTGAAACATACATACACACATATATATATATATATATATATATATATATATATATATATATATATATATATATATATATATATAATCTTTAATAATTATCGCTATTTGAGCTTATATTGGTCTATCTTACCAAAATACACCTAGCAACTTTATTTCCTCAGAGTTCTGATTTAACAGTTTCGTTATATCTGGCTAGCAGCCAACCAGGGCTTGAAAACTCAGTATGTGCTGCCTTTTAAACCCATAGTTTTTTATTTCCTCTGTAGCTATATATATATATATATATATATATATATATATATATATATATATATATATACATATATATATATATATATATATATATATATATATATATATATATATATAATTGTCTAATCCTTAATAGTTATCGCTACGTGAGGTTATACTCGTCGACCTTACAAGAATACACCTACCAACCTCACTATTAAGAAAGCTGTTGTTTACAAATGCATAATTGTGTATAAGTACTTAGCAACTTTTTTTTTTTAAAGCTATCATCTTTTGTTTAGAGAAAAGAATACATTCAGGGCTCGCGATTTATTTATGTTGGAGTGATGATAGTGTCTTTTTTGTTTTCAGGTGGCAGTCAAAAAGACGCAAGCAGCAGACAGGGAATTTGGGGAGTCTGTTCAAGATATCTCGCTATAGCTGTAAAGTTTTATCGATAGGGCAGCCATTTTATATGCTTGTTCTCCTGCGGCAGAGAAAAGGCATATGGCGGCGGTTTTCTTTAAAGTTCCTCTGATTTATGTAGCGTAGCCATGTTTTTGCGAGATTTTAGGGCAAAATGGGAAGCTGCTAATCGAGTTTATGATTGACTTTTACCGCCCCCTGGCGGCAGTAAAAAAAAACGAAAAACAAAAAAAAAACCTCCCGTTTTTGGCTCTGATGTATTAAAAAAAGGTAAGTAAAAGCGAGACGATATAACAAGGAAGACACGATTTTGTGAGGAAGGGATAAGATTGACTAAAGAAGATGGCAAAACTGGAAGGGAGAGAAAGACCGCGATCGTATATGAAGGGTGAAAATAAATAAATTTCGTCATTAAAAGAAATTGCACAATTTCGCTCACAATGCACCATATTTGATTGGTAGTTTTTTTTTGTTTTTTGGTTTTTTTGAAGACAAGAAAAATATTTACACTATCTAATAGTGTCTCATGAAACCCAAATCTATGATGCATTCCCATCGTGTCAATGACACACCCCCATACTCTACTACATATCAATTTTCATTTGGTTGTATTCATATAAAATGCAAATTTTATTGTAACCTAATTATGTTCAATAATCGATCTTGTGTAATATTAGTGAAAACTTTAACTAGAAAAATTCAAAATAAATACAATGTATCTATATTGCAGACTGGCGAGTGTATTTTAAAGTGATCAGAATGATTTTTAGTGTTGGTGTTCTAAAACATTCGTCCACAACAATTACAGAAAAATATTAGATATAAATCATGCAAGAAAATTGAAAGCAAAGACAAACATTAAATGTACAACAATAACATTGGTTTATATACAATTCACAAATACAATTGAGTTGAAATTTGATGGATAAATGAGAATAGATGTATTTGTCTATGTAGAATATTACTGTGAATGTTTCAACGTGTTTGCAATTGCTATTCAGATTTGTTCACAAAATTACACTAAGTGTCCAGTTACGTACGAAAGTGTCCTTTGTGCTAGTTCAATTATTAATGTGTGTACGTAAGTTTGCTTGTATTATTGTTCAGAATTGTTAGGAGTTGCGTACCTTTAGTTGTGTGAGAATTTGAGTGTTTGTTTACTAATACTTATTAAGTAGTGAGTAAAATGCCACTTTTTAAAGTATTGTAAGTGATGTTTAGATAGCGTTCCTGAGAGAGATAGAGCGTGCTTGTGGTTTGTTGAGTCAGAGATATTTTGCGCGGCAAAGGTGTGGTTGGACAGAGTTTTGATTTCGTGGATCAGTTTGGCAGCTCTCTAGGAATGAATGTCTGACTCTTTGAAGCGATCAAGAATT
>OZ038503.1:81670826-81783326 GCA_964036315.1 Acanthosepion esculentum | reverse complement strand
AAGGAACGAAAGCTCGTGAAGGATTGAAATAATGTTCTAATATATATATATATATATATATATATATATATATAATTCCAGCATTATATTGAAATATATTCAAGATGATCTTCGCCGTCACTAATCTTCTAACTGACTGTCCCAGAATAACTAGATGTCTCACAGGTTTTACGTACGATTTAATTCTTAAGTCTTTTGTCACTGCTACTTGGATTGCCATAGCTGAACTCCATTTCTTAGGTGCCAAACGTCTTATGGATTGAGTTGTTTTTTTCTAATTGATCCAAGTTGAAACACTGATCCCTCTTTCTCTTGTGACCTCCTGATTCAGTTTTCTTCTATACAGTTCAATATTTTAAAACTTGATGGTTCTTGGATGGACTTGGGATTTGGAAGCCAGAGCATGAATACTGGTACCATTACTGTAGACCTGAATGACTTTTTCCTCTTACCATTGCTCATTTGGGAAGACAGTGGGGGTGACACCAAACAATTTTAACCTGTTCATTAGCTGAACAACTCAAAGGGGTTTTCTATAATTCTTACGCCAAATGGTGTCAAGATGTTTAAAAATGTCATCTAAAAACCTGGGAAAAAGAAACTCAATTAGGTTAGTGGTTTTTTAGAAAATAAATATTGTGGGAGGGACAGTTATGCTGTTTCACGTTTTATACGATTTTTCTGCTACAGATATACATATATATCTATCTATCTATCTATCTATATATATATATATATATATATATATATATATATATATATATATATATATATAAAGCATAAATAACAAACAAAATTGCCAATTCCTACAATTAGACATAAAAGAATTTTACCCAACCATAACAGAACCCATGCTAGATAAGGCCATCAACTTAGCTCAGGAACAAATAGTAATAAAACCAGACGAAATCTACATCATTAAGCACCGCCGTAAATAATTACTATTTCACAATGAAGAAGCTTGTATAAAGAAAGATGGAATCTTTGACACTACAATGGGAAGCTTTGACGGGCAAACCTGCGAAATCATAGGTATTTACTTACTACACGAACTAAGTAAAATAACAGATAGAAATGGCACTGGATTCTACAGGGACGACGGTCTCATAATCATTAGAAACTGTAACAAACAAAACACAGACAAAAATAGAAAAGCAATAATAAAGATTTTCAAAAATAACGGATTCGACATAGATATAAAAACTAACCTAAACGAATTAGATGTTACCTTCAACCTAAGAAAAGGCACTTATAAGTCATACAGAAAACCCTATGATAAATCACTCTATATACATACATCTTCCAACCACCCGACTTCTATAATCAGAAACCAAAATCAATTAACCGGAGGCTTTCCAACAATTCCTCCAATGAATCCATATTTAACAAAGCTAAGAAAAACTACGAAACAGCCCTAAAAGATAGTGGATTCCCAGCAACACTCACATACTCAGCACGGAACAGAAAAAAAGGCCAACGGGAAAAGAAATATCATATGGTTCAACCCACCGTACAGCAAAAACGTAAAAACAAACGTAGAAAAAATATTCTTCAAACTCTTACACAAACACTTCCCGGAATCAAGCACCTTACACAAAATATTCAACAAATACACAGCTACAGTTGCACCGAGAACATGGCACAAATAATAAAAAAGCACAACAGGAAAATTATCAACAAACCACACGAACAAATTAAACCCACGTGCAACTACAGAATAAAGAATGAATGTCCCTTAAACGGTAATTGTTTACAAAACAACGTAATATACCAAGCCACGATAAAATCACCAGATAATGAATTATAAACAGAGCATTTACTTAAAACACTTGTATCTATAAAAAGAACGTTAAACATATCAAAAATGTCTTTAATAAATTGTCGGTCTATGTCCAATTCAAAAACGTATGACGTCATTTGTTTACATTTGATACACTAAGAGCAGATATAAATAGAAGAGATTCATGGAAGATTTAAGTTTAAAGATAGTAAAATCGACCTTGCTAACCAGACGCTTCTCTGTGGCCGAAAGGTTAAGGCACGTCAAATGTCGGTTCGCTATAGGATACAGGTTCAATTCCTGTCGGAGAATGAAAATTTTCTATGAAAATTTCTCGGACATTCAGGCCGGTAAATGTTATTTAATACTGTTTATTATAAACAGAGCATTTACTTAAAATACTTGTATCTATAAAACGAACGTTAAACATATCAAAAATGTCTTATATATATATATATATATATATATATATATATATATATATATATATATATACGAACAGTAATCTAGACATTATTCTTATTTGAAGACTGAGTATGCTGAAAAATTTTCAATAATGTTTCTTGATTGGATTGATTGATTCATTTTTTACGGCTTAACAACCCTTTGCATTTTATTTAAGACAGAATATATGTTTAGGTTTTAAGAATTTGAGGGGGGGGGTAATAATGATTTAGCAATACCTGTCTTACTAATTAACCCATAGCTGGCGGGAAAAGAGGTTGTTTCATATCTTTCACCAAGGGTATTTGCGCGAAAATGAATATTAAAGAACCCATCTGAAATTGGGACCCGACTCTCCGATTAACAATTCCGTGCTATTATACAACGCGCACATCCAAGCTTATAGCACCTGGTATCCACAAGCGGTCACCCATCTAGGTACTGGCCAGACTCGATATTGCTTAACTTCGGTGATCGTAATGGAAACGGGGTTCCAACGGTTGTTTCTTGTTCCGAATGCTTTCGGCTAATATTTTACCCATTTTCAAGGGGGTGGTAATTTTCTTGTTAATGAGTCTTGATAAAATAGTTTTGTTTCGTTTCCTAAAAAGTGTTCTGTGAGAGACATTCCTTCTTAGTCCAGTTGTGCTTAGTTTCTGAACTCGGCCAAGACGTCTTGCCCGCGTTAAAAATAACAGATCTTCTTTCAACAGCATCTATTTTGAACAGGGCCATTCGTATAACTACTGTATATCATTCTGGCTTGTCTTCGTAGCTCTACACACAATGTTTCGGTCATAGGTTACACTTCTGCCATCTTTAGCTCTCTGTCTCATTCGGAAACCTTCTCAGAATTTTGAACCGAAATCACAAGGCTAGTTTGCTCTTATTTTGTTTTCCATGCTTTGTGGTTACATCCTATCAGTTTATCGGCCAGAGTCTCTTCTTTTTCATGTAGGATGTTCGTTTGTCCTCGGGAATTGGAACTCTCCTCTGCCATTAAATTTCCGAGCAATTATCCATTACACCACCTGCAAATCAAAGCTTACAGCAACTGGTATTCCCAAAGGGTCACCCATCTAAATACTGGTCAGGCTCGATATTGCTTAATTTCGGTGATTGTACAGGAAACGCGGTTTCAATGGTTTCTTGTTCCGAGCGCTTTCGGCTAATATTTTACCCATTTTCAAGCTGGGTGGCAATTTACCTGTTAATGACTCTTGATAAAATAGTTTTTTCATATGAAATGTTGTGTGAGAGACATTCCTTCTTAGTGCAGATTTCCTTAGTATATGAACCCGGCGAAGACGTCCTGCAGACCTTCCTTAAACAACACCATGTTTAAACAGAGCTATTAGTACAATCATTATATGCCTTTCTTTTCAAACCAGTCGGCTCATCCTGATTGTTATACTCACAACATATTGGTCATTGTTACACTTTGATCGCCTTCTCACGATCAATCGCATTCGGTAACCACAGAATTTTGAACCGGAATCACGAGGATAATTTTTATCTTATTCTGTTTTCTATGCTTTATGGTGACGTCCTCTCAGGTTGTCTCCCTTTTCGTCTCAGTTGTTCGTTTCTTCCTCTGAATTGGATTAGATGATATTTCAGCACTGTACGAACCCGCGATTAAATTACAAGTGAACCAAATGTTTTAACCAAGGTTTTATCAGACTAATACTTAGTCCAGTAATGTAACTTTTAAAGACTTAAACCTAATGTCTGTGCTCAGGTGTGGAATTATTTAGAGGCTTCTGAATGATATTTATCCCTATGCTAAGATTATTCAGTTGATTGTCAGTGTGTAACCTGTTAACTGATTCTTTCCGTCTTCTACGGTTTTCCATTTTATATTGCATTGACTTCATTAATTAAGGGTTGATGGTTAAAACTTTTCGCTCCATACATGATCGGCCATGCCTGATTTCAGTGTTTCTCTCCTGATTACAGTCATACTCCATTTTTATTGGAGGAAGCTTGTCCGGATTTTGTGTGTGTGTGTGTGTATTGCTTTCTACAAATGCATGTGATCGAATGCACAGTTCAGGATCATGTTCTCTCCAGCGGTCGGTTTGCTTGGGAGGGGAATATATGAAGAGTTGAAATACTTTGAACTTCGTAAAAACCTGCAGATCTTTAGAAGTCTTTTCAAGTGTACACTTTATGTATGGTAAATAAACATTGGCAGATTTTTTTTTTTGAAGGATAGGGAATGGTGAATTTCGTGACTGGTGACTTTATGTTCCACATCAACAATCCAGACGTCGTATAGGAACTGAGTAGAGAGAAGACAAACATCCCCATAGCAATTACGTAATTTTATTTAATGTAAGGGCATTTTAAGTATCCTTCGGTTGACATATGATACTAGATGAAAAAGCTTAACTGAATATTCGTAATTCCGAGTAAACCTTTTCAAACTCGTAGATCTTTGTCTTCGTAACTTCGCCCTACCACCAGAGAAGAAAGCACTGGGTGCCTGTATACTCAAATGATTTTTCTGTGATTACAGACCCATAGGGTAGAGAGCTTTGCATATCGCCCGGTTCAAATAATTCCCCAGTCTTTTGAAGAAGAGTAAATTTTTATCTATGGGCTCCTGCTAAGGTTTAGGCTTCAGGTTAGTTCTAATGTCTTCTCATTCTATTTCACTCCCAGTAGCCACATGCGTCTTAGTGATATCGGACTGCTTGGAGTGATTTGATATATATATATATATATATATATATATATATATATATATATATATATATATATGTGTGTATATATATGTAATTTGGCAGCAACTTTTCTTTCAAACATGTAGTGTTGAATGTTAAAGACAACATAGTCTTACATATTTTCTGGATTTACAACCACCCGGCTCTCCAGAAGATTGACTCTGCATTTAAATAATACTAGCTCCATTAAACAACATATTAAGTCACATACTGTTTCCCTTACGCAATCTGATATACGTAAAATACTTGTAGAAAATACTAAAATTATAGATAAACATACAGACATTAGACGCCTTAAAATCTTAGAGGCATTACATATTAAAAGAAAAAAGACCTCTTATTAATCGTATAGATTATAATATATCTGGTAATATATTGCAATGTTTATAATATATTTAAATTTTGTAGCGTATTCTTCGATCTTTTGGCTTGTGTATTGGAAATTTTTTTCACGCTGTCACATGATAAAAATCTACGCCATGCACGTGATATAACATCATCGCGTCTTTTGAATTTAAAAGGAATTTAACGTTTTTAGTTTGTAAAAAAGTAGCAACATGATTACGCTACAAGATAATTAGCAAATGTTTGTTTAAAAAAAACAAAAAAAAAAAAATTTTTTGACTAAAATATTGACCCTGAAGATGAACAATGATGTTCGAAAGCGCTAGGTCATCGTATGGAAAATACATATTTCGGAACTATTTTCAAATAAAAAGTCTCATTAGAGAATATGAGAAAATTCAAAAGAAAATATGTAAGACTATCTTGTCTTTAACATTCAACACTACATATATATATATATATATATATATATATATATATATATATATATATATATATATATATATATATATATATATATATGCCTTTGTAATTTACCCCTGAAGATGATCTTAGAAAAGGTTAAAAGTATTTTTTAAAAGGAATTATGGTGCCTTTCTTGATGAATTTTATCTTAACATCAAGAAACTGATAAGAAGACTGGAAAGGATCAGTGTGAAAATAAGTAGACAATATGTCTATATTATTCAATGAAACGTATAGGCTTGCCCATATATATATATGTATATGTATATATATATATATATATATATATATATATATATATATATATATATATATATATATATATATATATACAAACGCTGTACTTGTATATATATATATATATATATATACAAGTACAGCGTTTGTACACATGGAATTAAATTCCAATACGAAAAGTACCAAAAGAGTGCTCAGTACCGAGCAGAACTAATAATATTTATTCAAACTGAATTTAGGAGAGAAAGTAAGATAATGACCCCAATGTGTGGACGTCCTGCAACTGCCACGATCGAGGAAAACATTGATCATGTTCACCACATTCACGATTAACTATGAATTAAATAGTGATTGTTCGTGTCATATCCCGGAAGAGAGATGAGAACATTCTGTACATGACGAAGGTTTCTACTCGGTCTGTGCCCAGTCATCTCACACTTGATTAAAACGGGGTGCAGAATTAATTTCAACGTCACCCACCGCGACGCAAATGAGTCCGAAATTTTATTGTCGATAACTCCAAAACGGTAGATTTTATCAAAATGTCTTTGAAAGATGAAATATTTGCTGGTGACCCAGTAATTTTGCAAGATCTTTTCTTCATCATATCAAACCCAGAATTATCACCAATCACGCGAACGGATTCTGCCTAAGTTTGGCCTCATGCCTTGAGCGCCTATTGCGAGTTAAACTCAACGCAGATCTCAAGTGAAAATTGACGATACATATGATACATAAAATACAGTTGCTCAAGATACTGGAAGAATGGTCGATGCCGCTCTAATCAGCACATAACCCGCCTGCTACTTTTACAAGAGCTTAGTAAGGCCAAAGAAATAAAGTTCTGTTGGCATATATGGGCAGTAGTTACCCACTATTCACTTTCGACTCTTGATCGCGTCGGAAAGCTTCTTTGCGTCTTTGTTGGTGGCAAAATATTTTCCACCCTACAATCACGTTCACACAGACGAAACATCGCAAGCCGTTCTATTGCTATTTCTATGGAAAGTGTTCAGACAAAGTACATACCCTAGTTCAACAAGTTTTACCCTTCACAGGTAATACCTGCAATTAAACTCACATTGTAAGGAAGCACCCCCCTCCATTCTCTTCGTATTCCATTGGTGAGATGTAAGTACCACTCGAGCAGCTTCTTTCAAGAACCGCCGCTTTATGGAACTGACTCCCAAGAGAATGCATCTTCGATCACCACAATCTTTACCTGTTCAAGTCTAGGATTAACCGTTATCTTCCCAACGTGTCCGCTTAAAACTGTCCCTCTTACTCTACTTCGAATGGCACTCGGGCCTTTTTCAGGATTAACAACCACTGTCATATTTTGTCTTCTTACTAATACTACATTCTGAATTGGTATGATGAATTCAGGGTTGGTTATAATTCGAGATTACATACTCTTCACTTTCGAATTTCGATACAGTCCCAAAGCGTATACGCGTCCTTGTGGGTGATGAATACATTTCCACCCTGCTATCCCTTTCCCATAGACCAAACGTCGCAAGTCTCTCACTGCCCTATCGCTATTTCTATGGAAAGTGTTCAGACAAACTACATTCCCTAGTTCCACTAGTTCTCGCCTTCACGGCTAAGACCCGCCATGCCACGTACATTGTAGCCGGCCACCCTCATTCCCTTCGTATTCCATTGGTGAGATGTATGTTTCCTCGAACCGATACTTTGAGAAACCGACTCTCAATGGGATTCTTCGCCTATCTCTACAATCTCACTGTGTCCAAATGTCGGTTTAACCGTTATCATAGCCACATAGCTGCATGAACTGTACCTGTTAATTTGTAACCGTCTACCGCGAGTGGAGGAGGAGTGGAGCGATGGATATCGGCTCGGATTGAAGCAGCGAAGAGCCGAGTTCAAAGGCTAAAAAATGGAGTATTGTTGCCATATATGGGCAAGAACTGCTCGGTATTCATTTTCGAGATTTGATAGCGTCCGAAAGCTAATTGCTTATACACTTGGGAAGGTATGAATCTTCTTCTTCTGTGGGTTAATTGCAGGACAGTCTGGGTTCTATAGCTTTGGGTGGCAACAGGTCTAGGAGAAGGTAACTCTGAATTCATAACCGGTGTGGAGAGCGTTGGGCTCCGTCAGGATATCTTGCCATTGAAACACCAATACTACTGCGGATGCAGTTCATGTGGTGTCCCTAATACATTGATAAATCAAGGAAATCGCGATCGAGACCGAAAGTGGTTCTCGGGGTTGCATAAGGTGAATATCATTGTTAAAAAAAATCTAATATTTTGTCAATTCAGAGTTTGTCTTAAGTGTTGCCTTCATAATTTATTTGTATTATTTTTTTTTTAAGAATTTCAACCATTATAAAATTTCAGGTTGATATATCTACACGATTTGGTTAAGCTGCTAAAGAGCTTCTATCTGCGTATTACTTTTTGACTTGTGCGTACTTGCTAGCACAACCATCGGAAGATTCTGAACTGCGTCTACTATGCAGTTTTACCCACATGTTTTTGGTCACCCCAAAACAACGGTGTCGAATGCCGGAAGCGTATCCATAATAGGATATTATTAAGCCCACTCTTTGACTAAACGATCCTGGTGAGATCCTAACATTTTAACTATTCAGACACGTAGCCATGGGTTCCAATTCTGCTTTAAAATTTCAATCTCTATGATAGATATTTTCTGATTAATAGTCTATAAAAATCACAAGACCATTGCAATTTTTCCTTAGATTTGAACAATACGCTTAAAAATAATCCGACCTATTCCTAAAATCTGACCCTAATTTTTGCTTGATTACCTTTCAGAATCCCTTATTCATATTTATCTGTTTATTATCCACTCAGTAATGTAGATATATGGCTTGCGTAAATCTTCGATTAAAAAAACAACTGAAACTCTTCATCTACCGGTACCCTTCTAGATGATGAGTGCACTCGGGTCGGAGTTGCGATCCGTCTTGGACTCAAATTATGTGAGCGTCACAGATGCAGATGTGGAGCGTCCATCGATGAGTTTGGTTTGCATCCTCTCTCCTGTCGTCGTAGTACCGACCGCTTTCCACGGCATGCAGCAATTAACGACATCATCAAAAGAGGTTTGGATGCAGCTGGGTCCCTTCCCAAATCGAACCCGTAGACCTCGACCGTGGTGATGGAAAGCTGTGCGGATACATTTTCGGCTGGTAATTTGATCAGGTCCGCGGTTGAGCCGGGGTTCGTCGCCCGGGACGCAGAGATAAAAAAAATAGTTAAATATTCTTCTCTTGCTGATAGATTTTTTTTTTACTCCTGTGGCAGTGGAGACTTCAGGGGTTATTGGCCCTCGTTCGATAACGTACCTTCGGAGGATTGGCGCGATTGCGTCTCGATTACGGAACGAGCCTCGCGAAACGGAGTGGGTCTTGCAGCGTGTCTCACTGGCGACGGTTCGAAGTAATGCTTTCTCCATCATAGCGGCTGGCAGAGGATATAAAAAATTGTTTATTGTTACGTTGTTCTGGAATTGTCATCATTGGTCGACTGAACTTGCTTTGTTTCAATGACTTTTGTTTTGTTATTACTGAAAAACTAATATGAACGTAAAGACAATTTAACCTCGGTATCGTCACTAAAATCGCGATACCTAATGTTTAAAATGAATTTCTATAAATGAAAAAGCTTTCTTCGGGCTTTCATTTTAGTTTTAATTGAAAGGTAAATGATTAAATTTACTATTTCCAGTAAGCAAAATACTTTGATTCTTGGAAAAATTTCCAAATCAATAGGTCATTTTACCGGAAAATAAGGCGGTAAAACTTCCATAGTCATCGTTGTTACTCCGTTGATCAATAAAAAAAAAAGAAAAAAGATTTATAACCAAAATTTCGAACCTGTTAGAAATGAGTAAACATTTTTTTGAAATAATTTAAAAAAATAACTTGGTTTTTCCTCTTAATAATAACATAAATATTTGGACGATAAAATATTTGTTTATTTTTTCTTTTTTACTTTTTCCATCATGCTATCCTGATCTTAGTAAAAAAATAATTACAAACGAGAATAACAAAGTACTTTTAATATATCAAACAACTATTAACTAATATTTCCTAAATTTTAACTAAAATTATTGCTGAACGTTTAAATATCTATGGGTCATCAGTTACTGATATTAAATTAATAGATTCTAAATTTTTTCTCCGGGATGGGAAAAATCTAGTCAAATTGATCCTGATTTTTGGTTCAATCCATCATTTGTTTTAGGGTCTAGAATCACCGAAAAGAAAGGGTCAACACTAAAAATATTTCCAGACTAATCATTGCAACATTAGTCTTTAGCGCCATTTCAAATCGTCAATTCCGTAACAGCTGTTCACTTTAATTTTCCCATTATTTTAAAAAACAAATCCCTATTTAAATTCCTATCTATACGGCATCTTTTCAGTTTTATTGTCTCGGTATTCAAATTGACTTTTTGTCGGTTTTGATCGACGCTTTTTGCTTCCATATTCATTTTCATATCTTTACTTTTATTCAAAGGAAAACATTTTTTTCAATTCTATTTTTTTTTTTTTTAATAATTCTATTTTTATTACTTCATTATGTTTTCAATTCCTATTTGTGAAGGCGACTTGCTTAGAATGATATTTTGTCTAATTTGATTTTAATTTCTAATTCATTAATTCAGAAGTTGTGTAGCTACGGATCGTGTTTTATTCCAGCTTCTTTGTTTAATTGTTAGGTATATAATGCTATTTTTTTTATTGGAAATCGTTTTTGCTTATTCTAGTTTTCCATACGCGTATTGTTCTTTTCCTTCCATCTTTCGTCACTTAATGTTTT
Source organism: Acanthosepion esculentum (assembly GCA_964036315.1). Taxonomy (NCBI): domain Eukaryota; kingdom Metazoa; phylum Mollusca; class Cephalopoda; order Sepiida; family Sepiidae; genus Acanthosepion; species Acanthosepion esculentum. The sequence goes on along the minus strand of OZ038503.1, from coordinate 81,772,509 downwards.
TTTCCCTCTTTCACGCTTCTAGCATTCATCTTTTTCATTCCTTTATATTTACCTCTGTTCCTGATATTATTTTCCTTCTTCTGTGTTTTTCTCCATTATTTCATCCCTTCTTCTTTATTCCCGTTTTCTTTAATCTCTTTTTTCTTTATTCCTGTCTTTGATCTTTTCTTCTTTATACAAGCTTTTTTCATATCTTTTTCTTTATTCCCGTTTCCTGCCATCTCTTCTTCTTTATTCCCGTTTTCTTTCATCTCTTTTTCTTTATTCCCGTTTCCTGCCATCTCTTCTTCTTTATTCCCGTTTTCTTTCATCTCTTTTTCTTTATTCCCGTTTCCTGCCATCTCTTCTTCTTTATTCCCGTTTTCTTTCATCTCTTTTTCTTTATTCCCGTTTCCTGCCATCTCTTCTTCTTTATTCCCGTTTTCTTTCATCTCTTTTTCTTTATTCCCGTTTCCTGCCATCTCTTCTTCTTTATTCCCGTTTTCTTTCATCTCTTTTTCTTTATTCCCGTTTCCTGCCATCTCTTCTTCTTTATTCCCGTTTTCTTTCATCTCTTTTTCTTTATTCCCGTTTCCTGCCATCTCTTCTTCTTTATTCCCGTTTTCTTTCATCTCTTTTTCTTTATTCCCGTTTCCTGCCATCTCTTCTTCTTTATTCCCGTTTTCTTTCATCTCTTTTTCTTTATTCCCGTTTCCTGCCATCTCTTCTTCTTTATTCCCGTTTTCTTTCATCTTTATCCTCACTCTCTATTTTCTTCTTTATTTCAACATCTCTTTTTATATACGTTTTCCTTCTTTCTGTAATCGTTTTCTTTCATCTCTGTTTTCTTTCTTCTTCCATCATTTTTTTTGTACTTTGATTTCTTCCGTTCAATCAACGTTTTCTTTCATCTATGCCGTTTTTCATGTTTCCTATTTCGCCATCTTTTATCGCTCCGTTCCTTTTCTTAATTTTTCATCTATTCTTTAATTCTTTCATCGTTTTCTTCATTTATCTCCATTCTTCTCTGTTTCATTTTCTTCTTCCAGACAATTCTACTTCATTCTTTCATTAGTTTTTCTTCTCTTTCTTTATCGCTGTTTCACTACTTGCATATTTTCGTACATCCCTCTTATTTTTCATTCTTTCAACTATTGCTTTATCTATCTCTATTATTCTTTCTTTCATTTTATTCTTTCCATCAAATATTTCATAATTTTCTTCATTTATTGCCGTTCTCATTCTTTTATATTTTTCATTCGTTCTATTTTTCTTTCTTTCACCTTTTTCGTTCAGTTATATTTTAATCTGTTTGAGCATCCTGCATTCTTTCAATATCGTCTTCTTCATTCTTTCTACTTTTTCTTCATTCCTTCTACTTTTTCTTCTTTTTTATGTTTTATCTTTCATTTTAAACTTATTTTATTTCTGCGTTTGCTTCTTTCTTACAAAATGTTCATTTTCTTTCATGTTTTTTATTTTAAATCTCTGAAACGACAAAGTGACCGACACGGAAAGCAAACTAAAAGGCCCTCCTGTACAGGGTAGTAAAAGGAATTGTTATAAAAGGACGATCCATCAACTGCAAGAATACAGAAACTATGGCCATCATCAAGAGAAAAACACCCAGATGCTAATTTCAAGTTTTGAATGTTAGGCATCTGGGAAGTGTTTTAAGAGGGAATATAAAATGAAACATAGAAATCCGAATACGCATTGAACTAGAGAAGGAAGCATTCCGAAAGCTGAACAGTTGGAAATGAGGAGAAAACGAAGCAAAAGAAGTGTTTCTACAGAAGGATGCTGAGAATCCTATGTTTGGAGACATTAGGCAACGAGAATGTCTTAAAGAAAATGGCGACAAAAAGAAAGTTTACGTTCAAAATCCGGAGTAAACAGCTGAAAACCCTTGGCTACATAATCAGGAAGGTAGGATTGGGCACGTTGAGCGTCACGAGACATATTGAGGGCAAGAGAGATAGGGGTGGGCAGCCAACCACCTTACCTGACGAGCTTGTGGGAACAGATCGCGGAACTGGAGCCATGGGAATTAGCAAAAGTAGAAAAACTGATAAAAGCCACAAAGTAAGGGAAGCTTTGGAGAGCCATTACCCATATTCAGAACAGGTGAGGAACAAAGAAGTAGAAGAAGACGCAATCCACTCTGCCATAAATTTGAAAACGATATGCTGGACTGCTTGGCATTCGCACCAAAAGCTCCAATAAGGACATTTCAGTGTGTTTAGGAGTCAATCTGAGGACAGTGCGGGGATGTTGGATGAGTCTAATGGTGATTACGAATGTAGGGCAGCTCGGAAAACTCACTCTGATCGTTCTGATGGGGATAGAACTTCCGAAATTGTTAGTGAGGTCCTCATATACAACACGGTGGCCTACATTAAATGTCTTGAAGTGTTAGTCCTGCCCTAGGTTAAAATGGTAGCTGTTGGAAGTCTCTATGTACTTGGACGTAATTCACTTGCAAGCAAATAGCTTTGGACGATCCTGATTCGAAAAGGTACATGATCGCCCAAACATATAACATCCGCCATTATTAACACGCATTTGGCGAGCGCGATAGGTTAATAGTTTATTCATCTCCATAAATCTGGGCAAGGCCGACGACCAACAATGGACATTCACTGTTTGATGAGAAAGGTTTGTCAGAGTTAATGAAATAATATATATACAGATGCGTGAATTGTCACCATTTTTAATTTTGCGCATGCGCGTTTGCCTCTTGATTTTTTCGATTGCACAATATAGTAGGGTCGGTTAGGTTCCATCTGTGGGAAAAAGAGCTCCGTGACGCAATTCAATCCGCCAGAAATTTGGAAACAGCATGCTGTCTTGCTAGGCATTCGCGTCAAAAGCTCCAATAGGAACATTTCAGAATGTTTGGGTGTCAACATGAAGACAGTGCAGAGGATTCGGAAAGAGTTCGATGAATCTAATGGTGATTACGAATGTCTTTGGAGTGATCACTAGTGATGGTGACGTTATGCCTTTATTCAAAAGGGCATCAGAGTCATCACTGAAGTCTACATCAAAAGCCTTGATGAGGTAGTTCTGCCCTGGGTTAAGATGGTGGCTGCTGGAAGAAGCTATGTCGGGCAACAGGACTCTACACCATGCCACACAAGCAGGAGAACACAGTCATGGATGTCAGACAATTTCTGCTACCACATCACCACCTTACATCTGCCCACCTAACACCGCACACTGCAATCCCGTTCATGAGGCAAGGATTATGGCCGCCTTCACCATCTTAAACAAGGAGACCATACGGAAGAGTTGCAAGAGATTCCGAGTTTCTCTAGAGGCCGTGGTTGAAGACAAAGGTGATTTCATTGAATAACATTTTCTCCTTACTATTTCAAGATAACTTTGTGTAATTTTGGTAAATATATCTGTTAAAATGAGATGTCAGTGTTATTTTCATTTTTGCCTAATTTAAACGACAATTTAACCCTGATGATTGCGTTTGGCATGAAACAGTGTGTTGCCTCTGAGTGTTGACTTCAATGTTCATTTACACACACACACACACACACACACACACACACACACACACATACACACACACACACACACACACATATATATATATATATATATATATATATATATATATATATATATTGTCATCCACAGACAGACTATTTCACTATATCACAGCTCTTCAGTGTGGCTAGATCTCCGATTGCTTCAAGTCGTGATAAAACCCGACCGATTTGACATCAATCAGAGATCCTACCTAGGATCGCATGGCAGAGAGAAAGGGAAATCTTAAGGTTTTCTATACGAAATACGCCAATGGCCTGGAGAGCTCAATTCAGTTGAAGAGCAATATATATGTATGTATGAATTTTGGCTGAAAATTCTTTTTTGTTTGTGCTTATTTTTCTTTGAGAATTTGTCCATAATTTTTCTTTTCTGATAAATTCTTTTCCTGATATTTCAATATTTTCGATGTATTTTTGTTTATACGCTCACAGTTAATTTCCAGTGAACCATTCTTTCCTTCGTGGCATTTTGATATTCCACCCGAATGAAAATTCCTCATTTGCCCTTTATATAACTGACATTGTCATTTTTATCATCGCATTGTCTTCATTTCGTCTTTTGCTTTTTGTTCCTCTATTTTACATTTAATATTTCTTTTACTTCTAATCATATAATATTAAAGCCGACATTTTCTTTTCATACGATCTTATCTCCATTTTCTTTCTTTATTGTCTTTTTAAATATCCTTACAGTCGTTTGTATTTCCATTTTTGGTATCTCGTTTTATAGTTTACCCATGGCATATATGTAGACCTGATTAATTCTATTGCAACTTTGGTTGTCAAAATTAACCTGTCATTACTCAGTCTTGCGTTATACTAATGTTTCTTGATAGAATAATCGATACAGTTCTTAATATTGATGAGCCTTAAATTTACACATAAAATCTATCGATATTACCTATTTGGTCCCTGCGCTGGTAGTATCACGGCTACGACTAGCTTGGACCGGCTCTGGCCTGGACCAGCTATGACAAACCAAGACCAGCTATGACTAGCTTTGACCAGCTTGGACCAGCGGCCCGAGTGAAAACACTCGGGTCCCCACGTTAAAAACCGACCTTGTGTCACAACCTGACTCAGTGTGTGGGAGGGTGGGTCACGTAAATACACTTATCACTTTCCTTCTTAAGAAAACAGGGTTACAAAGTCTCTTGGAATGTCTCTTTCTGTGAAAACCTCGGACAAGTATTGTCCACCCGCGGTTAATTCTACCCTACAGTTCTCCAATGAATTTGTTAAAATTTCCAAAGAGCTTTCTAAACTCCATAAAAGTAGTATTTAATATTTGAAATAAATTTAGACATGATGAATATTTTACCAATATTTAAGATTTTACTATACGGTGCGGTAAAGCAGATAATGTTTCTCTTTATTTTTAATTTTAAGTTTAAGTTTTGTCGAAAAAATCAGTTTTTTTCGTCTCATTTTATACTCAGATATGGATTCGCTGAAATAAGTTATGGAAAATAAATTACGGCAACCTTGACAAAAATACCAATAATCGCTTTTCCCATCTTCCTCCCCGCCCTGGATATGACAATAAACCACATCCGCGTCCTGGGTAAGACGATACACTACTTCCAACAGCAAGGCCTCTGACCAGGAGGTCTTGAGGATCGTTGAACCACTTCTTAATTGATGATGTTCCCAGGTCCACCCTAACCCGGGATGTGAGCACCTGTTGGTGTTCCACCTTTGGACAAACAATTAACTCCCAAACTGGGGTCAAAACACTATGAAAGTGTAAAAATAAGTCTTAGTAACAGAAATACTTTTTCGTAAAAAAAATTATTACCAGCTATAATTTTTAGTAAAAAATTTACCAGCAATATATTTTAGGAAAAAAATATTTCTAGCAATAAAAATTTTGTCGGCATTAAATAAGCCATTGAGGTTGATATGTCGTAAAACAAAACAAACCAAACTGAACCGAAGCAACTTCATCGTTATGTTGCTACACAACGATTCAAAATTCTAAATAGCATTCCATAATACAAATATAATCAACTTTATTTCAAATATCTAAAATTATTACTAAGAAAATTGAAGGGAAATTAACGGATTAAATTGGATAATACATTTCAAAGTAAAATAAATAATTAACATAAACAAACTAAAGTTGAGAACTATAAATAACGTAAAGTACAGCTCTAAATAACTGAAATTAATCCAGAGGTTTTTATATATATATATATACACACACACACACACACATACATATATATATAATTAAGTAATTCATTCATTCAGTCAGTCTAAAAGAAACCTCAACAGAATGCACTGGACGGCCGTTTTGTCCTATATTTGGGACACATCAGCAATGCGCATCCACTACCGAGAATTGAAAACCTGACAGTTAGGTTGCCAAGCAAACACCTTACCAACTGTTCCAACGGGCCTTGGTGACGAAGTGATAGCAAATCAAACTCAATATAGCGCCGCTCGCTCACATATTCCGTGGTGGAACTCAACTGAAGTTCTCTGTAACCATAGGACTCTGCCCGCCGGAGCCACGACTACTATCACCAAGCCGCTCAAACTGAAGCATTAGAAGCCGGATCAAGCAATGATATACATATGATAGATATTGTAAGGAAGATTTGGTAATTATATATATACATATATACATATATATATATATATATATATATATATATATATATGTGTGTGTGTGTATGTGTGTGTGTGTGTATAAATATAAACATAAATATATATATATATGTAATACATTATATATATTCTTATTTATATATTATATGCGCGGTAGTTATTAGAAAGCGCTCAGTATCAACGATAGAGCTAACATATTTGGTTGGATTGATGTGAGTTTGTGACCCTGGGTTTCACGTTTTTGCGATCGTCAGACAAACTGATTATTTTTTTTAAATTTTGGATTTATGTAGATTGCGTCTATTGGTGTCATTATGGAAGTGGGGGGAATCGTTGTCGTGATGTCACTAATGCTAACGCAAACATAGATGCATGACCGTACACCTGTTGGGCGAGCGCGTGTGCATGTGTGCCTGCGTACCTCAATGGGTGTACGGGCATGTATGTATGTTTGCCTTAGCATGAGTGACATCACGACAACGATTCCCCCTCACTTCCATAATAAAACCAATACACGGAATCTACATAAATCCCAAATTTTAAAACATTAATCAGTTTATCTGATGTTCGCAAAAGCGTGAAACCCAGGGTCGCAAACTCACATCAACCCAACCAAATATATATATAGTTAGCTGGCCTTCCCTGACGATCCGTTTAGGTGAAACCGTGGTAGGTTTGTCTGGCTCTCTAGGTCTAACTATATATATATATATATATATATATATATATATATATATATATATATATATATATATATATATATATATATATATATAATATCCGCACAAGGAGTAGTGACCTATGCACTGTTGATTTTATCTGTCTATATGATCAAGCTTGAAGCCTCGTGTGGTGCGTAGTTTAGCGACGCTACTCTTATTGATCATCACTATTGAATAAGGAGATAGATCCTCATTGGGTACCCCATATTAAATTTGAAATTTAATAACCGTTCTGGGTTGATATCTCTTAAAAACAACCAAACAATCACAACTTACAGAATAAACCTATCTCTATTATATTAAGATTTTCATTATCACAATTGTCATCACTTGAGATGTTGTCATCGTCTAAGTTTACCCGGACCTGCTTTCCTCACTCTCTCTCTCTCTCTCTATTTCTCTCTCTCTCTCTCACTCACTCTCTCTCTATCTCTATCTATCTCTCTCTATATATATATATGTGTGTGTGTGTGTGTGTGTGTGTGTGTGTGTGTGTGTGTGTGTGTGTGTTCCTCTATCGCATTCATTCTTCCTTCTTTCTACCGACTTCTTTATTTCCACGCCACACATATTGCTGGACGAACGAATAATTTCGCTATTATAGAAACAATCATCTTATCCAACCAACCAGCCAGTCAGTCCAACGAATCTACGATTAAATTCTCGAGGCGATAGTCTTCGACTGAACGCTTAGGCAGAGCAGGAATTTAAGTGTTGAAGAATCATCGGATTTTAAGTGCTTGTGTCAAAACCGGAGCAAGGGTGGAGATTTAGATGGCGCCAAGCTGCCCCGGGGCGAAATTGCTTTTGCTTCGAGCCGAGCGCCATGTTTGACGAGAAAGGCGGCCACATATCGGGCCCTCTACCAATGCACTCCGCTTATTTGCCTCTATCCCCCACCCATCCTCAAAATTGATTGCGACTTCCCTTCCGACTGCATCAGTGGAGGTGAAAGAGAACGGGACGTCTTTTTGTAATATCTGGGATTTGTCACACTGTGTTTAGGCTCTTGGCCGACTTATGGGAATTAGCATACAGTTTCACGATTCAACTGCAACACTAATAAAGCTGCACTTGGAATGATGACTTTAAAGCTGGGCGTTTTCTATGGCACAGCTATTAAGGTGATTATTTACTATAGTACAAGGTGCATTCCAGTAGTTGTAAAACATTTTTTAAGGGAGGCCGTTATGACTGTCCTAGATTATTGTAAATTTTGTATATCATCACAATATATCAAATCAGCTCAGCTGCCAACTGTTGCTATTCCAGACAGAAGGAGAGAGTAGTGACAGCTATTTGAACACACTCTACTAAACACTGCTGGTCACAGCTGACTAGTTTACAGAATGCAGCCGAGGCGAGAAGACAGTTTGGAAGCCCGCTCTGCGATAAAGATTTGCGTTGTGAGAGATGGGCATCAAAACTGGACCTCACCTTACCAACAGTCTGTGTGATTTTTAGTTCTTCCTCCAGGTGAAAGAAAACCTGTAGGGCAGACGTTTTGGAAACATTGAGAAGATGAATGAAGAAAGGTGCTCAAGTTTGCCAACAAATCTCAAACGCGTTCACCGGCGAAAAATAACGTTTAATGCAATAAGAAATCAGGTCAGATTAACTGCGCGTTAGTCACAGGAGGTGTTTTGTTACCCCAAAATTGTTAGCGTCCTGGGCAAGACGATAAACTACATCCGCGTTCTGGGTAAGACGATAAACTACATCCGCGACCTGGGTAAGACGATAAACTACATCCGCGACCTGGGTAAGGCGATAAACTACATCCGCGTCCTGGGTAAGACGATAAACTACGTCTAATAGCAAGGCCTCTGATCAGGAGGTTTTGAGGAGCGTGGAACCACCTCTTAATTTCTAGTGTTCCCAGGTACACCCTGACCCCAGTTGGTAGCACCTGTTAGGGTCCCAGCTATGGGTAAATAGTTAACCTCCAAACTGGAGTCAATACACTATGAAAGTGTAAAAATAGGTTTTAATACCAGAAATACTTTGTAAAAATATTATCAGCAGCAATACGTTATTATCAGTAATACATATTGGAAAAAAATATTACCAGCAATAATAATCTTGTCGGCATTAAAAAAACCCATTGAGGTTGATGATGTTTCCAGGTCCACCCGTAAAAAAAAAACAAACCAAACTAATATATACTGAGATAGATAGATGAAAATTATTGCCAGCAATAAAAATCTTGTCGGCATTAATGTAACCCATTGAGATTGATATGCCGTAAAACAAACCAAAGCAAATCAAACCGAACCAAAATTGTTAAAGTACTCGTAATTCCTAGTTGGCAAACTGTTTCTTTTGATCCCTCCCACTACTCTCCTGGTTCAGTGAGTGTGTGTAGCCCGAGGTGTGGCTCAGTTATAGCTTAGTTGTTGTAAGAAGCAGACACCAGGGGACTTTCCATTTTCGTAAATCCGAGGGGAGTAACGCAGGGTTAAAAAAAAAGAAGATATTTCTCATCTATATTGTTTCATCTATAGAAATAGGAAAACATAAATTAAAATTCTAAGTCTTAAATGATTAAAAGTTGCTACGCATGCGCTTGGTAACAGGAAGTTGGGTCTAATCACGTGGTATGAGTATTTACTTTGTGCTTACTTGCGTAGAAGGGTCAGTTTATTTATACAGCAATCTAGACCCTATAATTGAATTATATTAACACTGCCTTATTCGCATATAGTGTGTTGTTACCCCCCAAATGTTAAAGTATTGCTAATTTCTACTTACCAACTTGTATCTGTTACTCCCTCACACTACTCTCCGAATTTATTGAGGTGTGTAGCCTGAGGTATGGCGCAATATAATTCAGTTGTCATAAGACTTAGACGCCCGAAGACTACCCATTTTCGTAAAGCCGAAGTTTAAAAAAAGAAGATATTCCTGATCTATAATGTTTCATCTCTTGTAATATGAATTAAAATTCTAAGTCTTAATGCTATCGCATTTTCTTATATCAAGCTATGTTTGCTGAACAGAAAATATTTAGCGAAATTAATGCTTCGATATAACAGCCGAGAAATAATTTAAATGAGGTTATTCCACAAAGTACAAATTTAATATTTTAAATATATATCGCCCCTTGAATTTCATAATCTGGATCGCTTAATCGATAGAAATGGGAAAAAAATGTTTTAAAAAATAAATGATTAAGAGATCTTCCGTATGCGCTTGTTAACAGGAAGTTGGGTCTAATCACGTCGTATGAGTATTTACTTTTTGCTTACTTACGTAGGAGACGTACTTATACAGCAACCTAGACCCTATAAACTGCATTGTCATATTCATATGGAGTGTGTTGTTACCCACAAAATTGTTAAAGTACTCGTAATTTCTAGTTGGCAACTACTTTCTATTTATCCCTCCCACTACTCCCCTGATTCAGTGAGGGTGTGTATCACGAGCTGTGGCGTAGTATAGCTCATTTGTCGTAGGAGGCTGACGCCAGAGGACTATCCATTTTCGGAAATCTGATGTGACTAAGGCAGGGTTAAAAATCCTTTCTAAAATTACTTTTATTTACGTTCCGGAATACGAAACTGATTCTAGCAAATATTGATTCGTATAAGCCCCAATGAGAAAAAAAAAAAACATTTCATTAAATGTTTCATTAAATAGGTAATTTCAACCGGGCTCTGTTAGGCTGGTCTTCGTGGCCGAGCTGATAGAGACACACTTTGGCTCAAAATGTTGTTTCTTTGAGTTAAAAAAAAAGAAAGGATGCAGGTTCAATTGCTGTCGGAGATACGAGTTTTCTTTTGTAGGACTTCTCAATTCTTGTATTTAATTCCATTGTTTAATAGAATAAAAATGAATAGAAACTGCAAAACGTGTCCACTGAAAATAATATTTACAGTAGACCCAAAATATCGGATAATGCTGCGGTCTGTACGAGAGTCAAAAACGTAGATAGGACAAGTTTACACGCAAGTAACAAACTTATGCAGTCATTCAGATTTGTATCTATTTTTATAACTACCGTGAAAATTACATAACAATTATTTGCGAATTTCGACTTAGGAGCTCGGCCAGAATGGTTAAGATTGTTCAGGAACACAGGGCTCAAAGGGTTAAGGTCATTCGACACCCTAGTGTAGGTGTACTGCACTCGGACGTTTCCCATCCGTTATACGACGGGTACATTTAAAACTAAAAAATGTGTCTTCTACGATGGCAAATACGATATATGCTGTATTTAAACCGAAACTATGTCTACCGTTTGAAGTATGGTACACATAAATCCGGTTTAAATTAGCGTCTAAAATGTCAACAGAGATCAGGAGATGGCTGATATAGGTTCGATTTACATTAGAACCAAAATTGTAGACAATTGCTGCTTCCACTGAAGCGAAAAGAAAGTAGTATTACCCCCGACTTAGACGATAGATAGAGAGGATAGATGTAGGTTTACTTTATATCCTAATCGGCAAATATCCAACTGTCGGCATATTTTAAGTAATCTTAACACAAAGATAGTATTAAGATTAGCAGATTGGGGAGAGTTCACGGGTAGGTCGGTGAAATCAGCGTGGAGGAGCTGATGAGAGAGAAGTCAGTCGTCAGCACGATACTTAGTTTCCGAACCCAGCTAAGACGTCTATGCCTCGTTTAAAACAGAACTTCCTTCAACAGCACCCTGTTTGAACAGGGCCATTAGTATAATTATTGTATGCCATTCTGTTAAGGAGGCATCGTGGAGAAGGGGAGGTATGGTGGAGTAATGGATAGCGTCTCGGTTTGAGGAATCGGAGAGACGAGTTCGAATTCCAGTCGGATCCATTGCATTCACTTAGAAGATTCATAACTTTCCCAAGGTATGAATCTTGCAAGTGATACTTCGTTTACGAACCCAGCCAGCCAAGAGGTCTAGGCGTCGTTTAAAAACAACAGACCTTCCTTCAACAGCAACTAGCCTGAACGCACCACTGCTATAATTATTGTATATCATTGTTAAAAAAAATCGGTCCATCTTTTTTGTTATACACACAATGTTTCGGTCATTGTTAGACATCGGCATCTTTAGCTCTCTGTCTCATTTGGAAACCTTCACCGAATCTTGAACCGAAATTAAAGGCTAGTTTGTTCTTATTTTTTCCATGCTTTGTGGTTACATCCTATCGGTTAATGGACCCCAGTCTCTTCCTCTTCATCTCGATTGTTCGTTTGTTCCTAGGGAATTGGAACTCTCCTCTGCGTTTAACAATTCCGAGCCATTATCCATTACACCACCCGCACATCAAAGCTTACAGCAGCTAGTATTCCCAAGGGGTCACAAATCTAAGTACTGGCCAGGCTCGATGTTGTTTAACGTCGGTGACTGTACGGAAACCGGTGTTTCAACCTGATGTGGCCGTATGCCAACAGTTATCATTTTCAACTGGCTAATTGTATACAAAGGAAAATGACAAAACATTTTCGGCCTCGATGGAGAGAAAGCAGAGATTCGTCTGTGCGTATAGACATACTGATTCTACAATAGGAATATATTCAAAAAGTGTTTCTTGACCGAAGGCCTCATACTACATTTAGCTTTACACGGGGCCGAAGGAAAGCAAAGCACGTGGTCTAGTCTTACGATGTACGAGGGTCATTCAATAAATAAGTTGAATTTTTCGGTTTAAGAACTTCTAATACAGATTGAAGCTTACTCTTTTTTATTTATTTTTTGTTTTACTTCTTCTTCATATGGATTTAATTTCTTTTGCAGATTAAAAAAAACTTTGAGAGTTCTGGCGATTAACAAAGATGGCCGACTAAGAAGCATGCTCCAGGATTGAACAGCGGTCAGTTATCAAGTTTTTGGTTGTTGAAGGGTGCAAACCAGTTGAAATTCATAGGAGAATGTCAACTGTGTATGGTGCCACATGTTTCAGCCAAAAAACTGTCTACAAGTGGGCTAAATTGTTTAAAGAAGAACGGAGCAGTGTTTAGGATGAAGACAGGCCTGTGAGGCCTACAGAAGTGAGGTCTCCTGAGGTGATCGAATCAGTCAATGACCTCATTCAGTCTGACAGAAGGGTGACAATGGATGATCCTACTACAGTCGAATGATGATGACATTTTTCCGAAAAGATTTCTCTTCGACTTACATGTGCTATCCATTTAAGTTGTTGCAGCTGTTGGTTTTCTTCAAGTGATGTAGTCTCTGTTCTTTGGCACAGTTCTTTGTTTGTGATTCTGTAGCGCCAATGCCCGATGTCCGAAGAAAGATGATCATTGCCAAGACCCTCAGTCTTTACATGCTCAAAACAATTGTTCACCATTGACCTTAGAAGGCGGTTGTATACAGCAGACATTTTAGATATTTCTGAACGCGTTTGCCGCTTTGCATGGCATCCACACGAAAGTCTCCATCTGACGAGTCTATTTAAGAAAATAACTTGAGTTTTCAAAATGATGTTTTACTTTAGTTGCAAGTCCGGTGTTGGACAAAATAACCTCTCGCACTGCCTATTTTATGTTCCGTTTCTTTTTCTACTACACTTGATTGGGTCATGACTGATCCATACGCCGATGGATCTGAAGCGTTCAGTATTTACCAATTCCAAATCCTGAATAGTTACGATGGATTCAGGGTAGGTGACATCACGGCCTTCATTCCAATTCCAGATCATAGTTTCTCTTTTGGAAAGGTTTATCTTGAGTCCTAGTTCTTAGAACACTTGATAGAGAATGTTTTCATTTTTTATGATGGATTCTGGATAGGGGCCATCAGTACTTTCCTTCCTAATCTTAGATCATATCTTCTCTTTTTGAAAATTTTATCTTGAGTCCTATTTCTTAGAACACTTAATAGAGGATGTTTTAATTTTAATGATGGATACAATGTAGGTGCCATCACTGCTTTCATTCCAAATCATTGTTTCTGGTTTGAAAAGTTCTATTTCTTAGAATACTTGACAGAGAATTCTAATTTTCGGCTCAAGATCATTCTTAAACTAATCATGAACACCAACACCGTCAGCATAGCCCGGCCATTGGCCCCAATGGAGAAATCAGGATGGTTGTCTTGTATTGGTTGACTCGTCTAGAATGGATAGCGGAACTAGGGTTAGGAGCGATAGCAAAAACACAAACGTTTTTTTAAGAATTACAAAGGATGCGAGGCTGTGGAGAGTTATGATCGCGCAGAGCATATAGAATCTCGAAGTAAAATTTAAACACGGTTCTTGTTATTAGATAGCTATAATTTGGAGAAGAAATATTTATTTAGTTTATGCTTTAAAAGTACTTCAGAGCAGTTAAGTTTTTTTTTTAACACCTTGTGAAAAAAGTCATCAAACACAGATTATGCAATTTGTTACTTCCTGCGCACAGGTGTTGACGAAAGTTTCAACAGTATAGTGATATCATAATGTCCCCTTTTTAGTCGCTGCCTACAGAGGTATTAGATGAAAGGCATACGTTAATCGCTTTCTTTCTCCCCCTGTCCTGTTTGTGCGGGCAAGTGCTTATCTTTGAGGTGACATTAAAATCTGGGTGGGCTAAAATTTTGTGGTTTTGCGAGCAGTCATTTATAATGCGGCTATAAACGGCAGATGTCACCCGCTACTAGTTTGGTTTGGCTTGGTTTGTTTTACGGCATATCAACCTCAATGGGTCATTTAATGCCGAAAAAATAATTTTATTTCTGGTAATATTTTTTCTTCAAGAATGTATAGCTGGTAACGTCTTTTTCACTCAAAAATGTATAGCTGGTAATATTATTTTTTTTCAAAAACGTATAGCTGGTAATATTATTTTTTCTAAAAGATATATAGGTCGAATTTACTGCTTATAAAATTCAATCTTCCATGAATCTCTCACGTACATTCATAACTGCTCATGGCGTATCAAATGTAAACAAATGACGTCACACATTATGAAATGGACAAATTTATTATGAACAGAGCATTTACTTGTATCTATAAAATAATGTTAAACATAAAAATGTCTTTAAATATTTGTCGGATTTTGTCCATTTCATAATGTGCGTGTGTATATATATATATATATATATATATATATATATATATATATATATATATATATATATAGCTGTTATGCCACTTGCACACCGGTTTCCTCATTATGTGCCCTTCCTTCTTGTTAGAACCTGTTTCTACTTTGCCCTTCTTCTCCTTAAAACATCCTCATCCGACACATGCTCTGTCCATGATATTCTTATTTGTGTCGTCGGACCATAGTTTTGTTCGTTTAAGTTTGATTTGTCTTTGACGAAATTGTTCAGCATTCATTGATATTTACAAGAGCTGGCATTACGTAGCAGGACAAAACTCTTTTCTTAGATTCGATCCTTTAATACGTTGCCTAATTTCTGTAAAAAAAATTCTGATTCCTACGAGGCTTCCATAGTTTGTAATTTTCCAATTTCAAAATCAATAAAAAAAAAATCACACATGTGTGTGGTGTACTCGTGTGTACATTAAATGGTACAAACTCCTGTAAGTCCCGTATGCTTAACACAGACAACGTGCGTATAGTTTGCGTTAGCTATTTGAGAACACCTCTTTAGAAAGCCATGAAAAAAACAACATCTTGTTTCTTTCTTCAGCCGCCACCAGTACCTAGATTTTATGAATTTAAGCGCAGTAGTAGATTGGCAGTTAGGTCCCATCGGTTTACAGTTGAATTGTCTAAGTATAATCATAATTTCTATGGTAACAGTTTCTTTTCTTGCACGTTTCGCTTGTGAAACTCTTTTGCTTTCGAGACAAGTTTGATGGTCAAATGCAATGCTATCTACAGTGCTATCTACTGTCTTCTTGACTACTCTTCTATTGTTCTCGCTCCTAAATAATCATTCTTTCTTTTCCCATTCTCTTACACCCCAAAATCCCATGTGTCTTAGTGGCTTTACTACTTTACAAAGGATGAAATCGATTAAAATAAAGAAATAAAACACATGTAATCATAGACATCGAAACTTACATTGAATAAAATTATGTTTTAAATAAGCTGTGTATATGTAGAGAAGTGCTATGTCTATTGATGTTTTTAAATGGACATTTGAAAATTATGTATGAATATACACAAACATAAAATGACTCTCCACAAACTCCTTTTATTTATTATTTGTGAATTGCGATGAGTTCTTGGGAGAGATAGTGGTTTAACGTTGCCTTTTCCGTGGCTTTGAAGTCAAAAACCTTCTCCCGTGAAGACGTAAGATAAGTGGAGGAAGATCTAGTATAAAGGAAAGTAAACATTCTAACCGTAAATTGGTGAATGGAACAGAATACTATAATAGATTAATTATTTTTTATTATTCGTTATTCTTTATCTTTCTATATTTCTGAGATGAAGTATTGTAAATATTTATGCTATTTACA
The DNA here is from genome assembly GCA_964036315.1 of Acanthosepion esculentum. Taxonomy (NCBI): domain Eukaryota; kingdom Metazoa; phylum Mollusca; class Cephalopoda; order Sepiida; family Sepiidae; genus Acanthosepion; species Acanthosepion esculentum. Next base: position 81,756,276 of record OZ038503.1, on the reverse strand, counting down.
TTGTTCAGACTGTTGTCCTCATTTATATTGTCATATTCACAACGTTTCGGCCATTGTAGTCTCCGGCCTTCTTCAGTTGAGATACGTTGGAATTTCAAACCGAACCCTTTATTCCGTCCACCTAGTTTTTCCTGCAATGGCTTTTCAGGATGTCTCAGTTACAGTTATTTCCCTTTAGTAACACAATTTCCATGTTTTTGTTCAACACTGCTGTGAAGACAACAGTTGGAACAATGCTAATAGTGTAAATAGTTACAATAACTCATCTCAGAAACATAGACAGATATTGTCATATTTTTCGGTTCACTATATTATAATGAGCAATTATGTCATTTGTCTCTTACTTCATTTAGTGATCCACTTTAATATACTTCTATATATTGTGTGAATATATAAATATATTTAAAATATACATTTTTTTCAATAGATTTATGATTTGTTAACGTATATACGAACATGTGTACTAAATTCTATAAAAATACAATTGTTTTCTTTGCTAAATATAGACAGATATTGTCATATTTTTTGATCCGCCATTTTACAATGAGCGTTGTTTATCTAATTCTTTCTTTGACCGCTTTTAGTGCTCCTCTTTAATATATTTCTATATATTGTGTGAATATATATATATATATATATATATATATATATATATATATATATATATATATATATATATATATATATATATATAAACTAACCATACGTCAAAACAATCCTTATTCCCCCATAGCTGAACATTTTAATCAACCAGGACACTCATTAGAAAACTAAAAATGTGTATTAATAGATTCTGATTTCAGTTCAACATACACACGCAGAAAAAAAAGAAGAAAAATAATGGATTTTAAAATTAAATACATATAAACTAGGGTTAAATAAAGACTTGGGTATTTTAAATCTTTATAAATATTTCAATAGTTAAACAAAAATATTTTTTAGATATAGTTACAAATTTTTTTAAACAACATCTGAAATATCATTACAGTTAGATTTACGTTAGAAATATTTGAACACAGTTGCATTCCATATCACGTGACGTCCGCGTCTCGCGACGGACGCTACTTGTAAACAAACTTCTGAAAACAGTTATTTCTGATGAAAGATCGGGGTCGATCTGAAATATCATATATATATATATATATATATATATATATATATATATATATATATATATATATATATATAAATACTTTCACAAAAAAACATTCAATTTTTTTTAATTTGCAACTTTTCAGTAAAAAATACTATAAAAATACAAATGTTTTCTTTGCGAAACAAAATGATTTTTCTAGGAATACGAGGTGCAGTGCACTTGGATGGGCGGGTGGTGTAATAGATACTGGCTCGGAATTGTTAATCTGAGAGGCGAGATCAAATTACTGAAAAACATACAAAACAAACGAGATGAAGAGGAGGAGACTAGTGTCTGTTAACTTATAGGATGTAACCACAAAAACATGGAAAACAGAATATGAACAAACTAGCCTGGTGATTTCAGTTCAAAGTTCTGAAAGGCTTTCCGAATGCGGAATTCCATTTCGCGTTGGCTTCGTTATATTCACTTTTGGGCGAAGACACTAGGAAAAGGTATGAATCTAGCTTTTCTTACCCCCAAATATGATTTAATTAGTAAGCGTTGTATTACTAAATTATTATTAACTTCACCCACCAAAATGAAAAATAAATACCCTGCAAAGTGTTGATAAGATGTAAAATATAGCAAGTTGATCAATCAGTATGATTCCTGTGAATTCCAATTTGTTCTCAAACACCTGACGCATAACTACATTATATACGCGCTTTCAAAGTCACTCGCAGACAGTGAGCGACGAAACGATTACGCGATTTTCTTTCATGATATCGATTTGGTTATTATTTGTATTATTTGATATTGTTTGATTTTTTTAAGACTTTTGACGTCATTAATAATTTCTTTCAGATGGCAAATGTGAGAAGATCACATTTCTGTTTTACTGGGGAGTCGAACTTTTAACATCTATAAACTGAGTTAATTAATATCCTGTTCTCCTTCGTCCCAGTCTTTACGAAACGTAATAAAATTCCTCGAATTGCGAATAAGGTCACAAATAATAAACACTTTCATTTAACTTTATAGATTTTCTTATTCTACTTATATACGGAATCAATTTCGACAAAAATAGGCATAGAAACAAAAATAAAATAGAATTTAAGCAAAAATATCATGGGACGTAAGCGATCATGGCTCTCCACAGATTCATTTTCTTTGTTATTTGAGAATTGCTATGAATTCTTGGCAAAGATAGTGGAATGGATAACCGTGGAAATTTCTATGGCTTTGAATTCAAAGTACACTTTCTTCGTTCAGGACGAAAGCGATCATGGCTCTCCACAGATTCTCAAATAATAAAGAAAACGAATCTGTGGAGAGCCATGATTGCTTTCGTCCTGACTAATCAGATGATCTAGCTATCATTGCAGGCAGCATTACCAATGACACTCTTCTAAAATATGCAGTTAACGATGTGAAAAATTGCATACACAAAGTTTTGAATAAAATGGATGTAATTTGGAAATCTAAGCTACCAGACAACCTCCAGCGGAAATATTTTCGCGCTACTGTTTTAATGTATAGTGTCACTGTTTTAATGTATAGTGTCACTGTTTTAATGCATAGTGTCACTGTTTGTATGTATAGTGCCACTGTTTTAATGTATAGTGTCATTGTTTTAATGTATAGTTTCACTGTTTTGATGTATAGTGTTACTGTTTTAATGCATAGTGCCACTATTTTAATGTATAGTTTCACTGTTTTAATGTATAGTGTCACTGTTTTAATGTATAGTGTCACTGTTGTAATGCATAGTGCCACTGTTGGACATTAAATAAAACACTTGAGTTTAAGATTGATGGAATCTACACTTGAATATTGAGAGCTATATTTAACATCTCTTGGAGACAACATCCAACTAAATCTCAGCTCGATATACCTATCTCTGAAATATCTACAATCTTACGTGAACGCAGTATGAACTTAGCAGGACACTGCTAACGAGTAAAACAAGAACACGCCAGAGATGTACTGCTCTAGACATCTAGTCACGTCGCCCAGTAGCCGCCTAAATTTCTCAGAAATTCTTAGTCAGGCAGAATATTTGATCGTAGTAAAATAATAATGTTACCTAGCTATTACTGTAGATGCCATTACCAATGCCACAGTTCTGCTACATCATCTAGAAAATGCTGCCAACTATGTCGGACTCTATGTCAATGAATCTAAAACTGAATTCATAGGGTTTAACCAACAAGCCTCAACTGCCTCGGGTGAATCAATAAAATCTGTCGAATCTTTTACATACGTAGAAAGTGAGTTAAATTCTACTGAAAACGATGTAAAAATTCTCGTAGCTAAAGCCTGGTCCTCCTTGAATAAAATGGATGTAATCTTGAAATTTGATCTACCAGACAATGGCTGGGAGGTACGATATAGTAGAACGACAACATACCCCGCTCCGCAGAGTAGATAAAAGGTTTTGTTCAGATCAATATGCACTGGAAGAAGGCCGGTGGGCGGAAACGTCGAAACGTTGTTATAGCAACAACAAAGATGAGGAATATAGTCCGAATATAAATAGTGTAAATAATGATGGCTCCGCATCCCAGAAATTCTGACAGCAAATAAAATCTATTTAATTGTATATTCACTGTTATTTGCAATGATTTGTTAACACTTATCAGGCAGCTCTTCAACACCACTGTGCGACCAAATTCACAAAGCAACATTTTTATCTACGAGGCCATTGTTCCGTAGAAATAATGCGAACTCTCCTCATCCCAGAAATTCAGGCAGTTTCTTGGATATTTTTTCTGCTAATTCACCACAAACCCGAAAGAATTTATATTTACTATAATTCGCACCAAATTCTCCTCGAGCGTAGCCCTTCTAGTGTACTCTGGTTGGGTTAACATTTGCGATTGCCCCAAATGTGGCCTCAACGTTCGCGCTCACCCCGATAAATAAGGCAAAAAAAGATTTTTTTAAAAATGTAAAAAACTTTATTTAAAATTCATAATTCCTTATGGTGATGTTAATATTTGCGATAAATAACTTTATATTATTTGGGGTGAATTCATAGAAAATATACAGTTTCTTTAGTTCATCTCATGTAAAGTCAAAAATAACATTCAACATTTCATTTCTGGTTGAAGAAGAGACAAGTAGATTCTACAGGAGTAGACACACGTCACTAGTTTTTAAATATCCGAAAGGAGGAAAAGCATCCTTGTAAAGAATAAAATCGGCTGAACTGGACCTTTTGTAGCACCCCCGGCCTTCCGTAAAAAGCTTCATAACAATTGACCTCTTTCTTAATATCTGTGCTGACCAACATGCAGTTCTTAAACCAATAACTAAAGTTGACAACCTTCAGAAATAATTACCCCCCTTATCTCGAATGCACCGACATTATTTCATTCATAATTAGAAAGTAGAGGACGCGGTCCCCCACCCGACACCCCATAAAACCTCCACAATTTCAGTTCCCTTCAGTCGCCTGGACCAAGAGAAGAGGCGGAAAGATGCCTAATTCGACATTGCATACAATATATATGACACACACACACACACACACACACATATATATATATATATATACATATATATATATATGGAACGTAGATACGAATAGTTTCCACCTTTGATCCTTTGGGTGAATGCTTTATATTGCTGTCTCAGGGAGTCTTTCATTTCTTGAGGGTGGTAGAGGAAGCGTGGCTGCGCTCGTGAAAGACTGGATGGGGCTAGTGGTACGGTGTTAGTGGTTTTGTTGGTGGGTGGCGAGCAAGAAACCTTCGGAGCTGGCTGGAAGAGGAGAGAAGTTGTCAATATTTGATCTCGATTATGGGCCACATTACACCCGCACAAACAAATCATTTAAAAACCGCGATAACGAATGACGGAAGAAGATTAAAAGAAAGGAAAAAAATTGAGACGAAGAAAAAAAGAGGGGAAGAAGTAATGTGTAAAATAAAATCCGAAAAATTTCCCAAAAGCCAGAGAAAGTGGATTCAAATTTATATCTTCTCTAATAATAATAATAATAATAATAATAATAATAATAATAATAATAATAATAATAAGGGTAAGAAGAAGAAGAAGAAGAAGAAGAAGAAGAAGAAGAAAGACAAGGAGGAGATGAAGAAGAAGATGAAAAAGAAGAAAAAAGGTGATGTTTATGAAGAAGAAAACGTAGAAGAAAAATATGTAACAGAAGAAAAAAGAAGAAACATAAGCAGATAGAGAAGAAAAAGGAGGGGAAGATGAAGAAGAAGATGAAAATATAATACGAAGAAAAAAAGATCAATATGAAGAATAATAATAATAAGAAGACAACGAAGAAAAAGAAGAAAAATGCAGTAGAAAATGAAGAAGAAAAAGAAAAGAACAAAAATGAAAAAGAAGAAAAAGAAGAAGAAATTATTAAGAAGAAGAAGAAGAAGAAGAAGAAGAAGAAGAAGAAGAAGAAAATATTAAGAAAAAGAATGCTTTCGCAAAGCGTTATTTCTCTACAAAATATAGCTTACGGTTCCCATACAATCACCAAAGTTAAGCAACGCCGAGCTCTGTCAGTAACTAAATGGTTGACCACTAGGGAATACCAGGTGCTGTAACCTTGGATATACGGATGGTGTAATGGATACCGGCTCGGAATTTAAAATAAGAGAGCAGAGTTCCAATTCGAGACGGGACCTTATATTCAGTTACACGCAAATACCCTTGGTAAAGGTTGGATTCCCCCTCCTCTGCCCCAGCTTTGGGTTAATTACTGTGAATCATATCAGTAAATCATTATTATCTTCCAAAAATACTTACAGTCTAAAAACATTCTCTGGCTTTAAATAACCCGAAAAAAGTTAATAAACCGTAAAAAACAAAACAATCAATATAAAAAAAATGTGATTTCAGCTGGAATAGTCTTCTGCTTTTATGTGACATGTCCCTTCAGAGTGTGGGGTATCATGGCTCTCCACATCTTTCTCTTCTTTGTAGATATTAGTGTCCCTTCAATACTGGAAATCGCGATAAATATCAGTGTACTTGAGAAATTCATTTTGCTGAAAAATTGTTTTAATAGAAGGAATAAATAAATTTGCACAGACAGCAGCACGAAATGGTAACAAAATGAATACCGAAAGTTTCCTTATAAGGAAACTACCAAGACTAACCTTATCATAACAAAATATACTACTCAGAATACGGACTTAAAATATGACATCATTTCTTATGGCAAAAGTAAATAAATATATGTAAATCAATATAAAATTATACGGAATATAACGGGAGAAATCAACGTCCTGTTGTCTGAAGTACAAAACTAATACATTTATAATCCTTAATCAATGTTCCATTGTTTTAAGTATAAAACTGATACCCTTAATCAATATTATGCTGTCTGAAGTATAAAACTGATATATCTATAATCCTTAATCAATGTTCTATTGTCTTAAGTATAAAACTGATACCCTTAATCAATATTATGCTGTCTGAAGTATAAAACTGATATATATATAATCTTTAATCAATGTTCTATTGTCTTAAGTATAAAACTGATACCCTTAATCAATATTATGCTATCTTAAGTATAAAACTGATATATGTATAATCCTTAATCAATGTTCTGTTATCTTAAATATAAAACTTATACATCTATAATCTTTAATCAACATTATTATGTCTTAAGTCTAAAACCGATACATCTATAATCCTTAATCTTCTATTGTCTTAAGTATAAAACTGATACATCTATAATCCTTAATCTTCTGTTGTCTTAAGTATAAAACCGATACATTTATAATCCTTAATCTTCTATTGTCTTAAGTATAAAACTAATACATATATAACCCTTAATCAATCGTCTGTTGTCTTAAGTACAAAACTGATACAACTCTAATCCTTATATATAAATGATATCAGTTTGGTTTTATATTGAGTATCGCTGCCCCATTTGGTTTGGTGTTTCTGTTACATATTTAAAGATTCTTGATAAAATCCAAAGAAGGATCTGGCAACTCGGCTTCAGTCACGTTCCTAACAATATAACGTGGCATCCCTATGCCTTTTCTATAAACCTTTTTTATGATAACTGTTCTGGTGAACGTTCCTCATTTGTACCTCGACGTTACGAATTTAAACGCAGTGCTAGTTTGGCAGCTAGGTCTCATCATTTTACATTTAAAATGGCTAGATGTAACAGTAGTTTTTTTTCTAACGCTTGTTTCTCTCGTAGTTGGAACAATCTTCCAGTTTCTTGCCTTCACGACAAATTGAAACGCAGTATTAATCGTTATGTTCCGTCTTCTTAATTCCTTCTCATCTATTGTTCTCTCTCAATAATAATGTTACTTTTCATATTCTCTAACACTCAGTTACACCTTGCGTCTTAGTGGCTTTATTGTCTTGCATGGGGTGATTTTTTAAAGATCTGTTGAGTAATGTATAAATCATCAAGATTCATTGCTTCACATATTTGATTGTCCAAGTGCAGAGTATATCCCTTAAAGAGATTCAAGAGATAGGGGCTCTCATTTTCTGAAGAGACTACATAAAAATACTGGATATTGAAATTGCATAAATAAATGTTAAAGCAATACAATAAATATATTAGGTTGGATCATAAATAATTTCCATTTTTGGGAACCAACTGTAATGACGAATGTGCCATCTTAACTTTAAGCTTAAATATAGCATAACAAGTGATGAAAAGTGGATAACATACGACAATGTCCAAATCTGATTCATAAAAGAAAGATAATAGTGTGCATGTGTTCGGATCTTTCAATGTATTTTTCGTTAGAAACAGAAAATACACGCCCGGTAGCTTCAACGTGTCCATATATAAGTACAATAATAATAATAATAATAATAATAATAATAATAAAAATATTATTATTATTATTATTATTATTATTATTATTATTAGAAGAAGAAGAAGAAGAAGAAGAAGAAGAAGAAGAAGAAGAAGAAGAAGAAGAAGAAGAAGAAGAAGAGGAGGAGGAGGAGGAGGAGGAGAAGGAGGAGGAGAAGAAGAAGAAGAAGAAGAAGAAGAAGAAGAAGAAGAAGAAGAAGAAGAAGAAGAAGAAGAAGAAGAAGAAGAAGAAGATCTTGCTTAGAATTGTCTTCATTCATTTACCAAAATTATATATAATTTCCTTTTATATTACATTGTGTCTCATTTGTTTGTATTTTCTGATACGGAAAACTTGTCGTCCTTTAAAATCTCTGGTTCAGACTTGGGGATCACTCGGACCATACAAAACGAATACAAATAATAATAATAATAATAATAATAATAATAATAATAATAATAATAGAGACTGCAAACAAAAAAAATTGCCTCCTATTGATATAGCAGTCCCTGCAGACTGCAATGTATATTTGAAGATCTTCAAAAAGCTATCAAAATACAAGGACCTTGAAATCGAAATCTCAAAAATGTGGCACATGGTAAAATCAACAATCCCCATTGTAGTTGGATCCCTCGGATTGTTTGGGAAAGATTCCGGTAGATTAATTGAAGGGATTCCTGGAAGTCCATGCCTTAAAGGAATAAAAAAAATGCTTCTCATGAGTACAGCCCACACCTTACGAAGGGTTTTGTCTATGTAAAATATGTTTTTTTTTTGTTTTTTTTTGTCAGTGGAAAATGTCATATCATTTCTAACCTTAGGTCTCTGGTTGGGACCCGGAAAGAGATGTGTACACACCAGAAATCAAAGGAAATAAAAATAACGATAATAATAATAATAAACTTCATTCAGTAATAAAGAAATCCAACAAATTCAAAAGAGAATTTCAAGTGGCTGAAGAATTGCAAATAATACACCTACTGCAGTGGCAAAGAACCTATAAAAAAGCAAAAGGCAGATAGAATTTACCAGATGCAGAAACGATGACAAGATAAGTCTACATGGTCAACACTTTGCCACTGCCAAACAAGACTATATAAACAAAACCCGTACCCATCAGCGGTTACATAGTGCGAGGTTAAAAACTTCAACCCAAGTATTTATTCTTAGTACACAGCACTAATGATGGCTAACTAAAAATTACCAAGCGCACTTACTGAAAAATTGTGTTAAACCGAAATACAGATTCTGTGATAAATATCCAGAAACAATTGATTATCTTGTATCAGGTTGAATATATAACTTGGAATGATAGGGTGGGTTAGTATCTGCACTGGAAAATCTGTAACTTTTACGGAAAGGACAACTGCAAGAGACCGGTATGACCATCATCCAGGCGGGTTAGAGATAGGAACTGTAACAATTTTGGGACTTGACAATACACACAGACAGAACAAACAAATCTCATCGCTCAGACATCGTGATCAAAGACCACAAAAACAGAATGTACTTTCTCATTGACATGGCAGTTCTTTGAAGATCTTCAGAAATCTATGAAAATACAAGGATCTTGAAATGGAAATCTAAAAATGTGGCATATGAAGACGTCAAAAATTCCAGTTGTATTTAACGCCCTGAGCTTTTTTTTTATTGCAAAGTGTTCTGATAGACTCATTGAATGGATTCCTGGTAGCCTATCTGTTAAAGAAATACAAAAAAATATACTCACAAGTACAGCTCACACATTACGAAGAGCTTTATCGATGTAAAATGTGTGTGATCATAGTTGATTTTTTTGGATTTTTTCGCAAAAATGACCAGTGGAAAATGTCATGAGACCATTTCTGACCGTAGGTCCTGGTTGGGAACAAGAAGGAAATGTGCATAGATCAGAAATCAAAGGAAATAATAATAATAAACTGATCAGAGAAAAATCTCATGAAGCCATTTCAGACCTTAGGTCTCTGGTTGGGATCCGGAAGGAAATGTGTATACAACAGAAATCAAAAGAAATAATAATAATAATAATAATAAACTGATCAGAGAAAAATCTCATGAAGCCATTTCAGACCTTAGGTCTCTGGTTGGGACCCGGAAGGAAATTTGTTTAGAACAGAAATCAAAATAAATAATAATAATAATAATAATAATAATAATAATAATAATAATAATAATAATAATAATAATAACCCAGAAACATAACACGGTAGCGAGTTATGTGCACTGGAAGATATGCAAGAAGCACAAAATAGAAACCACTGAGAGATGACATGAAACGATGTGCCTTTAGAACTTTCCGGACTTTTCTTCATTGAGGAATTTTCCACGTTCTGTTGTTCTTAGAGAGGAGAGACGCTGTTAGCGTGGTTTACTCAAAAAATGTCGAATCTGAAGAGGAAAAAATGATGGATGTTAAACAGAATAAGGAAAACCTGGAAATGGTGTTGCCATTTTGTGCAAACCAGCTGGGAAACGTTTTACTAAAATCAAATCGCAGAAAACCGAGAAATCCTTAATTTCACTACCAAGCTATTAGTGTGGGTCGACGGGTATAATAATAGCAGGGAAAAAAAAGAGAGTACAAATTCAGAACGACTGATAAAATAAAAGAAAAAGACAAGATCAAACCTATTTCAGTTTAAGAATTGGGATTAAATATACAGGCTGTCCATAAAGTTCGTGTGCACTTTAAAAAATTGATAACTTTATTTGTTTTTGCGATAGAAATAATTTGTAAAAAGGATTAGAAAGAAGCAAATCTATATTTTTTAAGGTTTTATTGAAATTTTATTTAAGTTTCCACATGTCCTCCATCATTAGCAATACAAAGGGTAATACGATTTTGCAGTTCACGGAAAACATTTGCCAACTGATTTACTGTAATGACTGAAATCACATGAGTTATTTTAGCCATACTTAAAACTAGGTGCATTACATTTTATAACATTTTTTACAGATTATTTCTATCGCAATTACAAATATAGTTATAATTTTTTTAAAGTACACACGAATTTTATGGACACCCTATATTTACCATGTTTCAGCAAACGAATAATTCCGGACGCATATTGCTCTATGTACTTTTTATAATCAATGCCCCACGAAACAATGTGATAATGTGACTAAAACGCAAGCGGTTACTGGAAGTGAAAGGGAATAAAAAAAAACAAAAAACAAATAAACAACAAATCCAAAAGAGGAAATAAGGAATAAACCGCTACTCTGACTCAAAAGAAAAGTGTATGACATTATTTTAATGCACTGGTTGTCAAAGCCAAGTTCAAAAGCATTTTCAAAATGTTAAAGCCGGACAACATCAGCAGCAACTTGATAACAATCAGAAATAATCAGAAATAATCGCGAAAATCGCTCGATCAAAACTATTTGGACGATATTAAGATTCATTGGAATTTGGCGCACGCTGACTTGTTCATAAACAAGAAACGTCAGATAGGAATTAAAAGAAAATCCTCTTCAATTATCAAGCTTGTATCAATGGCAACCTATATATTTATTTCTATACATTTCCTATTAGACGCCATTGTTATTACTTCAAACATTATTATTACCGTATACTCTACTCGGATTTCAAATAGACGTCTCATTTTTATTTTAAACAGTATGTATTACGTCTACCGGTCTGCGCATTCTAAAAATCTTAATACAAAAAATGTGCTCTCCGGTATCCACCATAATATCTTTTGAAGCAATATATATATATATATATATATATATATATATATATATATATATATATATATATATATATATATATATATATATATATAGTCTTAAAGTGTGCTATATTTATGGGAGAAAGTGCTCAATATCAGAGATAGAACGTGTGTAAATATAAAAGTGAACATAGAAGTCAATACTTAGAAGCGACAGTCTGTTTCATGCTAGATGCAATGGTCGGGCCACGAGTGCTGTTATTTTTTTCTATAATAACAGCACTCGTGTCCCGACGATTGCATCTAGCATGAAACAGACTGTCGCCTCTAAGTATTGACTTCTATGTTCACTTTTATATATATATATATATATATATATATATATATATGAAATAATAATAATTAAGTAATTCATCGAGTCTAGAGGAAAGCTAAACAGTCTGCAGAAAGCACTGGACGGCCGTTTCGTCCTATATTTGGGACTCATCAGCAGTGCGCATCCCCTACCGAGAATTGAAACCGTGACATTTACGTTATTAGGCAAACGTAATACCAACAGTTCCAACTTGTCTCGGTGACGAAGAGTTAGCGAATCAGACTCGATATAGCGCCGCTCGATCACATATTCCGTGGTGGAACTCATCCGAGTTTCTCGTTTACCCATAGGACTGTGCCTCCCCATATATATATATATATATATATATATATATATATATATATATATATATATATATATATATATATTGGGTCTACCATGAAACGGCCTGTCGCCTCTAAGTGTTGACTTCAATGTTCACTCTTATATTTACACACGCTCTCTCTCTGATTTATCCCATAAATGTACGACACCTTAAGACTATATTTCTTCCAAAGTAAACATCGGGCATTTTCTGACGGAATCACTAACTTGTCTGAGAATGAATATTTGGAAATTGCAACCATTAAGATTAATTGACACAAAACGTCTCGTTTTTAATATATATATATATATATATATATATATATATATATATATATATATATATACAAGGTAACCAAAAAAGTTCTGTCCGTTTTTTGATTAGTCATTGAATGAATTTGAAATATATACGAAATGCGTGTAGCAATTGTTTTCAAATTCGGACAGCCGGAAGTAGGAACATCAGATGTTATCAAAAACGCGGGCACCGTGCCCGGCCATCAGTCATAAGCCGGACAGCTGTGAGAAGGATGGAAGTGTCTAGAGATCTCGTTCGGTGCTGTTTGCTTTACGACATCAAAGTGGGCTTATCAGCAGCTGCATCAAGTCGACGCATATGTCAAGCGTTTGGGGATAGTGCTGTGGATGAACGTACTGCAAGGCGTTGGTTTCGAAAATTCAAGTCGAGAGATTTGTCTCTCCATGATGAGCCTCACAGTGGACGACCACAAGTCTTGAATGACGGAGTCCTGAAGGCGGGCATTGAAGAGGGCAGTAGTCTAACGTGTGGTGAACTTGCAAGACAGTTCAACGTTTCCGATGAAACAGTTAGACTTCACCTGTACCGCCTAGGTAAGACGTACAAACAGAGAAAGTGGGTTCCGCAAACGCTGTTGGAGGTCCACATGGGACAACGTGTGGCAGCCTGCGTATCGCTGCTTTCTCGCCACTGTACCGCATCCTTATTCAATCGAGTGCTTACCAGTGATGAAAAGTGGGTTCTGTACGAAACTCCCAAGCGTTCCAGACATTGGTTGTCTCCTCAGGATGCTGTCCCTCACACCGCAAGACCGCCTATGCACCCAACAAGATTATGCTTTGTGTCTGGTGGACACGTCGTCAAGTGGTTCATTATGAACTGCTACCAACGGGCCAAACGGTCACTGGAGACCTATAATCGCAGCAATTGAAACGTGTGCAACAGGCATTGCGCCAGAAGGAGCCAGCACTGGTGAATCGCAAAGGTGTGCTTTTCCTCCATGACAACGCCAGGCCGCATGTCGCGCGAGTGGTCAGGGATACCATACAGCAACTTGGGTGGGAGGCTTTGTGCTATCCACCTTATTCACCTGACCATCGCCATCCGATTACCACCTCTTCCACTCCCTGGATAATCATCTTCGTGGGAAATCCTTCACCAATGAAGCAGACTTGTGCAAAGCCCTCACGAACTTCTTTGCGTCAAAATACCCCGAGTTTTACCGCAAGGGCAGTGAAAAGCTGGAGACACATTGGCAGAAGGTGCTGGATGCCGATGGCGATTACTTCGAAGACTAAATATAAGTTACACATACTGTGAAGCATTTTCTTTTTTACCTTTCAAAACGGAGAGAACTTTTTTGGTTACCTTGTATATATATATATATATATATATATATATATATATATATATATATATATATATATATATATATATTGCTGATACCTCCTATATATATATATTGCTTCAAAGGATATCGATCATAATAATATTTGCCTTAAATAACATTTACTGCTTAAATACACAAATCTGATATTTTGCAAACGCGGTCAGCACATTGTGGCCGTGTTCATAGTTGATATTATTGAGTGTGAGCTGATGGTGGTCGGAAAATAGAGCAGACCTCTAACTCTAGATACATAGATAAAATACATACATCCATTTAAAAGTAAAAATAAAATTGTTCCTTGATAGAAAGCACTCGGACATACAGAAGATTCCGACAATTTCTACATAATTTATGTTAAGAAAAGAAGAAAATTATAAGAGCCCAAGAACAATTATATATATATATATATATATATATATATATATATATATATATATATATATATAGTACATTCACAAATTAATAATGGCTATTTTCTCCGAACGTCGATTTCTCTTTTTTTTGCATGGAGGGCTTATATATCATTCAGTCCTCCCATACTCCCATCTGTGTATATTCTAAGTGCAACTGGGTTGTCCACAAGTTTACATATCAGAAGCTGCCTCTGACATCACGTGAATATGTATCTGGTGTCTTGGATGCTACCTTCCTGCTTAATCCGCTGATTCACCTAACTTCTCTTATGCTCTGGTGTAGCACTGACAACAATGCCTTATATATCTTTGAGGATGAGCTCTATATTGTGATAATCACAAATGAATTTCCCTTATAACAAAAGTTTCTTATTGATATTAAAATTCTATTCACGTCTTCCTCACAAGACGAATTCATTAAAATTAATTTATTAATCAATTTGGTTTTTAAAATTTGGTGGAAAATAAGAGACATGTCATGTAATTCCAATGCGAATTGCAATTTAAAAAATTATCGAATATAACAATACTTCTAAAATTCAGTTTAAATGATGCACGGCCTTTCCAAATTGTATATGAAAATCATACTGATAGAGAAACTAGGAAGATTCCATCATCAGTCTATCACAGACGATTGGGCAACGATAAACGGATGTCCCCCCAGGGAAGCCCCGCACCATGAGAGACTATTGGGCCTTAAACTTATCCCAAACCTTAAATGGAACGCTTAAATACGATCCATTGCCAAAGATTCATAAAAAAAATGGTCGGCTCCCTGTAGCGCTCCAATAAGTACTTGACCCGTTATGCCATTATCTACCTTTACAAGAACCAGATCAGGTCGAAAATGGAGTACTGTTGTCATGTTTGGGCGGAAGCTGCCAATACCTCACTATACAGATTTGATAGAGTCAAAAAGTGTCTCTGAGCCCTTGAGGGTTACAGATTATTCTTCTTTGGGAAAAATCTTTCTGGCTGGAACTTCTTCTTTACCAATGGAATAACCGACCGATCCTACATGGCATGGTCCGTCATAACTAAAAGGTTGTAACTCGTTGAACAAAGCTTCATCTAAACACTTGCCAGGAAACTGACCAGTCCTCACTTTCTGGTCTTGATAGAGTTCAAAGGCGTCACCGAATTATGGATGATGAGTTATTGTCCACCCTCCAAACTCTCTCTCTCCCTCACAGGCGGGGTGTGGCCAACCTCTCGCTACTCTATGGCTACTTCCACTGTAAGTGCTTTGATAAACTGGTTCGAAAAATCTTCATAGCAAGGGCACGTCATGCCACTTACATAGAATCAAACCACCCACATTCCCCCCGTATTCCATCGGTGAGAAGCCAGTTCCACTCGAACAGCTACTTCCCTTCAAACACTGATCTATGTCCAAATTGATAATCACGCTAGATAACACGCTTTATTCCAAAAGCTGTAACTAATAGTTGCTCAAAATAGTTGCAGTATAAACCGCAGGACTCTGTGGGTGTTGAATAAACACAAATGCTCCTGAGCAAGCGTCTGCAGTAGGGATTGGTTAGCCGCTCTAGTAGACGGGTATCCTCCAATAAGAGTGGCCAGCTATACAACCTTAATCTGCTCATGTCTAGGGTTAATCGTTATCGCCCGCTCATATCCGTATAAACTACATCTTAACGTAATCTTCTACCCGAGTGGATCTCGGTCCTTATACAGGGTGAAACTTTCTGTAAAAAAAAAAAAGAAGAATATCCTCCTCTGAGAGGGACAACGTGTGAATTTTGGAGATGAGGAATTATAATTATTATACGCTGATTTATTCGGACTAGTATCTTCATCTTGTTTGTTATAGTCATAACATCTGAATTTTGAAGATGAATTGTCAGCATGCTCTGATTTAATCGATCTATTGCCTTCATCTTGGCTGTTATAATCCCGTTAGTATTTTAATGGTGAGAAATTATAATTATTATACACAGATTTATACAGACTAATGTCCTTATCTTTGTTGTTATAGTTATATCTTCGTTTGAATTTTGAAAATGAGTAATTTTCATTATTATACACTGTGTGTTCTCATTTTGTGACTTTCGTAGTTGATACTCTTCCGATAATTACGAGAGATGTCTGAAGAAGGGCGGAGTGTACACCGGCCGAAACGTCGTGATTATAACAGCCTAAAACATGACAGCTGTCCGAGTCGATCAATGTATGATGCTGATTCCTCGTCTCAGAAAGTCAGAGAAAAACCACCGTCATCGTGAGACATCCGTTCGAGGGAAGATCATAGACACATTTCCTGTCACTTGGTGCGACAATGTTTTGATGTATTCTCATAGTTGGGAAGACGCCATTTTCAAAATGGCTTCTTAAAATCGAAGATTTACTCTGTTGGCATTTGTGCTCCTCTCTCTGCCTAAAAGAGGAAATCTCACTTTTAGATAATGACGAGCAGAACTTAATTGGCAGTTTGTGACTCACGACAAGAAGACACTTTATTGCTTCTCTGTTTGTTTGTATTATTATTATTATTATTATTATTATTATTATTATTATTATTATTATTATTATTATTTATTTCATGGAAGTAGAAAGGAAAGGAAAAGAATAATATACTGAGAAGCAGGAACGTTGTTTAAAGATCAGGCAGCAGAGAAGTTATTGTTCGTCTGTGTTTGCGAACATATCTACTCCAATAGCTTCATGTCTCGCACATCTCGCCTATGGAACTCCCTTCCCTATTACTGTTTCCCTGACAAATACAATCTCCAACGGTTTAAGTGTAGCGTCAATCGACATCTCCAGTTGCCTTGATCTATCCACTTCCCTTCTCCACATTCTTTCATTTTTCATTCCTATCTGCTCTCGCTCCGGATCTTTTGTGGTCCCCTTGCCTTGATCGACCCACTGTCTTTCTCTTTCTCCACATCCACTCCCTTGCCACTCCTATCTGCTCTTCCTCCAACCCTTCTTTAACCCCTTGCGTGATAGTGGCCTCCGGCCTTGCTTAGGGTGATATGATTAAAAAAAAAAAAAATATCAGGCTCCGTATGGAAATCTGTACACCAAAAGAGTAAAATTAATAGTCAGTCAGTTATGTGCCATGCGTGATACACGCGTAGGCGATCATGTATCTTTCGATAAATGACTGACGAGGCAGACTTTTTTCCAGCAGTAGGTTGCCATTCCTTTCTCCGGTAAACCAGTTGAAATCCAAGACTATAGAACCCGGTCTCTCCTGCTGGGGGAGAAGAAGTTGTTTCCCACCTTTCCCAACGGTATTAGCACGTAAGTGAATGTAATGGATTCGACTGGAAAGTCAGTCAGTCAGTTATGTGCCATGCGTGATACACGCTTAGGCGATCATGTATCTTTCGATACATGACTGACGAGGCAGATTTCTCCCGCTCTAGGTTGCCATTTCTTTCTGCGATAGACCAGTTGCCAGCCATGGCTATAAAGCCCGGTCTGTCCTGCTATTTACCCATAGCCGGGGAGGAGAAGAAGAGGATTCATACCTTTCCCAAGGGTATTAGCACGTAACTGACTATAATGTATTCGACTGGTATTCGAACTCGGATCTCAGATTCAGTTATGTGCCATGCGTGATACACGTTTAGGCGATCATGTATCTTTCGATACATGACTGAAGAGGGAGATTTTTCCCCACAGTAGGTTGCCATTTCTTTCTGCGGTAGAACAGTTGCCATCCAAGACTGTAGGACGCAGTCTGTCTTGCTATTTAACCATAGCTGGGGGGAAGACGAGGATTTATAACTTTCCCAAGTGTATTAGCAAGTAAGTGAATGTAATGGATTTGAATGGATTCGAACTCTGATCTCTTATTCCTCAATTCATTAAAATGTGTGCATGCGTGTGTGGTTTCAGTGGGTTGTATCATGCGAAGACAAATCACCTTAATTTCCATCAGTCCGTTTCGTGCCAGACGGAATACACGATTTTCGACTCCTGACTAACGTGGAAGAAGATATTCCCGCAGTAGACTGCCGTCCGTATTTTTTCTGCGGTAGGCCGGTTCTCAACCCAGGTTATAGGACCTGCTATGCATTTATAGTTGAGGGTGAAGAGTCTAGTCTATCTGCACTCAAGAAAATGTAAGGAAGTCGAACTCGGCTCTCCGGTTACTCATTCCCGGACGATACACAGGGTGTCCCTAGAGTCTGGACACATAGGCAAAAGTTCATATTTTCAAGATATTAAATGTTCCACAACATTTTAATGAATTTGAATATTAATAAATAGCATCTTCAATATAATTTCTATCATTTGTGATGTAAACGTTGATGCACTTTGCAAGATTTAAGTGAACTCGATGCAATAACTCCACATTACCATGAATTTTACCACATTCACACTTTATGCGTTCAATCAAATGGGTTGCATCTGTGAGTTTCATTGAGCACACCTTCTCTTTTAGCATATCCCAGAAAAAGAAGTCAATTCTTTCTTTCGATAAGGCAATGTTTCATCTGTGGAGGTAAAAAAAAATATAGTTACAGAGATTTCCTTTGTGCCCAGTTCTTGGGAAATACTGTACATTATGCCACCTTGCATATCCAAAAATCTTAAGATAATCCATGAAAAATATGAGACTGAATGATATCAAAATAATTGTGGGGGGGGAGCAAAAATCGTTATTATAATTTCCTTGCTTTAGAATATGGTATATATACACACACACACGCATATATATATATATATATATATATATATATATATATATATATATATATATATATATATATATATATATATATATGATTCTTAATAAATATAACAATAAATATCTATTATGTCTGATCAGGAGCCGTTGGCACACACACGCACATGGACACACACACATACACACACGCACATGCACACACACACACACGCACATGCACACACACACACATACACACACGCACATGCACACACACACACACGTACATGCACACACACACATACACACACGCACATGCACACACACACACACGCACATGCACACACACACATGCACACACACACATACACACACGCACATGCACACACACGCACATGCACACATACACACACGCACATGCACACACACACATACACAAATACATATAATGAATGCACTAACATTTTGAAAACTGGAACTCGGAAAATTCGCTGATGCCTGTGTTCTAGTCTCGTATACATACATACATACCTATATATATATATATATATATATATATATGTGTGTGTGTGTGTGTGTGTGTGTATGTGTGTGTGCGTGTGTGCGTGCGTGTAAATCATGGTTATGCCTCTGTGAGCATGTATATGATATATATATATATATATATATATATATATATATATATGTGTGTGTGTGTGTGTGTGTGTGTGTGTGTGTGTGTGTGTGTGTGTTTGTAAATTTGAGGGTATGCCTCTGTGTGCATGCATGTGTGTAGTCTTAAATGTGTCTGCAAATACGGGTCTGTGTTTGTGTGTAAATGGCACCAGCTGATCGATTATCGAATTCAATTAACATATATATTTAGAAAGACATATAATTGTCCGGAGAGCAATCGAGAGAGAGAGAGAGAGAGAGAGAGAGAGAGAGAGAGAGAGAGAGAGAGAGAGAGAGAGAGAGAGAGAGAGGGGGGGGCGGTGCAGAGAGAGAGAGAAAGAGAGAGAGGGCGGTGCAGAGAGAGAGAGAGAGTGTGTGTGAGAGAGAGAGAGTGAGAGAGAGAGAGCGAGCGAGATGAAGTGCCATTTGAAATTATGTGCATGCACATTTAAGTAAGTATGCGTGCTGGTTCGCCCAGAGGGTTTTCAGCTCAATATATTATACAATTATCTGGCGCTCAAGGGTTAGCAGCGGCGCCAACGATGTGATCTCCAGTTTCTTTCAAAGTGATTAACACAGAAGAGGTTGTGGGGGTGGCAGCTTTTTATAGATTTATCCGCGTCCTGTGTTCAGTCGTTAACCTTTACCACAAACACAGTCAGGCTTTTGTAGTTCTTTGTCAAATTAATACCCGACTTGCCAATGGAAACTGGACTAGTTCAGAACCAACTATGGCCGGATACTTAACTCCCGATGGACTTTATCAAAACTTGCAAGTCAATTCTTTTTGATTTTACAAAAATATATTTATTCATCATGTTTTTTAAGTATATGAATAAAAACAAATACATTTTATTTTGTAAATTCACGTAAGGCTAAATTTTTTCAATGTCCCCGCCTTACTTCAATAGAACAAAGTAGTGTATAACATGTAACAAATGGTTACCAGGCTTTTGTAAATATTACTGAAAATGACATGTACAAGATTAGCCGTAATATTTAATTTGCATGATAATTTGTAAAAGTATATATTTAGAGGTACCTTTACTGATTTACAAAAAATTAGCATACCAGGATGAAACATGCCGCAAACTTAATAAAAGCAAAGTTTTATCGGCAAGATTTTTATTTTATATTTTTGAGTGGAAAGACCAAATGATTATTTGATTATTAAATTATATTTTTTCATCGTTTTCAGAACGTTCAAAATTTTAGTTAAATAGCTTCTCTTTCTTTTTCGTCAACGTGTAGGCCAAAGATTAGTATAGAAAATTATAGGGTCTTTTGTTACGTTGACAAAAACAAATCATTATCAGATTTTAATGAAACGTTCAAGACTTATTCACAAATGAATTAAATTATTTTAGAAATATTTTACTTATATCTCTTACTTATTTTTTGAAATTTCGAGGAATTAAATTTTGTGCCATTTAAGGTTTATATTGGTTAAAATCAGATTCTCCTTGGAGAATTTAAATTATCAATTTTTTTTAAAAACACGATCATTAGTTATTGAAATAATCTATTAATCGTAAAATAAAAGATGCATAAAAACTATTTAATTAAAAAAGTTTAAATTGCCTTTATGCATAAGATATATTATGGACAGAAGAAATTGGTTTTGATGAATAATGGAATTTTACGAGATTTGTTTCATATTTAAAAAAAAAATTAATCAGAATAATCTGTAAAGTTTAAAATCTTTTAAAATTCTGTATTAATTTGTGCCTGTTAGGTGATATTGTTATTAAGAAAAAATTATATTTACTAATCATAAATATACATTTTTAGCACAATTCACCAAACACCAATATTTTAAAAATAATTTTGAATTCTTTTGTGTGCATAAACGTGCCGATTTTTTGTAAATACGTGTGTTCATACACGACATTATCATACAATAGCTACTATAACTTTAGTATTTTTAAAGCCAAAGTACCTAAAGTCCAATAAAACTTTATATTACAGAGAATGTTTGCCTAAATTATATAAAAATGGCACTCACATTATATACCTGAAGTAAATTTCACAGTTATATCTACCGTAGAAAAGCATTAGATAAATTTCCGTCTGTTATTCAAACTATCATCGTGTCAACACGTAAAATAAACAGCGACCGTCGTGGTAAAAAATGTATTTCTGCGATATTTTAAAATTAAAGTAGTATTTGTTTCAAATGAGATTAATTAAACTTTAAATCAGCTAATATTCCTCAAAAAAAGTTTTTAGAAATGTATGTATTTTTGAAAGATTTGTTAATAAAGACAATTACGTTATAATCACAGCTGACTAAAAATGGCATTAAAATAAGTGATGTTTAGCGATTTCTGAACGCAAACTCCTTCCAGACATTTTAAATTAGTTTTGAAATACAGCCAAGTATTTTATTTATTGGAAATATTGAATTTAATGTATTAGCGTGAAATTAAACTAAAATAAAAGCTTCAAGAAAGATTTTTCAATTTTTAAAATTTATTTTAAACCGTAGGTATCGCGAATTTTTGTAGGTACCTACATAGAATTGTGGACAGAATTATTTAACCACATCAATAATTATAAATAAAGCTGTAAAACCTCAAATTTCCATGGAAACTTCATGTGCATTTTTAGGCAAATGAAGAAATAATGGATTTGAAAGAATGTGCAGTGATGGCCACAACAAAATTTGTAATTTAATATCAAACAATAATACAAAAAACACAAAAAGTCATTTAACAGTTTACAGAATTATTAGCCCTCTTGCCTCAATCATCAATTTTGTAACAATTATACTTGATTATTGCCATTAATCATTTTTGACGGATGATTACAAGATCACTACACGTACTGATAGGTATTTTGCTCCATTTTTCCTTGGCAAGAGTTTTTAGTACTTTCAAATTCGAAGAACTTCTTTCCCTCATTTTTTCTTTAAATATGCCCATAAATTTGCAATGGGGTTTAGTACATGCCTTTGTGTGGGATATGCTAATACCTTCATTTTGATTTTATCTAAGTATTTTGTAACAATTCGTACCGTGTGTTTCGGGTCATTGTCATGTTGGGACGTCCAGTGACGACACAAAGACAACTTTCCTACACCGTTTCATATTATTTTTAAGAAGAATCAAACACTGCTCTTTATCCATGATCCCCTGTATTCTCAGTAGTTCTCCTGATGCAGAAACAACAAAACATCCCCTGGGCAGAATTCATCCACCACCGTGCTTAATTTTAGGGAGAGTATTTTTTGGTTTGGGAGCTTCATTCATTTCCCTTCATGCATGTTGGGAGTTCATGTGACCACATAATTCTAACTCTATGACCATAAAACAGAGTTCCAATATTTACACCCATCAGTATCTGTCTATATTTCTGAGATTAGGTATTATGTACACTATTTACATTATTCAGACTATTGTCCTAATCTTTGTTGCCATATTTATTACAACGTTTCGGCCCTTCAGTATCTGTCTATATTTCTGAGATGAGGTATTATGTACACTATTTACATTCTTCGGACTATTGTCCTCATCTTTGTCGCCATATTTATCCCAACGTTTCGGCCTTTCATTATCTGTCTATATTTCTGAGATGAGGTATTATGTACACTATTTACATTATTCGGACTATTGTCCTCATCTTTGTCGCCATATTTATTACAACGTTTCGGCCCTTCAGTATCTGTCTATATTTCTGAGATGAGGTATTATGTACACTATTTACATTCTTCGGACTATTGTCCTCATCTTTGTTGCCATATTTATTACAACGTTTCGGCCTTTCAGTATCTGTCTATATTTCTGAGATGAGGTATTATGTACACTATTTACATTCTTCGGACTATTGTCCTCATCTTTGTTGCCATATTTATTACAACGTTTCGGCCCTTCAGTATCTGTCTATATTTCTGAGATGAGGTATTATGTACACTATTTACATTCTTCGGACTATTGTCCACATCTTATGATCAGGTTTTGTGTATTATGTCTTATTATGCTCTTTTCCAAGCATTGTATAATGGATTTAGTTTCAAGAGAAAATATAGAAAAATCTGTTCAACTTTTGGATATATTTTTTCATCATATTTGTCATATATTGTAAAGGCACATGATAAAGCGAAATAAGCATTCGTTTTCTTTTAGGTATAACAATATATGTTTGAATAATGATCTGCTGCCCCTATACACTATACATATATATATGTATGTATATACATACATACATATAAATATATATATATATATATATATATATATATATATATATATATATATATATATATATAAAACAAACAAAAAAACAAGCAAAATAATTTGACATAAATAAATAAACAAATAAGCGACTTCCGGTAAAAGTAACCGCCAAAATATACCACCCATAATGCACCACTGACCCTTATATAAACAGCCGAGAAAAATAACAGCACTAGTCGCCTGACGACTGCACTAGCATGAAACAGACTGTCGCCTCTAAGTGCTGACTTCCATGTCCACTTTTATATTTTATATTATATATATATATATATATATATATATATATATATATATATATATATATATATATATATATATATGATAGCGCAGTGTGATTGCTGATGTGTGCGTGTGTGTGTGTATGTGTGTGTGTAGATAGATAGATAGATAGATAGTTAGATAGATCAAATAATATAAATCTAATTAAAATTCGGCAATGCAGTGTTTAGTTATAAATTATTATTTAGATAATAAATAATAGATATATTTTGAATAATAGAAAAATATTAACAGCATATAACTCTTAATTCATACAAAAATGAAATTTTAATGTTCTGGGATTTTCGTTTAAAATCTCTAAATAAACCACTGAACTTGTCCACGAAAATAAATTTAAATAAATAATCTTCTAAGATCAAAATAAAATTATAGGGAATATAAAGAATATTAAAAAAATATCCTGTTTCTGGATATATAACATAAATTTATACTTCATAAAATAAAAATAAAAAAAACTGATTACCGATAAAAAAAATATTTTAAGTTAAAACCTGATTAGATCGAAATAAAAACTAAGCAGTCTTTTTTTTTTAAACATAAAACAAAAAACCTAACAAAAAATCTTATAAAAACAGAAGCTAAACCTAAACAAAAAAACAAAAAAAACTGAGTCAAAATACACCGGTGATGTTTTGAACTTAATAATTATCTCCCTTTAGTGATTGCATCTTGATTCCCCTATGAAAGAGATCAAACAGTGACTTCACACATTAAAAGCCCTAATTTGTTTATAATCTTTTTGTCAGTTCGTAATGCAGATCTTTGAAAATAGGAATTACGACTCATTAAATTTTAATTGCAAGATATTATCATAATTAGGATAAATTGCTTCAATCATAAATGACAGTCTCATCCATACGAGACTGAAGCTAATAAATATATTCCGGCTTACTAGCTATTTACGGTGAGAAAATAGATTAAATAAATTTTTTTTAAAAAGTATCACAAAACATGAAGTTCGCTTCATTATAAAGTGTTGGCGATTATATTTGAGTAGAAACGTTATCACAGGCGATACAACATTCACCAGTGCGCATGTGCAATCACGAACGTATTCGCTAGCTTCCGTGGTTGACATTTTTTTAAATAATTCTTTAACTGTAGAGTCGTAATAAAAAAACAACAACACATTCTTATCCAATTCGTGTTCAATTCCTTCGTCAAGAACATAATCGGCGGGATGTTTAATTTCAATAATTTCTACCCAGTACAAGAATGTAGGAAAATGAGTCGTCCTTGATTTTTGTATTAGAAATCCGAACGTTCGAATAATAAAATAAAAGTAAAGAATAATAAAATAAAAGTAAAGAAACATGGCCACGTCATATTTAAATAAGCCTTTTTTTTATTTACAAACATATATACATGAAATTAAAGCAGTATAAAGTATTAAAAGTAGTCTTTTATTGAGTTAAAAACTTTGGTAGTTGGTGTAGTAAAAACAAAACCAGTGAATAACGTTATACCAAAGATTTATGGCACTTTAGTCTGACTACTCGTCTGTGGACTCAACATTGGACGAAACATAACTATAATTAACTGACACTCCCGCCTTGATTGGAGTTAAATGCTTACCACACACACACACACACACACACACACACACACACACACACATATATATATATATATATATCAGGTCATCCCATAAGTTCTGTCCGAATAAAATTTGAATAAAGAAAACAAGTGACCAAATGTTACATTTAATTACAGATTCAATCAACAATGTATTTTCCCTGATTATCTATGACTTCCTTCCATCTATTGACAAGCTTACTAATTCCATTACTGTAAAATTATTTTGGATTTGATTCGAAGAACTCACAAATGTCAGTTTTAACCTCTTCCTGTGTTACAAAAGCTGTTTCTTCCAAATGATTCTGTAAGCTTCGAAACAAATGGTAGTCTGAAGGGGCAAGGTCGGGAGAATAAGGTGGATGAGGAATTTTCTCCCAACCAAGTTCTTCGATCTTTTGTGACGTGATTCTTGCTGTGTGTGGTCGCGCATTGTCCTGACGAAACATCACCCGTTTTCGATTCACTAGAGCAGGTCTTTTTTTCCCTCAAAGCTTGGTTCAAACGCTCTAATTGCTGACAGTATATTTGAGCATTAATTGTTGCATTAGGTGGTAAGAATCCAAAGTGGATTATTCCTTGGCAATCCCACCAGATTGAAAGAAGAAACTTTTGCCCATGAAGTTCCCTTCTCGGCTGTGTCTGGGGTCCTTCCCCTTTACCAAGCCACTGTCTACGACGCTTAACATTTCGATAAAAGATCCCTTTTTCGTCGCCAGTCACAAAAAAGGTGAAACAAGTTGGAGAGAATGGAGAGAAGAGCAGATGTCAACTCTGGAATTGAGGTTGTTTTCAGACAATTCATGAGGCACCCATTTTCCAAGTTTAGGAACTTTTCCAAGTTGTTGAAGATGACGATGAGCAGTTGTATGGTTTGAACTGAGAACCACTGTCAATTCCTCAACTGATAAAGCAGGATTTTCTTCAAGGGCTGCTTCAAGAAGCTTTTCATCAAACTTAACTGGACGTCCGGTTCGATCTTCATCTTCAAGGGTAAAATCTCCACCTCTGAATTTTGCAAAACATCTTCTGCAAGTTCTTTCATTCACACATTCCTCCCCATCAACTGAGTGAATGTTTCTAGCCGCTTCGGCTGCTGAGTTTCCTTTCTTGAACTCATAAAGCATTATATGCCTCAAATGATTCTTGGGTTCTTCCCTGTTAGCAGGGTTTTAATCAAACACAATTTAATTTTATTGTTCTCTGAAATAAAATTCGATCAGTTTAAATGCATCTAAACATAGAAATAATGTCCAGCTCCATTAGACATTGTAAAATACTCTTTAAATTTCGTTCATTTAAAAAAAATTAAAATTCGGACAGAACTTATGGGGTGGCCTAATATATGGTGGACCCTCCCGTCATATTCGACGTATGAGGGTGAAGCAGCTCAGTTCCTAGGAACCGACAGCCAGACACCAGCACATATGATTCGATTATAGTGGTGAAGGTTTTGTGCAGAACCACCCACACTTTCTGAAGGGGCGGATACAGGGATCCGGTGATCTACGTGCCATAAGGTCCCCAAATGACACTCCGCAGGTTTTGAATTCAGAATTGTAGCTGAAGGGTGAAGAATAGGATTAATATCTTTCGCAAGAATATTAGCACCTAAGTGAATGTAATAGATTCGCCTAGAATTTGAATTCCTATTTTGAAACTTTGTCGGTGTGTTTGCAAACGGTCCTAACTTCTGTCGTCTAATAATTGATGTTAAACTTCAATTAGCATCCAGATTTGTAATCAACCTTTGTTAACGCCATCCTTTCGACTGAAGGATGAAGGAACAAGGAATGAGGGTGGTGCTGAGCATACACAAAGCCAACAAGAAAAAATACAGCGTAGACCAGCGGTAAGCAATAAAATCTCTTAACTTACATTATTTACATTATTTACACTATTTACATTATTATTATTGTTATTATTTCTTTTGATTTCTGACGTGTACACATTTCTTTCCGTGTCCCACCCAGAGACCTAAGGTTAGAAATCGCTCCATGACACTTTCCACTGACAAAAACAAAATTACATAGATATAGTCCTTCGTAAAATGCGGACTGTACTTGTGAGAACAATTTTTTGTATTTCTTTGAGGCATGGGATTCAAGGAATTCCTTCAATTAGTCTACTGGAATCTTTTTCAAACAATCCTACAGCTCCAACTACAACAGGGATTGTTGATTTTCCTATTGTCCTCATCTTTATATTTATCTCAAAGTTTCGGCCGTTGTACGCTCCGGCCTTCTTCAGGTGGTTGGAATGTCGAACTGAACTCTTTATTTCACTCGCTGTTCTAATTCCACGTGTCATGTCTAATGGATATCAGTTATCAGTTATCTCCTGTTAACTCCCCTCTCCAAGTTCTCCACTGCCTTAACCAGGTATTGAACTCACACTCTTTGGGTCCCGTCACTGGATAACTAACGCCTTTATGCACTTGAGGATATCTGTGTATGAATTTCTGGATATTATAAACCTAATGTCTTCAGCAAACATTTTTTACCAGTGCTCATATTGCAATTTTTGCTGTTATCACTGAATTTTTTTTTTAACAGAGCTCATATTCCCATTTTCGTTATTATTGCTTTTCTCTGGCACTCCTTATTACTGGTTCCCATATTGTATGCATTTCTATGCTTGGTCGGCTAAGGAGATTTTTGTGGCCTAGCATATGTGCTGATTCCTTAAGTTTACGAATTTTCCAATGATGTCCTTTGTCTATGATTTCAACCTGATCCTACTGAGGGCGGTGATCTCCCTTTTCTCTTCATATGTGTTCAGCCACGCCTGATTTTTCCACTTCTCCTCGTCTCATAGCTTTCTGGTGTTCTTAAAGCCTTACGTTAAGAGGCCGGCCTGTCTCCCTTTTATATTTCTTTCCACAGCTGCACGGGATGACGTACACACAGTCTTTAGTCATGTTCTCCTCTGGGGGGGGGGTCTTATTCGGGAGAGATATCTGCGAAGTGTCGTCCAGCTTTTGATGGTTGTCCGAATGTTATATGGACCGCAGATCCTTTGTATTTTCTCTGATAACCCCTTCACATAAGGCAGGGAGACTTTTCTGAGTGTTGCTGTCCTCCTCTTGTTAGACATGGCACGTGGAAAAAGAACAGTCTACCCCAGCGAACGAAATAAAGGGTTCAGTTCGACATTCTAACCACCGGAAGAAGGCCGGAGCGAACAACGGCTGAACCGTTGTGAAAAATATGGTAATAAAGATGAGGACAATAATCCGATTAATGTAAATAGTGTACATAACACCTCATTTCAGAAATATACACAGTTACATTATTTACTGTTGTTTTTATCTTTGTTGTTTTTTATCACAGCGTTTTGGTCATTCTTCCTTTCGGTGTCTGCTGATGAAGTAAATTTAGGTAGGTTAGCTTTAAGGTTCCAAGTTCCCTACACAGAATTGTCCCACGGGACAATACTTGAGTTGATTAGAACAATGTTTGCTGCATTTTGTGACATAATAAATGTGAGTTTAATCTTTGGGCTGGGCAGTGTGGACTTGATCTCAGTGGAAACGGGGTGAACAATAACAGGGCAAATTAAATAAGGATCTCTGTTCGAAATGCCCTGTAGGATAACCATCGATATACACCTAAGGAAGACCGGCGTGCAGAACGATCGAAAAGTCGACAAAACAGCAAGAAAGGTGAGGACGAAAGTTCACAGGCAAATAATGCAATCCAGACAGAAAAAGATGGGTGGTGTTGCTCATTTATAAAAGACAGGAAGCAGTGGAGAGCCAAGTTCGCTCAAGACGCCGTTTGAGAGTCTTTACCACAATAAAACGTTAATTTTTTTTAAGCATTACACCTCAAGCGAGTCGGAAATGTCACTAGCACATAAGATATTACAGAGGGTGAGAGCAAGAGTAAAGAGGGGTGTTTGAGGAAAGGATATAGAGAAGGACAGTGATCAGGATCAAGGCATCAGAAGATCTCGATTGGCATTACATTTGAGTATTTGAAGTTCTATAGCTATCAGGGAAGCAAGTAGGAAGAAGGGAATTCCATTGTCAGGAAGTACAAGAGAAGCTGTTGGAGTAGAAGAGGCTGTTATATTTAACTGTTTCGACAGGGAACGGCTGGGACCGCGATGCAAACTTAGTAGCACGCTTAAATTTATGCAGTTGGGGTACCAGTGAAAGTAGCTCGTCAGAGCAGTTGCCATGAAAATATTTGTAGAAAAGACAGAGGAAAGATACATCACATCTGTGAAAAAGTCACTGTAGACGAGATGCGTGTTGAGGACGTATCACATGCATATCTATCTCTGGATTTTGTCGAGGACCTCGAGACAAAACAGCGGGGACACCTGACTATATATGGCAAAAGTTTCCTTGCGGTAGATGAAGCTATTGATTCAATCTATTTTTTCCAACTCAGGGGCAGAGAGTTGCGTTCTGATGGCAGGCAGGAGAGTTGCATTCATGCAGTTTGGGAACCAGTGAAAGTAGTTCATCAGAGCATTTGCCATGAAAATACTTGTAGAAATGGCAGAGGGAAGCCAGGTTTTGAGAAAGTGACTGTAGACAAGATACCAGATCAGGACATACCAAATTACATATCCTCGTGTCAGGATCTTGTCGAGGACCTCGATATGAACAGCGGGGACACCAGACCATATATAGCAGCAGTATTCAATGCAAGGAAGAATGTTTGATTGAAAGATGGACTCAGGCGAGAAAAACCTTCTGGCGCGACAGAACCAACTTCCCTTGCGGCAGATGAAGCTATTGATTCAATGTAGTTGTTCCGCCTCAGGACAGTGGAAAGCGTGAGACCAAGCAGGCACAGAGAGATGCTCAATAAGAATATTAGTCGTTTCCTTATAAGGAAACATTCGGAATTTATTAACCGTGTTTTTTTTAATTTTTATGAAATCTCTCTCTTAAAATATTTTCTCAAAAAAATAGATTTCTCAAGTTCAGTAGCTGTAATCACTTTTCTCACCTTAATGTGTGTCTTTTATTATATCTTTGTTTCAGGAAAGCTAAAAACATATTTTTAAATGTCAATAACTCCTCTGCTGAGGTTATATCAACGGCATGGATGCCCGTTACACAAACAAGCTCAATGGCGATTTTCGTTCAAGCATCTTCCCAGGAACCGCTACTTAGCGCAACATAATCCCGAATGTATTCTTTAAGTCTAGAGTCATCAGTTATCCGTCCTATATATCTTCATAATGCCAGGTAGGGGTTATTATCTCTCTGTTGAGGGTAGATTGCGATTCAGATGTGGTTCTGTCTGCGCACAATACACAGATGAGAAAAATAAATATTGTGAGGAACAGCTGCCCGAGGCTGCATTCCCATTACATTAAAGATGGAGGATCGGTAGGCATACCAATGCCAGCGCAACCGACGGTCGCTGGGGGCCGGGCACGCTCGGATACCCCGCATTAAATCCGACCTTGTATTACATCTCGCCTCAGTGACCGCAGAAAATAACCATATCATCATAACATGCACTTCTTATCTCCTCTCTTTTCAGTAACGTTCTATCTTGAGTGGCGCTTGGGCACGCAATGAGTAAACAACAGCAGAATAAATAGCGTTACTTGAAATACATAAATATTATTTTCTTTAATATGCAAAAAAAAAGTGTCTATCCGTTTCCAGAATTAATTAAGTCTAGAGTCAACGGTTATATATCCTACATATCTTCAAAATGCCAGGTAGGGGTTATTATCTCATTGTTGCGTCTATGTTTTCGCGTAGAGTGCGATGTGGTTCTGTCTGCGGACAACACACATATGAGGAAAATAAATTCTATGAGAAACAGCTGCCCGAGGCTGCATCCCCATTGCATCAAAGATGGGAAGTGGCCTGATCGCAAGGTCATCGTCATTGAATTTGAGCTTTCAAAATATTTCACCATTCCTGGCTAATCTTCTAAAAGTGATGGAGAAAAAAATAAGAAAAACGTCTCTAAATGAATTCGGCTACATATAAATAAAGGCTAAAATTACCAGTAACCACGTGTAGTCGTACCGACATAATTTTAATCCGATGAAGTCTTGAAGTCATAAAAGACGAAACGCGTCACAAGTAAAGTTTATATTTTATCATGCAATCTCTCCAGTACTGTTCTTGACATATATATATATATATATATATATATATATATATATATATATATATATATATATATATATATAACGAATTGAATATAAATTGAAACGTTCATAATTAATTTAGAAACAACGCTACATAAATGCACTCATGATTCGATGTTCGTCAACACATCTCATCAGGTGTTAGTAAATGACTAATTATTACAATTATTAGGATTTAGTTACATACAAACTCTTTTACCGCGAAAAAAAAGAAAAGAAAAAGAGCAAGAAAGAAAGACAAAAGATATAATCTCATTTTCCAGAGAAAAGGAAGAACAGAAAAGGAAAATATAAGGAAACTACAGAACTGTAAAGTAACAAGACTTGTTATGTTTATAATCGGTTCAACCAGTCAAAATGACTTATGCTAAGATGTCATGAAACACAGATTTAAAATTGCAACGATATATATATATATATATATATATATATATATATATATATATATATATATATATATGTTATAAATCTGTGAAAAGCATACGCGCACTTCATACGAAAAAATTCTACTTTGTAATAGATTTCAATTTATTCTTGATATACACTACTGGAAGAAAGTTTGGGGCCACTCAAGATTTCTTTAAAAAAAACACTTTAAAATGAGATACACTTGTACTATTTTAAAAAAAATATGAGATAATAATTCAGTAACTTCAGTGTATTTGCTTTTAATTTTCAGTCTTTCTCCATGCTTCTCTTTTTACTATAAAGTGCAAATTTGCATTCATCTGCCCGCAATACCTTTTGTTAAATTACCAATATTTTACATGAGAAGTATTATATTTTGTTTAATCTCTAAACAGATTTTTGAGATTACCAAACTTTTAAACAAAGTTAAATACAGATCCAGGCGATAAATATTAACTCAGCAATGAATAATGTTGTAAACGAAACATATTCAATATCTGGTTAGATGTCTTGCATTATTTACATTATTCGGACTGTTATCCACATCTTCATTGCCACATATACAACTTTCAGGCATCTATGTCTCTGAGATGAGGTATTATGAGGTATTATGATTATTGAATTAATTACATTATTCGGACTGTTATCCTCATTTTCATTGCCATATTCACAACGATTCGGACGTTTACACTCCGGCCTTCTTCAGGGGGTTGGAAATTCGAACCTAACCCTTTTATTTCGTCCACCGGGGTAATTTGGCCAAGTGGATAAAGACATTAGTTGCATCAAGTGTTGTCAGATCAATACCAGGCCACAGAAGTCGTGAAACAAAAGCTTGGAGAGTTGAGTTAAAGAGAAATAACTGAGGCAGAGGCATGGCACGTGGAACTCAAACAATCTACTCCGTTCGCTTCGAAATTCCAATCATCTGAAAAAAGGTCGGGGCGTACAACGGCTGATACGTTGTGAATATGACTCTGAAGATGAGGATAACTGCCCGAATAATGCAAATAATGCAAGTAAACATTTTCAGCTCTCACTATTTGAAGAAAAAAATGTTTATGCCATTACGACAATATTTTCATAGGTTTTATAAATTTATATAATTATTTATTTTATATTTATATAATTTATTTTTTAATTTTATAGTCAATTCAACAAAATGGCAAACCCAAACACTTATGTATTGAGGTGAGGGCACAAATTGAAATTTTTTCAAAGAAAGCTGCCATCATAGACAAATTGCCAAGGAGTTGAAGATTTCTAGATACGGTGTGCAATATTCATGAGAAACTGGTGCGAATGTTGACAGAAAATGAGTTGGAGCACCAAAATTGACAACTGCTGCTAAGGATAAACAGTTAATTATTGAAAGGAATAAAAAATAGAAGGATAACTGCTCCACAGTTGACAGCTGAAGTTAATTCCTTTCAGCTACAACCAGTGTCGCACTCAACCGTGTAAGGACTGGACTTTGAAGGAGTGGGAAAATGTATTGTGGACAGATGAGTCTAAATGTTCGTGGGTAGTAAAAGTAGAGCGAATGTGAGAAGAAAGATAGGAGGAAAAACTGAATGATAAATGTATCGTTCTAACAGTTAATCATGGTAGTGGGCCTGTTCTAGGGTGGGAGCTTTTTTGTGGGAGGAGGGCGCTGGTGATTCAGGTCAATGAAATCATGAAAAAAGAATATATCTTTCAATTTTGCAAAATGGAAAAAAAAATATCACCTTTCAAGAAAGCAACGATTCCAAAAGAATTTTAAAAATTATGCAAAAATATACTTCGAGTTAAAAAGAAGAAACAATATTTTGTAAATTGTAATTTCGCCACCACAATCTCCTCGCCTCTCTCCTACTGAAGTAGTATCGGATTAATTGGATAGGATGATACGAAGAGATTATCCAAAGTGTGAGTGTGACATTTCCAATACTGGAGGAACACTTGGGAATGTCTGCCAACTATGTAAAAAAAACAAACTGTTGAATTTGTAAAAAGTAATTAAGACAGATCTTATTGGGGAAAACAAAATATGACATTGTTGTATGACAGTAATTCTGTTAGTATTTCTGTCAAAATAAAAGTAAATACAGTGTAGTTAATGAAATGTTAACTTTTACTTTAAAAAGATAAACTTATCTTATTGAAAGAAGTTTTTAAAAGAAATTGTATACCTAAGCAAACTTTTCATTATATTTCGTTTATATATATATATATCCTTGCTTGAACCGGCTTTAAATGCTCTGGATGAAATGTAGTCGTGAATCGTGGGGGCAAAGTCCTACGGGTAAGGAGAAATTCGGATGAGTTCCACCACGGAATATGTGATGGAGCGACGCTATATCGAATCTAATGCGCTACCTCTTCGTCACCGAGGCCCGTTTGTACAGCTGGTGTGACGTTTGCCTGAAAACGTAACTGTCCGGGTTTCAAGTCTCGGTAGTTGATGCTTACTGCTGATGAGTCCCAAATATCTCAAATCCTCCTAATAATTTATATCATATATTATATATATGGATAAAATAACTGAAAAAAAATTGGGTGTTTATTTTTTTTGCGAAAGTATTTATTTCTATGTTTTTATATATATTTAATATTTCAGACCACCTCGGTCCTTCCTCAGAAATTAATTGAATTACTGTATTACTGTATTTGGCAGTTTGTTTACACTTTACAGCGTTCGTCGTTAGACGCAGACGTCACATGATGTGGAATGCAATATGTTTGAATTTTTTAACGGAAGTCTAACGATAGTATTTTAGATGTTGTTAATGCTATATATATATATATATATATATATATATATATATATATATATATATATATATATATATATATATATATATATAACACAGAGGCACATATATAGCTGGCTACACGCTTCTGAACATTCCTGTCTCTGCGATTCTGTAGTTAATTCATGTGGCAGATGTCTACTCGGGCATCCTTGTCTGAGTTCAACGTTGGAAGAACCCGGTGTGGTTTATACACATTTATTTTGTTGTGTTTTTTAGAAATATTTCGTGACGTCAAATTTTTGGTTTAGTATAATGCTCCATACAGGGATCGCCTCAGCAGCGATGGTCAAACTGGAAAGTATATGGAAGAGCAACATCATCTTCCCTACCAAATTCAAGCTGTCCACATCGCTGGCCGCATGTATCATCATCCAAGGGTGTGAGACTGGGACACTCATGGTAGAATCCGGAAGAATGTTCCAGGCGTACGAGAACAAATGCTTTAGAAAGCTGCTCCGTATGCCGCACCGTAAGCACACAACCATTGACTAAGAACAGAGCTTGATGAAAAGCCTCGTGGTCAACAGGAATCTCTCCTCGCCGCTATTAAGCGCCGGAAGACGTCATTGTTTAGCCACGGCTCACTGCAAAATTGCCTCTGCAAGACCATCATGCAAGGCACTGTCGAAGGCTGGCGAAAGCGGGAACGGCAATGGAAAAGCTGGTCAGATGCCATCAAAGGATGGACGGAGATGACAATGCCCGAACTACTGAGAATCACTCCTAAGAGATCATCCTACAGGATGTTGTCTGTTTCTCCTGTCAGTAGCCTCTAACCCCCGCCTACGATTGAAACAGTCAAGAGACTGATGATGAAATATACATAAATGATGATAAAAGATACTTTGCTATGAAAGTAGAAAAATGCATTTTATAGTAAAAATAGCAACAATAGATTTTTAAAAAATTACCAACAATATATATTTATAGTAACATTACCAACAATACATTTGATCTGCCCCCAACAGTACGCGTCTGTGTCATACGATTAGTAGTTACAATGACAGCCAGATAAACGCTTTAAAGCAATTAAAACTTTGAAGATATCGTAGTCACGTACATCGCCAGGTTGATTAAGAAGAAAAAGGGTAAGAATAGAAGAGAAATAAATTCAAATAGATTAATTAGTCTGAATATAGAAACAAACAAGAGTAGGAAGAAATAAAATAAAAAAATTGTTATTTGTCGATACATTGACGTAAACGTTAATTCACACCTCCAAAACCAATATTTTAGTTTTCTAATTTTCTTAGAATAACTTTTGAAATAAATATAATTGAATTTTACAAAATTTTAAAACGGAGAATTTCACTTTTGTTTAAAAAGTTGTCAAAATGGCTGATTTGATTTAAATTTTGTTGACTAAAAAAAAGCAAAATATTTAACTAAAATTTAGGACGTGCTAGAAAGGACGAAATATTTTTTAAAAATATTTAAAAAAATACTTTAGCCTTTCATGTTAATAATAACATAAACATTTAGACGATAAAAAATTGTTTAATTAAGTTTGGGGCCTTTTTTTCATCAGGGTATACTTCTTTTTAGCGAAGTATAGAATATACCTACCCTTAAGACAATTAAAACTCTCAAGAAAACGTAGTGCTGTACATAGGTAGATGTGTAATAACAAAAAGGGAAAACTAGTAAAGGAAAATAAATACGTATAAATAAAACTAGTTAGTCTGAAGACAAACAAACAAGGGTAGCAAGAAATGAGAAAATAAAATAGTTAGTTGTCGATATGTTGACGTAAACGTCAATTCACACCTCCAAAACCAATCACCACGCTTAGACATGCTTCTTTTATTTACAACTAAATTTTTTCTGATAAAAAATTAAGTAATGTTTGTTTTAAATTACATTAAGTATGCATTAAATTTACTAATTTTCCTAAAAACACTTCTGAAAAAACTACAAGATTTTTAAACGGAGAATTTCGCTTTTGTTTACAAATTTGTCAAAAATGGCTGATATGATCGATTTTATGTAAATTTCGCTGACCTCAAAAAAACAAAAACAAAAAAAAACGAAATTTTTAACTAAAATTTCAGACGTGCTAGAAAGAATGAAAACCTTTTTAAAAATATTCAAAAAATATTTTGGCCTTTCATGTTAATAATAACATTAACATTTAGACGATAAAATATTGCTTAATCAAGTTTGAGGCCTTTTTTCATCAGGCTATGCTTCTTTTTAGCAAAGTACTGAACATACTTAGCCTTAAGACAATTAAGACAATTCTCTGAAGATGTAGTGCCGTTCATCGGCAGGTTTAGTAATAACGAAAAGGGTAAAACTAGAAATGGAAAATAAACACGTATAAATAAATCTAGTTAGTCTGAAAATACAAACAAGCAACGGAAACAAGACATAAAAATGGCAGCCAGAGATTAATGAAGGTCGCGACTACTTTTTTTTACATGTATATGTATAAAATTTACTACGAATGATTTGCAGACATATGTTTATAATGACTTTTGTCCTTGTTTTAAAGTCAGGAACCCACCCTTAAAGTTGATGAAGGTATTTTTGATACACCCTGTATATGTCCTTACTCCGAGAGCATGTGTCCGTGTCCTACGCGTGAGTAGTCTCAAAGACAGCCAGATAAACGCCTTAAGGCAATCAAAATTCTGAAGACGACGTAGTCTCGGACATCGGCAGGTTTATTAAGAAGCAAAAGAGTAAAAGATGAGAAATATATATATATATATATATATATATATATATATATATATATATATATATATATATATATATATATATATATATATATATATATATATATATATACACATTATGAAATGGACAAACTCCGACAATTATTTTAAGACATTTTTATGTTTAACATTCTTTTTATAGATACAAATTTTTAAGTAAATGCTCTGTTTATAATAAACAGTATTAAACAACATTTACCGGCCTGAATGTCCAAGAAATTTTCATAGAAAATATTCGAACCTGTATCCTATACGGAACCGTCATATATCCTCTGTGTCCGAATCGGTCAAAAGGCACGTCAGGCTATATGACGGTTCCGTATAGGATACAGGTTCGAATCCTGTCGGAGGACGAATATTTCCTATGAAAATTTCTCGGACATTCAGGCCGGTAAATGTTTTTTTATTTCTGTTTATTATATACAGAGCATTTACTTAAATACTTGTATCTATAAAAAGAATGTTAAGCATAAAAATGTCTTAATATATATATATATATATATATATATATATATATATATATATATATATATATATATATATATATATATATATAAAGATAAAGTTAATAAGGTTTATTAAGAATCCACATAGTAACTAGAAGAGAAATATATATGAATAAGACCAGTTAGTCCGAAAATACAAACAAGGGTAACAAAAAATATAACAAACGCAACCGTAGGCTTGAACATAAAACTAAGACCATTTGTCTAAATGGGAAAGGAAGGTATATTCTGGTCGATATCAAAGTTTATCGGAAAAAATGCTACCCTGACAAATATGGTATTTTCTAGAAAGGTTATGATCTCTTTTGAAAATTGAAAAAGTCCTCATTTGGACCACCTGGGGAAATTTAGTTACGAGGGATAATTTGCAAACCACGTTTGAAATAATAAACCTGTAGTGAAATATAGCCATATTTCACCATTATCATCTGGCATATATCAGTAACTTTAAAGTCATTGGGTAAGGCATGAACTCAAATCTCCCCGAGATTTTTTTTTTCCATCTTCACACATCCTAGATAGTTGACTGGGATGAGGTAGATGAATATCTGAGAAAATCATTCCTCCATTATTCTTAGACATCCACCATGCAACAGCAGCCAGATGCTGTTACCCTTACCGTCAGCCTTGAAAGGGTTCAAGCGCATATCAACACAGTCGTTCTCTATAGATGTCACTACGATATCTACTCTGTTTCATGCTCTCGTTCTCTTTGTTTCTTTTTTTTCTTTCTTCGCACCATTTCTCTTCCTCGTTCGCATTCTCATCCCAGAACTCTCA
This sequence comes from Acanthosepion esculentum, assembly GCA_964036315.1. Lineage (NCBI taxonomy): Eukaryota > Metazoa > Mollusca > Cephalopoda > Sepiida > Sepiidae > Acanthosepion > Acanthosepion esculentum. Next base: position 81,717,239 of record OZ038503.1, on the reverse strand, counting down.
TCACAGTCACCACCACTTATGTCATCTCTGGGTTGCATATACACGCGTGCAAGCTCACGCCCCCTAAGACACCATAGACAACAACGCATGCCTATTTCCTTTCTGTTCTCTTACGCCATATATACACCTATATAATTATAAATATTTGACGCCAGAATGCCGAGATGAAGTTGGTGTGTAATTATATATCAGCCTCGTTCGACCCAATGCTCTCTTCCTGATTGTCTCTTCAAACCTCGCTTAATTCGGCCTTCACTCCGCTGACGGTAACCGCTCGGTCCTCGGTCACTTGTCTGAGGGACTTGTCCACTTTGTAGGTCTTTATTACTAGTTAGGCCCACATCGCTTCCCCTTCGAGCCTCCGCATTTGTGTAATTCCGCTCCAACAGACGTGTAAATATCTTATTATCGAATATCCGAAATCTTAACTTAAGTGGCTGATCACTGAACCAATACCCGGCTATCGTTACACAGTATTAGATGTTGGCGAAAATGTGTTTAACTTCCGAGCTTGTGATCTGTAAAATTTAGTAAACAGGGATTTTACAAGCAAAACATTGTATAGGCTCTCCAGAGAACGAATATATTAGAAGGAGTTATTAAGTGTATGTACGTGTTAATAATTATCGTGATGATAATATATTAGCCGTTTCAAACATTTGGCATTTATTGAGCGAGCAGTCCGTACTGCCGTTGGTTCAAATTTATAAAATCCTTTTCTCTTTTTCCCGTCCTGGGTATGACGATAAACTACATACGCGTCCTGGGTAAGACGATAAAAATTACGTACAGCAGCAAGGCCTCTGATCAGGATGATTTGAGGAGTGTGGAACCACCTCTTAATGGCTGGTGTTCCCAGGTCCACCCTGACCCGGGGTGGTAGCACCTGTTAGGGTCCCAACTAAACTGAGGTAAAAAACATTATGAAAGTGTAAAAATAGGTTTTAATACCAGAAATACTTTACAAAACTATTACCAGCAATATATTTTTGAAAAAAAAAAACAACATATTACCAAGAATGTTTTTTAAAATAAATATTACTGGCAATACATTTTTGGAAAAAAAATATTGCCAGCAATATATTTTTTGAGGAAAACTATTGCCAGAAATAGATTTTTGACAAAACAAAATATTACCAGCAATAAAAAATTTGTCGGCATTAAATAAAAAAAAATTGAGGTTGATATGCCGTAAAACAAAATAAAACAAACCAATTTAAACCAAAGAATATATATTCTATTCATACGAATCTATCCTATAAATGTTGTCGGCATTAAGTATCCCATTGAGGTTTGAAGTAGTGTGGAATGTCAGTATCATGATTATGTCATTATTTTAGCTTCGAGTGACATTTGATATTATTTTTAGATGTTACTCTTGTTGAAAGTCCTCGAGTGATGTCGCTTCTGTTAATTCGTACAGTTCTTTGTGATTTTCTATCGCCAGAAGTAAATTCGTATCTGAAATTCAAACACCCAACCCATTAGTTATCGTTTATTATTACTCTCTCACACCGGAAGGGAGTCAACTTTGGGTTTTTTTTTTCTTTACTATGTATATCCACATTACAATACAAGCAAATTAAATACATTTAGTCGTAACTGATCTAGCGAAACAAAGAGTAGGATAGCGGCTCGGATTGAGGAATCGGAGAGCCAAGTTCGAATTCCAGTCGAATCCATTATTTTCACTTACGTGATAATACCCTTGGGAAAGGTATGAATCCTCTTCTTAGAACAGACCGGGTTCTGTAGCCTTTGATGGCAACTGGTCTACCGCAAAAAGAAATGGTAACCTACTGCGGAAAAAAAATCTGCCTTGTTAGTCATGTATCGAAAGATACATGATCGCCTAAGCGTGTATCACTCATGGCACATAACTGACTGAAAACAAGCTCGTTAAGTATTACACCACGTCGATGTGCCCAAAGGTGACTTACTTACTTACGTGACTTCGTTGTGGCAAAAGGCTTGGATTAAGGAGCGCGCGGTGAGGATGGAACTTTAACTACTCAGTCGTAATGGATCTAGCGAGTAAGCTTGTTAAACATTACGTCACGTCGAAGCTTCATCTCCCTCAATTTATCTGTTAAAACAGAAGTCTCACGCGATTACAGCTTATTTCCATTCCCCCAAAGTATTCGTAAGACATTTTTACCTTTCTCATGGTTATAAAACCCGCACTTATTCAATAGAGACGCCTAAGGACCGTACGAGACATACGATGGATCAGCTGCAACTGATGATCGTTGTCAGCACTTTCTTATGAATGTTCTATTTACTGTACAGCATCTGCGACTACTGATGCTGATACTACTACTACTGCTGCTGCTGCTGCTGCTGCTAATAATAATAATAATAATAATAATAATAATAATAATAATAATGAGAGTGGGCCAATATCTGCACTGGAAAATTTGCAACTCCTACGGGAAGGAAACTAAAAGAAACTGGTCCGAACACCACCCACACACGGTTACGGAGGTAGGACCTGTTACAATTCTATGAGACTACACAATACACACTGACAGAACAATCAAAGCCAACCGCCCAGACATTGTTATTAAAGACCACAAACAAAATAAGTGCCACCTTATTGATATGGCAGTCCCTGCAGACTGCAATGTATCTTTGAAGATATTCGAAAAACTGTCAAAATACAAGAACCTTTAAATAGAAATCTAAAAAAATGTGGCACATGGGAACATCAACAATCCCTGTTGTAGTTGGAGCCCTTGGACTGGTTGTAAAAGATTCCAGTAGGCTGATTGAAGGGATCCCTGGAAGTCCATGCCCCAAAGAGATACAAAAAATTGTTCTGACAAGTACAGCCCATACATTACGAACGGCTTTATCTATGTATTTTTTTTTTTTTGCAGTGGAACGTGTCATGATGCCATTTCTAACCTTAGGTCCCTGGTCGGGACCTGGAAAGAAATGTGTAAACGCCAGATATCAAAGGAAATAAAAATAATAATAATAATAATAAAATAATGCGCTGTCTCATTGACACAGTAGTTTTTTGCAGACTGTGAAGATCGTCAAATCTATCAAAATACAAGCATCTTAAAGGGAAATCTCAAAAATGCAGCACTTGAAGCCGTCGTTAATTCGTTGTTTTTTGATGAACCTGTGTCTGACTGGAAAAGGTTGTTGCTTACCTGGAATGAAATAAGTAGTGATTTTCCACGAGTAGCTTAGATGCGGCACACAAGGCCGAAAGTAAGGGGCACCCAGTGAGAATCGAACTCACTATTCAGTAGTAATTGTTCTAGCGAGACAAGCTTGCTAGCCACTACACCGCCTCAAGGTGCCCCTGGAGGGAAATAAATATACAATAATAACAATAATAATACTACATTATTTACATTATTCGGACTATTGTCCTCATCTTTGTCGCCATGTTTATTACAACGTTTCGGCCGTTGTACGTTCCGGCCTTCTTCAGGTGTTTGGAATGTCGAACTGAATCCTTTATTTCACTGGGGTAGACTGTTCCACTTCCACGGGCCGTGTTTAATGGATGTTAGTTATCAGTTATCTCCTGTTAATTTTCCATCTGAAAGTTCTCCACTGCCTTAATCGGGTATTGAAATCACACTCTTTGGGTCCTGTCACTGGATCTAACCAACGCCTTTATCCTCTATGCCATGGGTCCTTGATCAAAGACCACAAGAACAGAATGTGCTTTCTTATTGACATAGCAGTTCCTGCAGATTGTAATGGATCTTTGAAGACCTTCAAAAAACTATCAAAATACAAGGATCTTTAAGGGGAAATCTAAAAAAAATGTGACACATGCTGACATTAATAATTATAGTTGTAGTTGGAGCCCGCGGATTGATGGGAAAATGTTCCGAGAGATTCAATGAAGGGATCCCTGGAAGTCCATGCCTCAAAGAAATACAGAAAAATTGTACTCACAAGTAGAGCTCACACATTTATCGATGTAAAATATGTTTAACTTGTTTTCTTTTTCTTTTTCTTTTTTTGTTATAAAAATGATTAATTGAAAGTGGCATGAAGTCATTTTTGACCTCAGGTCTCTGGTTGGGACCCGGAACGAAATATGTATCACAAGAAACCAAACGAAATAATAACAATAATAATAATAATAATGATAATAATAATGATAATAATAATAATAACGAAACACCTCCCAGGCCCAATTACGGTGATAGGACCTGTAACAATTTTATGGGACTTTACAATGCACACAAACAGAACGATCAAAGCTAATTGGCCAGACATCGGGATTTAGAGATCGCAAAGACAAAATGTGCCTTCTTATTGACATGGCAGTCCCTGCAGTTTGTAATGTATCTTTGAAGATCTTCAGAAAACTATCAAAATACAAGTACCTTAAAATGGAAATCTCAAAAATGTGGCGCATGAAGACATTAACAATTCCAGTTGTAGTTGAAGCTCTGGGGTTGATTGGAAAAGATTCCAATAGACTAATTGTAGCAATCCCTAGTAGCTCATGCTGTAAAGAAATACAAAAAAATGTACTCACAACTACAGCCCACACAATAAGAGCTTTGTCTATGTAAAATATATGCGATTTTTTTCTAACTCGTCCGAAGAGAGCTTTTACTTTATTAACATGCGAATAAACGTGATTCCCACCGTTTAAAAACAAAAAAAATTTTCAAAAAGGTCATGTAATGTGGTGTTGATCTTTGTATATATATTTGTATCAAATAAGAACGAATAGATAATTAGAACCTTTTATTTACTATTGGATAACAATAAATGCAGAACGTGACCAATGATTATCGGTAGAGTGAAGTTCGATACGTAACATGTGAGGATGCGTGACCGCCATCTTGAATCTGTTTTCTTCTCTGTTTTCCTAAAGATTTAGGATGAAGGGGCAAAACTCGGTTCCCATTTCGGGAGCGAGTTAAGTCCCTTGTTATGACGTCCGTCCTAACAGTACTCAAGCATGTCTATTCACTAAAATAACATTTAGAATAAGAAGAAAATTTGAAGCCTACACAAATTCTATTATATACTATGTCCTTTCAGGAGGTGAGCCATTGATCCTCTCCAATACCTCCTGCCTTAAGCAATAGTTGATATCTTTTAACATCCCACTTTATCCCTGTTCTGACATTTATTAACGCAAACTGGTTAAATGTTCTTCCCTGTTTCTCCCGCTTCTCTTGCCTATAGCAATTGTTCTTGGTGAGCTCTTTGGTACCACGAATTTAAGCGCAGTACTAGATTGACATTTAGGTCTCATCATTTTATACATGAAATAGTTAGATGTAACCGTATGTTCTACGCTGACATACACTTCTCACTTGTGGAATTCTCTTCTGGCTTCCTGTCTACAAGGCAACTTTGATCTTCAATAATTTAAATGCAACGACAATCGTTATCTTCTGACTTCTTCATTCCTGTTCTTTTATTGTTCTCTCTCTCTTTAATATTGTTTTATTTTTCTCATATCGCACTCACTCTCCCTTTGTGTCTTAGTGGCTTTATTGCGTTCGTTGGGTGGGGGATGATTTTTAAAATCATTCTTGTAGCCCTTCTAGGACCGCTTACATTCATCATGCCGCACACATTTTTTTTTCTATTTAATCATTTCAATCCAGTATTAAGTGAGACTAAGGGTTAAAAAAAACGCTTAGGAGATAAAAGTTGATTACAGTTAAAATGTACAGGAAGCTGTAGAGAGCTATGATCGCTCATCCTGAAGGGACTCGGCACGTAAAAGAAGTAGTAGAAGCAGGAACAGCAGACGAAAAAGAAGACGACGACGACTACGACGACGACAAAGAAGAAGAAGAAGAAGAAGAAGAAGAAGAAGAAGAAGAAGAAGAAGAAGAAGAAGAAACAAAGAAACAAACAAAGAAAAAGGTGTGGCATAATGAGTAGGACATTAGTAGTAATGACAATAATAAGAAGAAGGGGAAGGAGGTGATAAAAAAATGATCAAAGAAAAAAGATGATGATTACGAAGAAGAAAAATAAAAATAAAAAGAAGAAAAAGACGAAATGGAAGAAGAAGAAGAAGAAGAAGAAGAAGAAGAAGAAGAAGAAGAAGAAGAAGAAGAAGAAGAAGAAGAAGAAGAAGAAGAAGCAATGTTGACATTTTTAGCATTTTAATTTGAAAATTTCACAAATAAAAATATCAGACTATAACTTGTCCTACCTATAAGTATGGACCACCAAAATGTTTTAATCTATAAAAATATTGTAATTACGAGAATTTCATTTATATTATCTTACTGTAGAAATATTTTTTTCAAAACAACCTTGTTAAGCAGAACGGCCTACCCAACCCACAATTTCTATTATAATTTTGAAATCAAACAGATTTTTGTTGTCTTTATATGCATCCGTAATTGGAAAACAGGGACATCGTATTCTTAAATCAAATTGACTGTTCAAATGAAAAATAAAAGTCGTTGGCTAGACTGACTTCAAACAAATTAGAAAGTATGGGAGGAGATGATTGTTCCGCTCCGAAGATCTGATGAAAAAAAGAAAAGAAAAAATGACTTCGTCTTTCTTTCTTTCTTTCTCTCTCTCTCTCTCTCTCTCTCTCTCTCTCTCTCTCTCTCTCTCTCTCTCTCTCTCTCTTTCTCGCTTTGTCACACATATCGAAACACACGCATATGGGAAAAACGGTGGAGAGAAATATTCGGCGATTTCATACAAAAAACACTAAAAAAAATATGTCCACCGGGAGAATAACAATAAAAAGACGTTTTTTTAACATAATAATGAAGAATAAGTGTGGCATTAAAATGTCGACAAAGCAAGAAAAAGAAAAGAAAACGCGGTTTCACCTCATAGTAAATTGAACGCGTGCAAGAATCGAACAAGAACAAAGAACAAAAATTGCACTATTGTGTCTTGTTTATAATAATTCCTTTGTTACTCTAGCCGTTGTCTTCTGATGACCGGATCAATGGCTTCCCCAATACCAAGCTGCCGTCTTATTCTTCTGATATGTGATGTCCTTTAAACGAAAGACTCTCGATTTTTTTTCATGCGCTGGCTTTTCAGAGGGGTAGAAGATCGTGACCATCCGCAGGTTCATGTCATGACCCCTTTCTGTTTCTATTTTCCTAAAAGAAAAAAAAAACATAATCTTTGGACATACAGTCACAATCAATAAAAATTAGTTTTATTATGAAAATGATAATTGTGATAATAGCTTTTCCCATACAAGAAATATTCAACATTACTGTCGATCGAGATTTATAAAATGTTTCAATGAAAAGAGTTTTTCAGGAAAATAGGATTCTCAAGTCCACTGTTATCACTCTTTCAAATATTGATAGGGGTTTTCTTCCTAACCTTTTGTTTAAGGCTGTATAAAAAGCTAAAATATCACCTGGGTTATGACGATAAACTACGTCTTGCAGCAATGCTTCTGATCGGGAAATTAGAGGTTTTGAGGAGCGTGAAACCACCTCTTAACTGCTGTTGTTCCCAGATCTACCCACACCCGGGGTGGTAGCACCTGCTAGGGTCCCAGATATGGGAAAATAGTGAACTCGCAAACAAAAATCAACGATACAATTTTATAATAAAATGAGCAATAATACAATTATATAACAAAATGAAAATCGATGCAACACTAAAAAAAAGAGAAAAATACATCTCGACAAAATTCAAAGGGTCTGTACTATTATCGACCCTAACTTAGAATCTCGAAATCAGTCACGTTTCCACCGCTGACAGAGGGAAGCCACTTCCCTCTGTCATTTTTGTAAATAATTTCATGACAATTATTCTAATGATTTTTCCGCCTTGGTTCATAGACCTCATCAATTGAATTGGTGACTAATACTTTGTTTTAGAGTTTAGACAGATATTAATAAAAAATACAGCAGTAATTCATAGAGATAATAATGAGCAAAATTAAAAATTCTTTAATTTCTTTATATAAAAGTATTGCGATCAAAAATGAATAAAGTCAACGACCAGTATAGGAAGAGAGTTCTCAAATATACTAAATTAAAATACTACAATTAAAACATCTGTTTTAAAAAATCACATAAGTTACCTCCCTTGCATGCCGGTGAAAAAAATTTGAATTTAAGATATTAACGGATAACACATCCATAAATATATAACCTCTGAAGATGGTCTCAGATGAGATTGAAAGTAATTTGAAAAATTAAAATGATTTGAAAGAAAATCTTGGAACTTCTCTTGATCAATTTTCTACAGCAAACAAGAAATTAATTACTGGTCTTAAAAGGATTAAGACAGGCTGTTTCGCTCTATCACAGCTCTTCAGTGTAGCTAGACGTCCGGTTGCCTTTAAGTTAGGATCGAAACCCGACTGAATAGCCGTCAGTCGGAGATTCTACCACTACGCCGTCAGTGCAAGGTGAAATTTTGCGTATTTATTTTTAGATAAACACACAGTAACTGAAAGGACTCGATTCGCTTTACGGAAGAGTCTTGTTATAATAGCCGTAATAGTCACTGTTTACAAACCCACAACTCCACCCCCAGAGAGCTCAACCGAAATAAATTTTTCAGGAGCCTATATATTGTCATCCACAGACAGACTGTTTCGATGTATCACATCTCTTCAGTGTGGCTAGACGTCCGGTTGCCTCTAGCTAGTATCGAAACCCGAGTGAATTGGCGTCAGTCGGATATCCTACCACTAAGCCGGAGGTGAATTTTAGCGTATTGAATGTTGATATGTGAAGATGAATTTATTCCTGTCTATGGTTAATAAATCGATTAACTGCGAAAAGGAGACAATCAGCGCTCATGAATGTTTGAGCGATCGACCTCGTTAGCCAGCTGATGAAACTGCTAATAATCACGTGAACATAATTTGTTTGGTTAGTGGAAATAATTGCTCCAAATCGCAAATGATTCACTGATTGTACAAAAGGGAATGTTAGAAGACAATTTGTTTACGGTGCATAAAATTTCTACCACTTGATCTATCAAAACCTATAAAGTGTCACTTGCACCAATAAACAGACGATCGAAAACATACTATGAAAACAAAAACAACAACAAAAAAAATTAAACGAAAAATCATGTCCTATGCTTACTTAGCCGTTTACAAAAATTGCTCCATTTTCTATCACGGTGTTTCATGAACGATGTCGTTTGATTTGCATTCATTTAATTCAGGTATGTGAAATGTACCTGAATTAAATGGTCTCATATCAGATGATATCTTACCTACCTGAATTAAATAGACCCAAATGCAGACGACATCTTACTAACATGAATTAAATGGACGAAAAGGAAGACGACAATATGCTTTTTCAGCATAATGTTTGTAATTTATTTATTTATTTTGCTTTGATTCCAAAAGTAATTTTGGTCTATTTTCTTCCAGCATTAAAAAGAAAACATTGGTTAATTACAAGGCCCGTTGACCGTAACTAACTGGCGCGAAGGATATAATTTGATATTTAATAAATGAAGAAATAAACAAAAAACATAACCGGGGAATCGAGCAATTGGCATGTTGTGGAAGAGGATAAAGAAAATAGCTGTCCATGAAAAATAAAAAGCAGTCATTTTTTATTATACATTGAAATTAACTAGCGTATTATTCGTAAACATATGATATGATCATTTACGCATACTCAGCATATCTGTCAAAAATCTGTGTAGTACCTGTGCGTTCTCACTCCGATAAAATATTCATTAGGTTTATTTTACGGCATATCAATCTCAATGGGTTATTTAATACCGACAACATTTTTAATGCTGCTAGTAATTTTTTCAAACATGTATGGCTCGTAACACTTTTCAAAAATGTATTGCTGGTAAAAAATTTTTTAAAAATGTATTGCTGCTAAGATTTTTCTTTCAAAAATGTATTGCTGGTAATATTTTCTTTCAAAAATGTATTGCTGGTAATATTTTTCTTTCAAAAATGTATTGCTGGTAATATTTTTCTTTCAAAAATGTATTGCTGGTAATATTTTTCTTTCAAAAATGTATTGCTGGTAAGATTTTTCTTTCAAAAATGTATTGCTGGTAAGATTTTTCTTTCAAAAATGTATTGCTGGTAATATTTTTCTTTCAAAAATGTATTGGTGGTAATATTTTTTTTCAAAAATGTATTGCTGGTAATATTTTTCTCAAAAGCTTAGTGCTCGTAATATTTTTTTTCAGAAGATGTATTGCTGGTATTAAAACATTTTTACACTTTCATAGTGTTTTGAACATAGTTTGGAGGTTAACTATTTGCTCATAGCTAGGACCCTAACAAGTGCAACCACCTTCGTTCAGGGTGGACCTAGGAACACCAGCAATTAAGAGACAGTTCCACGCTCCTCAAAACCTCCTAATCAGAGGCCTTACTGTTGGATCTAGTTTATCCAGGATGCGAATGTAGTTTATCGGTTTTACCCAGGGCGGTAAAATATTCGTCTGCATAAGATAAGATTCTAGCATCTCCATACACTGAAAAATGTTTTAAACACAAACACACACACACACTACTACTACTACTACTACTACTACTACTACTACTACTACTACTACTACTACTCTACTACTTCTACCATAAATGTATCTCTTAATTGCTGTTGTCCCCATGTCTACTCTGACCCGGGGTAGTAAGCATTTGGTAGGGTCTCAGCTATGGACGAATAGTGAACCCCTAAACAAAAACAGAACATAATGAAAGTATAAAAATAAATTAGTATTGTAAAACTACCAGCAATACATTTTATAGTAGAATTACCAATGATACATTTTATCAGTCTTTGTTGATTTCGGCATTAAATAAGTCATGGAGATTGACATACCGCTAACCAAAATCAAGCAAACTATAAATTTATTTTTATTGGGTGCACGTGTTGTGAAATATCTCTTGAATATGCCCATTTTCCTTTTTGATTCAGGTGTAAGTTAGGATAACAATGGTTAAAATGGTCGATCTCAAGTTAGCTTTGCGCTGAGTTGAAACAACCATTCACTTACTTCATGAGTAAGGATGCCGAAACATTGAAATATGTGATATTTTAAACGGTGAAATTTATATCAACCGGCCTAGAAACTTAGAAGTTCTTAATAGCGATAAACATGCTTCCTAACAGAAGTCCTGTTTTTTTTTCCTTTATATTTTTTTTGGGGGGGTCTTCTTTTGCCCATCCGGAAAACCTCACCTTTAGCTAAAGTGTGACCTTACAATTAAGCCACGGGGAAACTATGATAAGGTAAAACTCAACTGGAGAAATGCAAATTTTTCGCGGGAACATTTCCAAGAAAAAGATTGGAAAATAAATAAAAGTTTCCCTTTTTAAAGAGGTATGTATAAAACGAATTTATATGCTTAAGTCAAGATTGTAAAAATGGCAGACGTTTCAATGTTGTTAGCTTCCTTTTTCCTGTTAAAGATGCAAACAGAAGAGATGGAATAACGAAACTACTTTCATACTTTTAAAAAGGCAGAATGAACCATGCAAGGGCTGGCGTATTCAATTCTAGGTTATACTCGCATAACGGCATTTGAGTGTTTGACAATTTGTGCATTTCCAACTTTTACCAAAGGGAGTAACATCACTTACGGTCTGAAGATACTTTCTGCGGAATATGGATTAACCGGAGAGCTGCTATGCAAGTTCCTTTACATTATATACTAGGTTGGCTAGAATGTCCCGACTCACTTAGAAAGCGGAAAAAACACAACATAATTTGGTCTCTGTCTGGTAGAATTTCCAAGGAGTACTGCATTTCGAGTTTGTTTCAGACTGCGTGTACGATAAACTTGTTAAAATTACACCTTTAAGTGCCGAATCTAGGTGCGTCGTCGGTGTTGGTACTCCTATGTCATTAGAAGTTTCGGGTCTAAATAAACAACAGACTTCTTCGATGGGCGACCCGACCAAATATGATCAGTATTCGGCCCGCATCTAGAATAAATCTGCTACTAGAATGAGGACGTGCTTTTTAAAGGGTGTCCATAAAGTTCGTGTGCACTTTAAAAAATTTATAACCTTATTTGTATATGCGATAGAAATAATCTGTGAAAAATGTTATAAAGTTTAATGTACCTAGTTTTAAGTATAGCTAAAGTAACTAATGTGATTTCAGGCATTACTGTAAATCAGTTGGCAAATGTTTACCGTGAACTGCAAAATCGTATTACCCTTTGTATTGCTAATGATGGGGGGGACATGTGGAAACTTAAATAAAATTTCAATAAAACCTTAAAAAATATAGATTTACTTCTTTCTAATCCTTTTTACAAATTATTTCTATTCGCAAATACAAATAAAGTTATAAATTTTTTAAAGTGCACACGAACTTTTTGGACACCCTATATATATATATATATATATATATATATATATATATATATATATATATATATTATAATGTGTTTTTTCTTATATATACCAGTGTACCGCTAGTGTACACGAACTTTATGGACACCCTGTATAAGTTCCCACAGAAAACGACAGGTACTCAAGTCTACACGAGGTCGTGTTTTGTTTGAGTATGACAATGCGAGGCCACACGCTAAGAAGTTCTTGAATAAGAAGTTCTTGACTAAGAAGTTCAAGTGGACAGTGTTGATATTCTTACATATCCTCAATTCAGTCCCGATGATGGTTCGAGTAACTATGGTCTATTCCGTTCAATGGCACACTTCCTTCGCGACTACCGATCCAACACTTTTGATATAGTGAAGGAAGCATATTTACATTTTTTATTCAAAGTCAGCGGACCTGTATCTGGGACATATTCGGATGCTGGCTGATCGCTGGCAGAAGATCGTCAAGAATGAATGGTCTTTATTTTGAAGAATATATTTTGGTATTGCTCCATAAAAATTCTGTTGTTTTTCTTTCCAATTCCTAAGTGAGAAAAGTTCTTTCTGGTCCAACCTAATACATATAAGATCAAACCGTAGTCTTAGCGGATAATCATGTTTTAAATAGATATGCAGCATTTTTATTCCAGAAAACTTAATAAATAATAAGTACTCACCGGAAGTAGTCAAACATGCGTTCTTCTATGTAGGAGTAACTACCGCCATATCCAACCGTCTTTAGACCGCTCAGTCATAGAGGGTGCCACAACCCAAAAGTTCTATTTACCTTTTTGGAGAGATACACATTCCCCGTTTAAATTTACTCAAAAGGGAATATCTGAAACATACACAAAGCAATGTCTGAAAAATAAATGGGTTTATTTTTGATCCGACATTTTTATTAGTTCAGACGAGATCTATGGTATTTGAAGTAGACCTTGTTCATGTGTACCGTTCTTCGTGGCCGAGCGGTAAAGCCGGATCAAACGGCAGCTCCTCCGCGAAAAGACGGTGATGGTTTGATCATTGCATGAGAGCTCCTATTTTTTTTTATTAAGATTTCTCGGATGCGCAGGTCAACAGGCGTAATACAGACCGTTTAAAATAAAAATTTGTCTTTATTTCAAAATTGTTCACTATAATAATATATATAATATGCCAAATGATTTTTGTTTTGTTGTAAATAAGAAATACAAAAAGATTTTTCGTTGAACTTTGTTTACGAGGAACTTTGTAACTATTTTCTTTCAACTTGAAAGCATACAGATTACTTTTATATTCAATAATAAAATTATTTAAATTTATAGAGCTATGTTTGAAGATTATTTCTTTTCTTCGCTTTTTCGGACACTTGTTCCTGCCTCTCGCCCCCCTCTCTCTCTTTCTCTCTCTTTCTCTCTCTCTCTCTCTATATATATATATATACATATATATATACATATATTGATGTATGTTTCATTAAATAATATAGAGAAGTTTTGCCTATTTATTTTAAGTAAATTCCTTTCATATTGTCTGATAAGCTTAATAACATTATCATTGTAAGACGAAAGGAAATCACCATATTGATACATGCCTGGCCGCGAACACAATTCCGGAAAATACTTGTTGAAAACACAAATATAATTAAACATGAAAACAATAAACTAAAAATTCTTGAAGCTATATACATAAAACTGTAGAAACCTAACCTGAACAAAATAAACTACGAACTCTCCGCAAATATTCTTAAATGTCTATAATTGATAACAGAAGCCATTGGTTTATACCAACGGCTTCCGATACTAAGACTTCTCGTGACGCCATGAGCTGCGACCCGATTTTGGCTTCCACGTCTTGTATACACGAGTTTGTCATTGCTTTGAAATTTTTCATGCAACAAAAACAGACTATCATTATTGTTTTGTCCATGTATTGTTTAATATATTGATATGTAATTGTCATCTTTGATAATGGCTTATATAAGCCGAAAGCTTAGATTGGATTTAAACATGTATCAATATGGTGATTTCCTTTTGTCTTTCAATGATAATGTTATTAAGCTTATCAGACAATATGAAAGGAACTTACTTAAAATAGACAAAACTTGTCTTTATTATTTAATGAAACATGCATCAATGAAAAACTGCTGTCTCTCTCTCTCTCTCTCTCTCTCTCTCTATATATATATATATATATATATATATATATATATATATATATATATATATATATATATATATATATTTTAAGCGTATCACCCCAAGCAAGGCTGGAGGCCACTATCACGCATGGGGTTATAGAAGGGTTGAAGGAAGAGCAGATAGGAGTGGTAAAGGAGAGGATGTGGAGAAAGAGAAAGATAGTGGATCGATCAAGGCAAGGGGGTTACAGAAGATTTGGAGCGAGAGCAGATAGGAATGAAAGATGAAAGGATATGGAGAAGGGAAGTGGATATATCAAGGCAACTGGAGATGTCGATTGACGCTACACTTAAACCGTTGGAGATTGTATTTGATAGGGAAACAGTAATAGGGAAGGGAGTTCCATAGGCGAGATGTGCGAGACATGAAGCTATTGGAGTAGAAGTGACGTCTACATCTAACAGTTTCAACGGTGTAGGGGTGGGGACGGGATGCCAGCCTCGTAGGACGTTTAAATTCACGAGGCCTAGGGACAAGCGAAAGCAGCTCCTCGGAGCAATTACCGTGAAAGTATTTGTAAAAAAGGCAGAGCGAGGCAACATCGCGTCTGTGAGAGAGCGACTGCAGACGAGATGACAGATCAGGGCCAGTCACATTGCATATCCGTCTCTGGATCTTATCAAGAACCCTGAGGCAAACAGCAGGGGACCCAGACCATATATGGCAGCAATACCCCATGCAAGGGCGAATGTTCGATTTATAGACTTGGAAGATCGATTCCGGGGAGAAAAATTTCCTGGCTCGGCACAGGGAACCAACTTTCCTTGCGGTGGATGATGCAACTGACTCGAGATACGAAGTGTAATCCAGAAATTTGCTACTTTATTAAAAGGGGTATGTATTCATTTCAAAGAATTACAAATCACTAATCTCCTTCAGGAAGGACCCTATGACTGCAGTGCACTTGTAGCGGTCCAGTCACTTCGTCACATGCAAGTCATCCAAAATGAAGATGCCCAGTACCTTTTCGTTTTCTCAAGGTCCTCAAAACAACTGGCCCTGATATTCTCCTTCAGCTTGGGGAACAAGGTCTGGACTGTAGGTAGAATAAGAGACACATCTGATGCGCATCTTTGTCAACACAAACCCTACTGCCTAGTGAGCTTCCAAATTATCTTCACGTCCTGACTGCGTTCTACATAACTAGTGAGCTGTAAAGAGGAATGTTCAACAGGACGTGTTCAAAGAGATGTTAAGACCGCCTCCTTCAATCTGGAATAACTAAATTTGCTAGGTTACCATTTTGTTAAGCATTTCACCCCAAGCAAGATGGGAGTGCCACTAGCACGAAAGGGTTACAGAGAGTGAGAACAAAGAGTAAAGAGGGGTGTTTGAGGAAAATATACAGAGAAGGACGAGGATCAGGATCAAGGCATCAGAAGATGTCGATTGACATTACATTTGAATATTTGAAGATTATAGCTATCAAAGAAGTAAGTAGGAGGAAAAGAGTTCCACTGACAGGAAGTGCGAGAAAAAAGGTGTTGGAGTAGAAGAGGCGGTTACATTTAACTGTTTCGGTAGAAAAAGGGTGGGATCGAGGTGCCAACCGAGTAGCACGCTTAAATTCATGCAGGTGGGGTATCAGTGAAAGTAGCTCGTCAGAGCAGTTGCCATGAAAATAATTGTAGAAAAGACAGAGGGAAGCCGCAGCATGTCGGTGAGAAAGTCACTGTAGACTGTAGATGCCAGACCAGGACCTATCACATTGCATATTTGTCTCTGGATTTTGTGGAGGACCTCGAGATGAATAGCGGGGACACCAGACCATATATGGCAAAAGTATTCAATGCAAGGATGAATGGTAGATTTTTAAATTTGAAGGATGGACTCAGACGATATATATATATATATATATATATATATATATATATATATATATATATATATAGGATTGGTGTAAATGGAATAAATTCCAATAGGCAATAAGTTCTATTATTAAAAGTGTGCTTAATACAGCGCAGAGCAAATAGAATTTATTCGAAAATTATAATATAAACATGTTATAAAATCACTACAAAAATATCCATTTTGTTTCAACACTTCTGGTGTCTTATCAAGTGATGATGTTGAATATAGAACCTATATTCAACACCCTCCCTTGATAAGACACAAGAAGTGTTGAAACAAAATGGCTATTTTTGTAGTGATTTTATAACATGTTTATATTATAATTTTCGAATAAATTATATATATATATATATATATATATATATATATATATATATATATATATATATATATATATATGAAATCAATTAGGGCTGAGTATACTTACAGAAGTCACTAATCAATATAGAATGGATTTTCTATAACATAAGAGTATTGGAAAATAAGATGAATGAAAGAAACCACGCCCTAGTTATGCTCTGATAACGCACTGAGTAGTTCAAGCATAGAGATTAATGTCGGAACCTCTGAAAAGCAAGGAATGAACATTAAGTTTAAGCCAACAACATTTCCAATTCTGATTCTCCTACAGAAGAACTGCCTAATAAATTCGTTTTGGTTTACCTATATTTGCGTATTATACCTAATTTCAATCACTTTTTCATACACTCTTGGTCAGTGGGAAAGCATAGCGGTGTCACAACGACCTATTATCATTGAAGAATGAACTGATTCGTATATTATTTATCTCATAGAAAAAAAAAGAGTACCACTGGGTAGGAACAGTCTTACACTAAGAACTGTGCAAGCGGCCTGGATATATAAACGAATCATATTAGCATGAATTGAAAGAGTCGTAGGATCCATATATATATATATATATATATATATATATATATATGGCCTGACGATTGCATCTAGCATGAAACAGACTGTCACCTCTAAGTGTTGACTTCTATGTTCACTTTTATATTTACACACGCTCTATCTCTGATATTGAGCACTTTATTCCATAAATATAGCACATTTTAATACTATATATATATATATATATATATATATATGTATTGATTTCCAGACAAGGCAATTCATAAATGTCTTTGAGATTCAGAGAGACTGGCCATATCAAATCGATATGACCATATTTTATATTCTTATATCGAGGAAAGATAACCTGTCAGTTCGTAGATATTTCTTCACAGAGAAGCCGAAAGAAACCGAAACAGAACCTTACCCACGACACGAGAAAACATGAACGATGAAATTAAAGTCAGAGCTATAGTACTTGACGCAGAGTGTCGGGCAAAATTAAAAATTAAAAAAAACTGAGACGGGATTACATCAGTGAGTTATTCGATAGACGGTTACGCCTGTCAAGAGTACGGCGTTGTTTGGCTTATGCGAGGTGAAAAATAAAGGTACTTGAAATCTAAAGAATTTTGATGTCATTCCTCTTCTAACGATAACCACTAGACATCTGGTTCGAACTTGCAAATGTCTGAAATATAATTAATAAAAATAGTAGTAGAATAAAAACACGACAGCGTTTGTATTTCGCGAATACAATCTTTGCTGTCAGTGTCTGAGATTACAGATATTTCGAGAATGACGTCAGTGTTGTCGCTGCTTTTAGCACTCAGTAATTTGTTAAAAAGGGCCAAACATTAACAGTAACAGTTCATCATTGATAATGGAATGAAACTGAGGACGAGAAGAAGAGAGAAAAAAAAACGAGAACAGTTTAACGGTCTTAATCGTTTGCTGCGGGTGTTTTTCTTACTCGATTTGGTTTTATGTTAAACAAAAAAAAGAACAATTATTTAGAGAAAAAAAAGGAAGTTGCAATTACGTATAATTGCATTAATCTGAAGTGTTTGATGTCATCATGGCTGACCGAGTGACCGCAAAAGGCACGCATGCGCATTGGCGCTTGCACACTCTTTGATAAACTTGCATTGCGACAAAAGAAAAACTGTGTGCATGTTCATAATTAATATCACAAACACACACACACACACACACACACACACACACACACACACACACATATATATATATATATATATATATATAAATATAGGTAACTATACTCGTGTCGAAAAACCTTCGAATTCTTGATTTAACAATAGCCAAATCAATCACGAAGGGAAAAAAAAAGTTTTAAAAAAGAAAGAGCCAGGAACATGAAAGTCTGTCGAAAATAATCGCACAGATACAGGTTCAAGGCCCAAAGACAAAACCCCGATACGAGTAAACAACTAACTAAAGCGCTCGATACAAACGTAGAGCAAACCTAGTTTCACTTAGGCAGATCGTCAGGGTCAGCTGACCCTGACGATCTGCCGAAGTGAAACCTTGGTAGGTTTGTCTGCCTCATTAGGTTTGACTATATATATATATATATATATATATATATATATATATATATATATATATATATATATCAGGTAGAAATACGCACACACACATATGTGTGTGTATGGGGATGGAGGGTGTTGGTGTATGGGAAGGGAGGGGTGTGGGTGTCGTAGAATATTCATAATCACTCAGAAAATAAAATTAATTCTGAATCGAATACTTATAAAAGTACACAACACTCTTTTTTAAATTTTTATTGTTAAACATAATGTCTTATTCGTAGAGGGCTGAAATGTACTCGACGCCGTCCATTTACCAATATCTAATCAAATGAGCAAAAAATCACATTTAGACACTTATTAGTAAAATAGAAAAATACTAAAAATCACTAAATCTCTATCATTAGGTTTGCTTTTGGTTTTGATTTTTATTGCTGGTAATATTATTTTTTTCTAAAATGTATTGCTGGTAATATTTTTATTGCTGGTAATATTTTTTCAAAAATATATTGCTGGTAATATTTAAAAAAAAATGTATTGCTGGTAATATTTTGTCAAAAATCTATTGCTGGTTATATTTTTTTTCAAAAATGCATTGGTGATAATTTTTTTTTTCAAAAATGTATTGCTGGTAATATTTTTTCAAAAATGTATTGCTGGTAATATTTTTTAAAAAATGTATTGCTGGTAATATTTTAAAAAAAATGTATTGCTGGTAATATTTTTAAAAAAATGTATTGCTGGTAATATTTTTTACAACATATATTGCTGGTAATATTATTTTTTTCAAAAATGTATTGCTGGTAATATTTTTTCAAAAATGTATTGCTGGTAATATTTTTTAAAAAATATATTGCTTGTAATATTTTTTCAAAAATGTATTGCTGGTAATATTTTAAAAAAAATGTATTGCTGGTAATATTTTTTAAAAAATGTATTGCTGGTAATATTTTTTACAACATATATTGCTGGTAATATTATTTTTTTCAAAAATGTATTGCTGGTAATATTTTTTCAAAAATATATTGCTGGTAATATTTTTGTCAAAAATTGTATAGCTGGTAATAATTTTTAAATTGTATATTACTAGTAATATTTTTTTACAAAAAAGTATTTCTGGTGTTAAAACACATTTTTACACTTTAACAGTGCTTTGACTCCAGTTTGGAGGTTAATTATTTGTCCATAGATGGGATCCTAACAGGTGCTGACACTCTGGCCCAGAGTGGACCTGGGGACACCAGCAATTAAGAGTTGGTTCCACGCTCCTCAAAATCTCCTTATCCTTGCTGTCGGACGTAGTTTATCGTCTTACCCAGGACGCGGATGCATTTTATCGTCTTACCCAGGACGCGGATGCCTTTTATCGTCTTACCCAGGACGCGCTATCAATAGATACACAACTATATACTACGGAAGAACTCAAAACTGATAGCTACATTTAAGTATTGCATTAATATTTAAGGTTACCTTTTAAAAGTACAACGATGAATCTTCCGACGCTATTTAATTTAAAGACAATTGATGTACCTATAGTCCTTACAAAGAATTATTTTTTATTTCATGAGTTACTTTTGCTGGATTTAGCAATTAATTTCGATTATTCCCAAATTTATTTCCAAGTTAACAAACTTGTTATCGGACAAAAAAATTCGTCGCAAAAAAATCACGTACAAAAATCAGCGAAAATAATCGCAGTAATGAAAACTTCTGAATCCAAAATTTCTGAGTTGCAGGTTCTGTTTCCGGAATGGTTTTAATTTGCTCACGGAGTTGGTCTGATTCCAAAATGGTATTGGGCTATGGTCTGTGGGAGTTAAGTTGAAAAATTATGAGACAGTGGCAAACTGGCATTCGCATTATATAGATAGATAGATAGATAGATAGATAGATAGATAGATAAGGCAAAGATTGCAATAACAAGATAGATAGATAGATAGATAGATAGATAGATAGATAAGGAAAAGTTTGCTATAACAAGATAGATAGACAGATAGATAGATAGATATTGATTTTCCAAGCGTAGTTTAGATGTGGGACAAGGCCGAAATTAGGGAGTAACTAGTGCGCATAGAACTCACTACTCAGTCGTAATTGTTTTAGCGAGCCAAGCTTGCTAACCATTACACCGCCTCCAGGTGCCCTATAGATAGATAGATAGATAGATAGATAGATAGATAGATAGATAGATAAGGTAAATATTGCAATGACGAGATAGATAGATAGATAGATAAGGAAAAGATTGCAATAACCATATAGATAGATAGATAAGGAAAAGATTGCAATAACCAGATAGATAGATAGATAGATAGATAGATAGATAGATAGATAGATAGATAAGGAAAAGATTGCAATAACCAGATAGATAGATTATGAATCAAATTTCAGATATACAGTGAATGACTACGACTGTCAGTTACGCAATCGTCAGGTGTTCGGCACTTGTAGTCCGAAAATGAGAACTTTTATACTTCCAGGCAAATCTGAGATGGAAAAAATATAGCTAACCAAACTCACCTGTAGGGTGAAAGTATCCATCTGGTCGAAATGAAAAATGCCATAAAGAAAGACAATTATATATATATATATATATATATATATATATATATATATATATATATATATATATATATATATATATATATATATAATTACTCTCATTCGCCGATTGAGCACTATGGAGAAAGGGAATTTTTAACATTGTTTGCTCCTTCTTATAACGCATCGCTCTTCAGTTATGAATTGAGTGTTCTGTCTGCTGATTTGACGTTTATATATATCACGTATATAATACGTTAAAAGATTATGCCGTGCGCCGATAGCTTAGGGTCTCTGACTAATGACAAATCGTTCGACTTTCGATCCCGGCGAAACCATCAGCCTGTTGTGACCAAGTAAATGTTTAAAGAAATAACGAAGTAAGTGTTACAGATATATCATATATTAACAGTAAATACAACAGAAAAGTATTACACGACTAGTGAGTGTGTGTCGGTTGACTCTGCGTTGAATCTATTCGACTTTTCTCAAAGGCCTTCCCTCTAAGAATCTTATAGTAGGCGGAAATTCCAACATAGACTCTTTAGAGGGAATACACCACAACACTGTTTGTGGATGATATATATATATATCTACTAAAACACGTTGACCGCCATTCAACACGCAAGGTGTTATGAGGTATATTGACAGCTGACAAGTTGCTCTTCGACTTGTCTTTGTATCTTAGCCATGGTCGTCCAACATTCCTGTGGCCCTGATCTAACTGGCTCTTAGGTTCTTGGGTATCGTGTCATCAGACATTATCATGCCATGATCAGTCCACCGTAACTGAGACTGTATGAGAAAAGTCTCGATTCCTTCAATATTACGCCTGTTAAACAGGTCAACGTTAGATGTCCTATCTTGAAGGTTAACTCCACAAATGGCACGCAGTCGGCTTTTATGGAAATAAAATATTTTTATGGATATATATATATATATATATATATATATATATATATATATATAATGAAT
Organism: Acanthosepion esculentum; assembly: GCA_964036315.1. Lineage (NCBI taxonomy): Eukaryota > Metazoa > Mollusca > Cephalopoda > Sepiida > Sepiidae > Acanthosepion > Acanthosepion esculentum. The sequence goes on along the minus strand of OZ038503.1, from coordinate 81,695,016 downwards.
AGAGAATCCTTAAAAATCCATTCATATTTTTTAAAGGATTCTGTTTTCATGATTATATTCCCTCTGTTTTTACATTGAGCTCTCTTTGGATTTATATCCTCCGTGGAATTATATCTGCTAAATTTCAAGTGATTATATATATATATATATATATATATATATATATATATATATATATATATATGCATGTGTGCCTGTGTGTGTATTTAGGCAGCATATAAAATTTTGTCCATTTATTTTTATACTTATCCTTTCCAGTTGTCAGTTGTTTCTTAATTTTAAGATGAAATTCTTCAAGGAAGTCGCCATAGTTTTTTTTTCTTTTCTTTTTAACCAAAGTACGTTCGATCTTTTCTAAGATCATCTTCAACGCTAACTTACAAAGACAAATTTTTGTAACTGCGATAAAATCTGCATTCAACTGTGTTAGTGATTTAAAACAAACACCATCAGTAATAGTTATTTTAAAATTATCCGTTGTAGCTATGGAATTATTTGCAAAACCATCCTCCCAATATATATATATATATATATATATATATATATATATATATATATATATATATATATATATATAATAAAAAGACTTAAACACTAATATTCCATGTTCATAATTTATTCCATTGGAATCGTAAGAACGATCCAATTCATCAGACCTACAGATTCAAAAAGAAAACAGAACAACGACTCCGGGAAAAATTGGTGAGAGTATGTGTGAGAGTGTGGGGGACCTGTTATCTATATAGAGGGGTAACAGACGAGAGAGACAGGGAGGTATATATATATATATATATATATATATATATATATATATATATATATATATATATATATGTGTGTGTGTGTGTGTGTGTGTGTGTGTGTGTGTGTGTGTGTGTGTGTGTGTGTGTGAGAGAGAGAGAGAGAGAGAGAGAGAATGGTTGTTTAAGTTCAGTTGATTTTTCAATTTTAGGGTACGTGACAAACAGCCTTTGAGTAAAGAAAATCGTATGAGAAACATTGCGTTATCACCTGACCATCGACATGACCTTTTCGCACACACAGATAGAGATTTGTGGACAAAGAATCAGCCGTTTCTGATATAACAGCAGTTTTTGTTACGAAATTTGCCAACTTTTCATATCTCTCTAACATGTACCAGATTTCAATTACTGCTGCTTCATCACACCATAATCAAACTACGCATGCGTGTAGACAAGCATGAACGAAAACCGAAAATAAACACGCGCAAAAAATAATGAACGCGGCTAACAAAATATAAACAAACTGTAACAAATACGGCTACTTTTTTTCTTTCTTTTTGTCGTTTTTCTTTCTTCTTTTTCTTCATCAGGTATTAGAGATGGGGGGGGGACTAATTTATTGTAATTTATATGCTTCCGATAGGGTTAGACCTGGTAAACTGGAAGAGCTGTCCGTTTAGTCGGCTAGCCGGACGCATGGGTGGCAATAGAAGAAAATATACCATCTCTACAATTGCTTGACGCGCCCAGATGTGATTACACTACATTAGATTGATACGCTCAATGGATCCCTGTGCTTTTAGCGATGGTTAGTTCGCCTGGGTGACGTCACAGCCTCGTTCCGGGTCATTATGTCTGCTAAGTGTTTCCTAATAAGTTGTGCGTCGTTCGTTGCAAGTAGCAAGCGTTTGTTCTGACGCCATTTTCAAGCAATTACGAAGGCAACCAATCGTTGTAATTGTTGATTACTGCACAGCTCCGAGCTCCCTTGAGGAACAGTGATCGGACCTTGGTCATTCAGTCTACAAGCCCCCCCCCCCTCTACTACACTTGTGTCTATTCTCGAGTTAACCGCTATTCCCTTTTCTTCTCTCTCACTTCCCTTGAAACAAATCTTTTTAGCAAATCTTTGTTTTCGCCTATTTTATACCTCTTTTTTCTTTATCATTTTCCTTTTCTTTCTTTTTTCCTATTTTTCTTTTTCTTTCTTATTATTTGCTAAAAATTATTTTCCTTCTTTTAATCATTTTCTCATATTTTGTGTATTTCTAGACTTTCTTTATCATTTTCTTGATTTTCTTTCTTTCTGTTCGTTTCTTACTTTCTTTCTGTTCATTTCTTTCTTTCTTTCTTATCGTTTCTTTCTTTCTTTTTTCTTTTCTTTTTATTTCTTTCTTTCTTTCTTTCTTTCTTTCTGTTCGTTTCTCACTTTCTTTCTTTCTGTTCGTTTCTTTCTTTCTGTTCGTTTCTTTCTTTCTGTTCGTTTCTTTCTGTTCGTTTCTTTCTTTCTGTTCGTTTCTTTCTTTCTTTCAGTCCATTTCTTTCTCTTCGTTTCTTTCTTTGTTTCTTTATTTCTTGTCGTTTCTTTGTTTCTTATCGTTTCTTTCTTTCTTTCTTTCTTATTGTTTCTCTCTTTCTTTCTTTCTGTTCGTTTCTTTGTTTCTGTTCGTTTCTTTCTTTCTTACTTTCTTTCTGTTCGTTTCTTTCTTTCTTTCTTTCAGTCCATTTCTTTCTGGTCGTTTGTTTCTTTCTTTCTTGTTGTTTGTTTGTTTCTTCCTTTCTTTCTTTCTTTCTTTCTTGTTGTTTGTTTCTTTCTTTCTTTCTGTCTTCTTTTTTCTTTCCTTTTTCTTTCTTTCTTTCTTTCTTTCTTTCTTATCGTTTCTCTCTTTCTTTCTTTCTTTCTGTTCGTTTCTTTCTTTTTGTTCGTTTCTTTCTTTCTGTTCGTTTCTTTCTTTCTTTCATTCATTCATTCTTGTTGTTTGTTTGTTTCTTTCTTTCTTTTTTCTTTCCTTTTTCTTTCTTTCTTATCGTTTCTCTCTTTCTTTCTTTCTGTTCGTTTCTTTCTTTCTTTCTGTTCGTTTCTTTCTTTCTTTCTTTCTTTCTTGTTGTTTGTTTGTTTCTTTCTTTCTTTCTTTCTTATCCTTTCTTTCTTTCTTTCCGTTCCTTTCTCTCTTTCTTTCTGTTCGTTTTTCTCTTTATTTCTTTCTGTTCGTTTCTTTCTTTCTTTCTTTCTTTCTTTATTTCAGTACATTTCTTTCTGGTCGTTTCTTTCTTTCTTTTTTCTTTCTTCTTTCTTTCTCTTCGTTTCTTTCTTTGTTTATTTTATTTATTTATTTATTTACGTTTTTTCTTTCTTTCTGTTCGTTTCTTTCTTTCTTTTTTCCTTTTTTCTGTTCGTTTCTTTCTTTCCTTTTTTCTTTCTTTCTTCGTTTCTTTCCTTTTTTAGTTTCCTTCTTTTCTTTCTATCTTTATTCATTTCTTTCTACCTTCATTCCATTCTTTCTGTTTTCATTTCTTTCTTTCTACCATCATTCATCTCTTTATAACTTCATTCCTTTCTTTCTTTCCGTTCATATTTTATCACTTTGTATTTAATATTTTCTTTTTTAGATTTCCTTCGTTTCTTTATTTCATTGTTTTCCATTTCTTTTTTCTTCTCCTCCTCGTTTCTTTTATTTCCTTCTTTCTTTCTTTCTTATATTTCCTTATTACGTATTTACATGTTTCTTTTCTTCATTTCATTGTTCTTTCTTTCTTCTTTTCTTCTTCATATTTCTTCTTTTATATTGTGATTATTTCTTTATTTTTATTCCGCCTTTTTTATTAATTATTTTTTTCTTTCTCTCTTTCTTTCATTCCTTCCCTCCTTCATTCATTCATTCTTTCTTTCTCTGCATTTCTTATTTCGTTTTACTACATATGTATTTTTCCACTTCTTTAGTTTTAGTACGTATTTCTTTATTTCTTTCGTTCTTTTATGTTTTTCTTCCTTCATACCTTCCTTCCATCCATTTCTTCTTTTGTTTTAATACCTCTTTCTTTCTTTCTTTCTTTTATTTTTTTTTCAATTTTTCTCCTCTCCTCCTAATGCTCCGCACCCCCTCATTCTTCAATATCTTTTCTCACAGCTCCATTTCTTCCTTTCTTGCTATCACACCCTCTTTTCTTTTCTTCGCTTCCTTTCCATCGTTTCATGTCGATCGTCCACTGCCCCATCTCTTCAGATGTCCATTTGGCATGAACCAACCAAGCGTTTCCGGACGCCAATGAGCATGACGCGAATTGTGCCTTGTCACTTCCTTTGGCGGTTTTTCTTTGCTCTTTCGCTGACTATGAGTAATGTACGGAAGACCGATCATGCCAGAAAGATCAACACGGCTACATCAAAAAAACTAACCGTATCATCTAAACTCAAATTTGAATAAATTAAAGCAGGCAAGGATCATTTGTGACTTCGTTAAATCAGGGATTAAAATCGAATAGAAATAATATTTTGTTTTCTTGTAGGTCTTTTTTGTTACATGTCTCTATAAGTATTTGTTTATCAAATAACGTTATGTTAAATTCTAAATTAATGTAAATTGATTATATCTTTCGGAAGAGTCATTAACATCGTCATCCTTGTTTAGACAACTGAACTTTTCTTTCGCATACGTGCTGTTATATCTGATGAAGGCTACAAAATGGATCGGTCGAAATGTTATCTGAACAATCATCATCATAATTATCATCATCACAACTAGCATCGCCACCACCACTATCAGTCCCTGGATTTTACATATTTTATGGTAATATGCACTTAGTTATTATTTACAAATCTTGCACCTTGAAAATATGCTTATGGCATTGGTGTCTGGACATTTTTTATGCTTTTGTCAATTCATGTAAAATTTGGCAATTTAAAAATGTGGCACTAGGGCAGGTTGATTTTTTTAATTCTCTTTATGAAATCAACATTGCATGCAGCGCAAAAGATGCGGTCTGATATTATAAATACTGAGATCAAAAATTAGATTCATAGCCTTTAGGAGTTTTTGAGCATTTAGATGTAACAATCGTCTGAAAAAAAATTATGGAAATATTTAATTTCCGGCAATTTTTACTGGATTCAGAATTTTACTATTTCAAGAGTGAATCCAAAGATAGTTGATAGTTTTTTTTATTAGATATATTGAATCGAAAATATGTTCAAAACAGAATTTTATTTTTTAATCACCACAAGCAAAATATGCAATTTTCTACTGTATTCGATAAGTGTAAAACTGCGTACAAATTGTATTCGATAAGTGAACACTGTGTAAAAATTGTATTCGATAAGTAAAAACTGTGTAAAAATTGTATTCGATAAGTAAAAATTGTGTAACAATTGTATACGATAAGTGAAAACTGTAAAAATTGTATTCGATAAGTGAAAACTGTAAAAATTGTATTCGATAAGTGAAAATTGTGTAAAATTTGTATACGATAAGTGAAAACTGTAAAAATTGTATTCGATAAGTGAAAACTGTGTAAAAATTGTATTCGATAAGTAAAAATTGTGTAAAATTGTATACGATAAGTGAAAACTATAAAAATTGTATTCGATAAGTGAAAACTGTGTAAAAATTGTATTCGAAAAGTAAAAATTGTGTAAAAATTGTATACGATAAGTGAAAACTGTAAAAATCGTACTCGATAAGTGAAAACTGTAAAAATTGTAATTACAAAAAAAATTAATCAGCGAATAATGTCAAACACCATTTGATCATAATTAATAAAAAAAAAAGATGAAATTGTATATAACATCATGACAAAATGTTTTAAATTTGTATTGTTTATTGAAAATAGTACTAAAACTACTACACTGTATAACATATTACATCATAATATAGCTAAACTGTTCAATGTAATTTCTCTTTGAAGTAAATGAAGGTCTTATTTGATTGCAAAATTATTTAGTAAGAATGTGTTTGTGTCATGCATCTTGTCCGTATACAATATGTAAAGCTTCAGTAAATTATAAATTTTATAAGGCTGTGCTATAAGACTTTCACTGATCACCGGAATTAAATTTCAAGGCGACTATTTTGGACCTAAACTTAATATTTAAACTCATTTTCTCAAAGACCGGTAACGATTTGGAAAAGTACTTTTATCTTTATGCCAAATTCCGGCTTTCAAATGGAGTGCAATATCATGCTTGCAAAATCGACCTGGCCAAATGTATTGAACATTTTTGCAGTAAACTCTGAGGGGCAAGAAATCTACCCAATATAGTAGCATCCTTTTATGTATACTAGCGGCTTTCAAAAATACCGTCGCACGGATGTTCTAGATTCATCTACTGATTTCCAGGCTTTTCGATCTTGGTTGGTTGCTTTTGTATAGCAGCATATCAACACCTTTATGGGTTATTTAATGCCGAAATCTAAATATTTTGAACGCCATTGTATGCATACAACTACAGATGAAATGTATTGTTGGTAATTCTACTATAAAATGTATTTCTAGTCATTTTGCTTTGAAAAGGTGTTGTTGGTACTGACACTATGAATAGGTATTATTGATAACTTCATATAATAATGAACTGCTGGTATTTTACTAAAAGTATGTATTTTTATAATTTCATAGCGTTTTTCTTTTTGGTTGCGGTTACTATTTGCCACAGATGGGAACCTCACAGGTGCTGCCACGCTAGGTCAGGGTGGACTTAGGAACAACTGTAATTAATCGGTAGTTCCACGCTCTTAAAAACCTCCAATCTCCCGGTCAATGAATAATGTTTGATAGTTAATTTGTTATATCATAATTAATAAAAGCAAAAATAGATAAAAGTGTATATGATACCATAATACAGCTTGGTACAATTTATAAGACAAAATATTTAAATTTGCAGTTTGTATTGAAGATAGAACTTTATAAATTTCATAAAGCTGTGCTATAAGACTTTCACTGATCACCGGAATTAAATTCCAACGCGACGATTTTGGACCTAAACTTAATATTTAAACTCATTTCCTCAAACAAAAAGGTAACGGTTTAGAAAAGTACAAAAAACGGGGCGGGGCGGGGGAATTACGAAACTTGAAAAAATGAAGACAAATAAATAAAATAATAAAATAAATAAATAAAAGAGGACAGACGATTCTCTCCTTTCCTTTGTGTACTTTTGCAAACTATTATTATATATACAATGGGCAGGGTTTTTTTTTTCACTTTTTTAAGAAAATCATCTTTGCTCTCAGTGTAAAAGCTGGAAGTCAATATCATAAGTAATGAGACTAAAAATTAGATTCCTAGCTTTCATCAATTTTTGAGTATTTAGTTTTAAAGATCGTCTAAAAGAAATGGACAGAAAGGCCTAATTACCGCAGGTTTTACTTACAAACCGACTTCAAAATTTTACAATTTCAAAAATAAAGCCAAATAAATTTGATATATTTGATACATTGAATGTAAAATTTATTAAAACCAGAATACTAATTATGAATCATCACAAGCAAAATATGCAATTTTTTTTTTACTTTATTCTGTAATTAAAAACTGGGTAAAATATATTGTAAAATATTACAAAAAAGGCTACTCAATGATTAAGATTTGTTAGATCATTGATGTAATGGAATAACCCGGCACCCCCATGAATGATTACACTATAGGTAGTAACTACCTATAAAGTCAACTGTCTAAGTGAGAGAAAAAAAACAAAAAAAAAAACAAAAGAAAAAAAATCACGCGAACACGTCCGACCTTCCAACTAGTGGCACTCACTACTAGATTGACCTGTGTGTATAACTCTACCGTATTTCATATTGTACTTATTGTGTACAGTAAACCTTTCTTCTGGTATCCACCTGGTGTCACTTATTTATTCCCTTAGCACGGAATATAACAGTTCCGATGAGGATTGTCGGAACATAACAATCACAATTAATAAAAACAAAAAATAGATAAAAGTCTATATGACACCATGATACTACTGGGTACAAATTATAAGACAAGATATTTAAATTTGCAGTGTTTATTGAAAATAGAACTAAAACTACTACACTGTATAACATATTACATCATAATATAGCTAAATTGTTCAGAGTAATTTCCATTTGAAGTAAATGAAGGTCTTATTTGATGGCAAAATTATTTATGAATAATGTGCTTCAGCCATGCATCTTGTCCATATACAATTTGTAAAGCTTCAGTAAATTATAAATTTCATGTCAAACTCCAGCTTTCAAATTGAGTGCAATATCACGCTTCCAAAATCGACCTGCCCAAATGCACACGTTGCATGTTTTTGCAGTTACCTCTAAGGGACAATAAATCTACTCAATACAATATTATCCTTTTATTTATCCTAGCGATTTTCAAAATTACTGTCGGTCTGATGTTCTACATTCATTTTCTAATTTCCAGGCTTTTTCCATAGTTGATTTTGTTTAGCAGCATATCAACAAATCTATGGGTTATTTAATGCCGAAATCTAAATATTTTGAACGCAATTTTATGCTTTCAACTACATCACTTGATAGGTCATAATTAATAAAAACAAAGAATAAATCACAGTGTATATACTAACATTATACTACTAGACACAAATCATAAGACAAAATATTTTAAATTGGCAAGCTTTATTGAAAATCGCACTAAAACTACTGCACTATATAACATTACATCATAATATAGCTAAATTATTCAGTATAATTTCCGTTTGAAGTAAATGAAAGTGTTATTTGATGGCACAATGATTTAGTAATAATGTGCTTCTGCCTTGCTTCTTGTCTATATACAATTTGTGAAGTTTTAGTAGCCAATTTAACTGCTCTTTCCGCACCTTGCGAATGTCCAAGAAAACCCCAACTTTGTTCTATTTATTAGAACCTCTTGCAGTTCATTAAGTGAAAAACCTTTTGCAAGCGAAGCTTCACACAGTCCATTTTGTGAGAGGCCAAGCAAATTTTGTGAGAGGTCAAGCAAATTGTGTGAGAGATCAATCAAATTTTGTGAGAGGTCAATCAAATTTTGTGAGAGGCCAAGCAAATTTTGTGAGAGGTCAAGCAAATTGTGTGAGAGGTCAATCAAATTTTGTGAGAGACCAATCAAATTTTGTGAGAGGGCAATCAAATTTTGTGAGAGGCCAAGCAAATTTTGTGAGAGGTCAAGCAAATTGTGTGAGAGATCAATCAAATTTTGTGAGAGGCCAATCAAATTTTGTGAGAGGCCAATCAAATTTTGTGAGAGGCCAATCAAATTTTGTGAGAGGTCAAGCAAATTTGACCATTGGGTCGCTTCAGAGTTGACGAATATAGGTTTTTTTTTTTTAAATCGCTTCTTTGGTGGAGCGCTACTTTTGAAACAAAAAAATATTTTGTTGGAAAATTTACCCAAACTTGTTTATCTTTTTGTGAAGTAACTTGAATGAAATTTAAAAATTTGTTTTGTAACGTGACATAACTAATTAATTATTAATAAATGTTTACTTATCTAATGTACAAAACATTTTATGACCTCTTCCCTCACCTCCAATTCATCTGACTTCAATTTTGAGAAAAGAATATTTTCTGGAAGCCAGGCGAAAGCATTGTGCTGTAAATTCTTAATGCAACATTCTGTATTTCGGTCGATTGTTGCTTTATTCTCTCGATTCTACAGTGGCTGGTTTGGGCGCCTCGGCATAGCGTAATGGTTAGCAAGCTTGTCTCGCTAGAACAATTACGAGTGAGTTCGATCCTCATTTGGTACCCCCATACATTCGGCTTTGTGCCTCATCTAAGCTACGCTTATAACGTCGATACTACAGTGGTTGGTATAGAAACGTATTATCCTTTTTTATTTCAAACCAACTAACTAGCATATCCAGGGTGCCCATAAATTTCGTGTGCACTTTAAAAAATTTATAACTTTATTTGTATTTGCGATAGAAATAATTTGTAAAAAGGATTAGAAAGAAGTAAATCTATATTTTTTAAGGTTTTATTGAAATTTTATTTAAGTTTCCACATGTCCTCCATCATTAGCAGTACAAAGGGTAATACGATTTTGCAGTTCACAGAAAATATTTGCCAACTGATTTACAGTAATGCCTGAAATCACATTAGTTATTTTATCTATACTTAAAACAAGGTACATTAAACTTTATAACATTTTATACAGATTATTTCTATCGCAAATACAAATAAAGTTATAATTTTTTTAAAGTTCACACGAACTTTATGGACACCCTGTATTTCGAATATAAATTTATAAAGGCTGTGCTATAAGGATTTCACTGGCCACCAGAAGGAAATTACAATTCTCCAACGATGAAACAAAACTTATTCTATAAAATAATTTCATCAACAAATGTTAACGATTTTGAAAAATATATGTGTATCCTTATTTACCATGTCAAACCTTAAGTTTCAAATTGAATGCAGCACGACGTTTCTAAAACCGACCTACCTTAATGTGACAGCATTTGAAAAATGTACACATCTATTTGCAGTGAAATGAAAAAAAAAATTAAAAAAAATTAACATATTAATTTCCCCAAATAATTTCATGCTTGAAATATTTTCTTACAGAACTGAATTTAAAAATGTGTATATATGTTTATGTTTATTTCAAGGAATTCTTTTTCATTTATTTTTGTAAAATAAAGAATAAGTACACTATTTACATTGTTCGGACTATCGTCCTCTTCTTTGTTGCCATATTTATCACAACGTTTCGGCTGTTGTACGCTCCGGTCTTCTTCATATGGTTGCAATGTCGAACTGAACCCTTTATTTCGCTCGCTGGGGTAGAATCTTCTAGTTCCCCGTGCCATGTCTAATAGATGTTAGTTATCAATTATCTCCTGTCAATTCCCCTCGCCAAGTACTCCACTGCCTTAACCAGGTATTGAACTCACACTCTTTGGGTCCTCTCACTGGGTCTAACTAACGCCTTTATCCACTGTGCCATGTGTCCTTGATAACTGATAACTGACATGGCACATGGAACTAGAATAGTCTACCCCAGTGAGCGAAATAAAGGGTTCAGTTCGACATTCCAACCACCTGAAGAAGGCCGGAGCGTACAACAGCCGAAACGTTGTGATAAATATGACATCACGGTGCCACCCATTCACTGTCGAAACAGTTAAATGTAGCCGCCTCTTCTACTCCAGCAGCTTCTTCTCTCGCACTTCCTGACAGTGGAACTCCCTTCCTCTTACTTGCTTCCCTGATAGCTATAACCTTCAAATATTCAAATGTAATGTCAATTGACATCTTCTGATGCCTTGATCCTGATCCCCGTCCTTCTCTTTATCCTTTCCCCAAACACCCATCTTTACTCTTGCTCTCACTCTCTATAACACCTTGCGTGCTAGTGACACTTCCGGCTGGCTTGTGGTGAAATGCTTATAAAAAAAAGTCGAATCTATTGGGTGGTCTGAAATTCTTGTCACCCCTACATACCATAACTTTCTATTTCAGTTGGCTGACACGACCTCCTACACGAAAATGAATGTGTTTATACAGACCTTCTCGATGTGTGACAGCGTCAATGAAAGAGAACTAAATCCAGTACTTCAGGGTATTTTTTAGAAGAAAAAAAATGCGTCTTGTAAGTCGAAAAATACGGTTACTGGTTAAGCTCGCCTGCCTTAAATGTTGTTTATTGGGATAAATGAAATGCAGGTTCGAACCCTGTTGAGAGGCACAGTGTCTTTAATGTTTATTTTGTACTCATTATTACAAGAAAGTTGCTAGGGATTACGGCATTATTTTTTTCTTCTATTCTTATTACTTTTATGTGGTGGGGTGACATGACTTTCGGACCACTCTATATAAGCTGACATTACTTCTCATTACTTCGTACATTATTATAGTGGATACCCGTATTTGAAATAGAAGCTCCATTTTTATTTTATTTTAAACAGATTTTATTACGTCCCTCGGCCTAGGGTAACAGTTATCTTCCCCACGTGCGCGCATAATCTGTGACTTTTACTCTGTAACCCCCTACCTCGAGCGGAGGTTCATGGGGAACATCAGTGTCAAAGAAAATAATTCACTCACTTCAACAATAAAATAAGATGAAATATTTTAAGCATTTAGGGCTCATTGGTCAACTAGTGAAACATATTTTAAGATATATTTTTTGATACCTGGGAAATATTAATTGTATTTTAACGCAGTTTTAAGCACATGTTGCATTTTACTCTTTTTTTCTGTTCATTAGCGATAAAATAATCAAAATTAATACTCGCCTGCTATTAAAAGATACATGGCTCAAAACATTTTTCACTAATGGAACAACGGGAACTAAAATCATTCAATTTATTTTATTGGAGAAGTGTTTGAATTTTGTCTCTAAAGTAGCTGATCAACTTACAAGGTACTTAATAAACCTGGAACTTTGAGTCCATTCCTAGCAACGTTCTTGTAATAATGAGTACTAAATAAACATTAAAGACACTGTGCCTCTCAACAGGGTTCGAACCTGCATTTCATTTATCCCAATAAACAACATTTAAGCCAGGCGTGCTTAACCAGTAACCGTATTTTTCGACTTACAAGACGCACTTTTTTTCTTCTAAAAAATACCCTGAAAATGTATATGTGTCTTCCAAGGCGGTTGTAAGGTAACCCCCGGGTTCAAGTAAGCTTAGACGGTCACCTAATTGGCTTGACTGATAGGGACGTGGATTTGTATGTTGAGTCATTACACTATAATGTTAGCTTTCTATCTAAATCAGCCTTTATATGATGTAACCTCAGTACTTAGCTGTTAAAGTATTTTCAAGACTATAAACCTTCCTGGAGTCGAGCCACAAGCTTAAACATGCTCTGTTTACTAGCAGCCTTTCTGTTCTTGATTAGTATGTCATTGTCATACAAAGTTGGACGAGTGATTAATGTAAACAATACACGGCGCCAATATGTGAGGGACGCATGGTGAATGTGTTGTTGCATGAGAATTACTTTTTCCCTTAGAAATCTCTTTCCAATATTAGGATGCACCTTCCAAGCCGCAGCGTCTTGTAATGCAGGAAATACAGTAGCCACGGGAAATATTACAGCAAAGCAAGACCAAATTATTATTATTGTTGTTGATGCATATAAGAAAGACTCCTGATTTTTTTTACCTTTAAGTTCCGGAAATGATTGAAAAATTATGACGATAATTTGAATATCTTAATAAGCCATAAGTAATATCTTAATAGTACTTTGAAAAGAAAATTATAGTATGGGGAGATGTTGCAGTGGATGTCTGATTTGGAACAAGCAGGTTTGCAAAAAGAACTCAAAGTCAGACTTCAGTTTTACATATTGTAAAACTGTCCAGCTGCTTTAAAGCAAATCCACTCACTTTCCCAATAAAATAAGTTGAAATATTTTGACATTTTAATGCCTATTGTTCCACTAAATTTTAACTGTTTTAGCCCTGACTACCGCTTTACTGGTGGTAGAGAAAAATGACTTAATGCCCAGCCACCGGTTGAAAGTTAGGTAAACACTTGCGTCGTGTTTTACTATTGGTTGTCTTATTTTGAAGAGCCAATCAGAAAAGCCGTAATATTCTGATGTCAGCGAACGTCACACCAACACTAATACCAATATTTTTGTATCTACCGTGAAACATTACATACCAATTATTTGCGAATTTTGACTCGGAAGCTCAGACAGAAGGGTTAAAATTGTTCAGAAACACAGGGCTCAAAGGGTTAAGATATATTTTTAGATAATAGATGAACTGCAATTGTATTTTAACACGATATTTAAGCACATATACTTTAGTTTTTGCCGTGTGAATTAATCAAAATCAATGCTTGTCTGGTTCATACTAATATGTTTTAATCTATATTCCACTAGCAGAACAATGCACACGAAGACGTTAATAAACAAAAATAAAGCATCGTTGAATAAAAAGAAAACAAAAGATTATTTGTGACAGTTCTTCTCAAATGGTTCGCATTACTTGAGCAGATGGAAGACAATGGCGTCGTCGAGAAGACGCCATCTTTGTTAATAGTAGGAGTTAAAAAGCTATGACGATTGATGGCGATAGCGATGAGTTGTTTCCATAAACTGTCAGGACGTTGGGCAGATAACGGTATCGTCTGATTGTCATTCATGAGGCGCTAAAGAAAGAAAAGAATAAAATAAAATATTCAATACAAGACGATGAAATTTAAGGCGAATGAATGAATGAAGGAAGGAAGGAAGGAAAAGAAATGAAAGAGAAGGAAGATGAGAAACATAAAATACAATTAAAAAGAGTAAAGAGAATTCCGAAGAAAAAAGACAGGTAAAAAAAACGAAATATAGTGAACGAAAAATATGGTCGAAGAAATAAAAATGAAAAAGAAGCAAAAGGAGATTTATCTTAAGTAAAATGGAAAGAAATGAATGAGGAAAGACAGAAATAAAGGAAGAATTGAATGAGGAAAGACGGAAATAAAGGAAGAAGTGAATGAGGAAAGACGGAAATAAAGGAAGAAGTGAATGAGGAAAGAAGGAAATAAAGGAAGAAGTGAATAGAGAAAGAAGGAAATAAAGGAAGAAGTGAATGAGGAAAGAACGAAATAAAGGAAGAAGTGAATGAGGAAAGACGGAAATAAAGGAAGAAGTGAATGTGGAAAGAAGGATATAAAGGGAGAAGTGAATGAGGAAAGAAGGAAATAAAGAATGAAGTGAATGAGGAAAGAAGGCAATAAAGGAAGAAGTGAATGAGGAAAGAAGGAAATAAATGAAGAACTGAATGAGGAAAGAAAGAAAATAAAGGAAGAAGGGAATGAGGAAATAAAGAATTCAACGAGGAAAGAAAGGAAGAAGGAAATAAAGGAATACTTGAATGAGGAAAGAAGCAATGAACTGAATGAGGAAAGAAGAAAATAAGGAAAGAAGTGAATGAAGAATAAAACGACGAAGAAGAAGAGAAAAGTTTAATAAAAGAAAAAATGAAACATAAATAAACCAAACAAAAATCAAAGGGAAAATGAAGAAAACAATTTTGAATGAATATTAAGAAGAAATTAAGCATTAAAAAAAAGAAAAACAGAATAAAATTACACAAAATTTTTAACTGATCCTTCCAGCTATCAGCATATTAAACTTCTCCTTCTTTTGGCAAAGCACTAGATGCTCTAATGAACTCTGAATTGGTTAAGCATCTCACCTCGTATGGGTCTTCTTTCAGATAAGCAATAAAGCTTGAGTTTCTCTAGGTCAACTGCTAATGCATTATACATTATTGCTAAAAGAATAGATAAGATTGGTGAAGCTTGGGCTTTTGCTTTGGATATCTCGCAGGCATTTGACAGGGTTTGGCATACTGGTCTTCTTCACAACTTGAAAGGTTATGGAATTTCTGGGCGAATTTCTAATTCAGCCTCTCTTATCAAATGGCTAAATGAATGTTATCTTGAATGTCTACTCGTCTAGATCATTTTGCATTAATGCAAGTGTCCCCCGTGGCTTTATTCTTGGATCTACGTTGTTTTTAATTTTCATAAATCACCTTCCTGGTGTCTCCAGTTCTCAGATTTGTATCTAATTTGATGACACAACAAATTACTCCTGTCTTATTTGTAAGTCAGATCGGTTCGATAAGGTCAAATTGGCTGCTAATTTTTAAAAAATGACCTACAATATATTGTTAAATAGGACAAGGAGTGGCTGCTTAATTTGAATGCTC
This sequence comes from Acanthosepion esculentum, assembly GCA_964036315.1. Taxonomy (NCBI): domain Eukaryota; kingdom Metazoa; phylum Mollusca; class Cephalopoda; order Sepiida; family Sepiidae; genus Acanthosepion; species Acanthosepion esculentum. The sequence goes on along the minus strand of OZ038503.1, from coordinate 81,679,633 downwards.
CCATAACGAAACTACACTCTTTTAATTGTCTGAGAGGACCCTTCTTAACTTCCATAGTATGGCTGATGCTAACCTCAAGGTGAGTGAGTCATTACGCCTTGTCAAGCTAACGTTTTCTGCTGACATGAAATGCAAATAGTATATTGAATCAATTGCTAAGTTTGTGATTCGGAAAGTTGGTTCAGTGTGTCGAGCTAGATAATTTTTCTCAGCTGAATCTATCTTACATATTTATAAAACAACTATTCATCCTTTGCTTTGAATAGTGTGGCCATATATGGTCTGGTGTTCTCGCTCTATATATTCTGTAACACTAAATAATGTTTTGCGTCACAGTGGATTTATTGCCTTGTTTGGTGGTGAAACAATAAAAAAACTGAATTAAAAAGTGACGCGGGAGAATAAATAGGCCAAAAATATCAGGAATGAAAGTCGAGAGAACTGGTGAGAATTATCTAAATCTATATTTTTTGTCCTTGTTTGTTTTCATTTTTTGTATTTCTGTTTGTTTTTGTCTATTCTTTTGGGTTTTTTTTATTGTTTGTTTTTTCATTAAAAGTCACTCAGTCTGTATTCTTCCTACTTCTCTTGAACAGGAGCAGGGGGCTCATACCTTGTTTCCTTTTATTCCCCAGACCTTAATATTGGTGCTGCTATGATTTCTTTTTATGTGTGGATGGTGGCACCGTTTCTTCATACTGAGAGAACCGGGTTGGCAGGTTTCTGGTTGCTGTTACCGACTGAGAGTTAGGAGCTCATGTGTGGCGTCTTGAGAGGTTGCTCTAATCAACAGTTGCATAATATCACAGTTCTTGCAGTGCCATGTCGCTCATGAAAAGGTGTCCCTGCAAGCAGCTCCGGTGGGCAACCCCGAGGACACTATTTTGCCGTGTGCACCAGTTTGCTTCCTGTACATGTCATATTAGACGACCGACTGCTACCACTACCCTAGGCCTTTCCTTACCAAAACAATGACTATAAGATACCAATGATATGAATCTAAACCACCTCAGCAAGAATCACATAAAACCCTCAAGCTTTCTTTCTTCAACTTCCGTGGGGCAGATTGGAATCGTTCCTCTTCGAAAAGTCTCCGGACATCCTAACTCTCTGTGAAAATTCTTCAATCCCTTCCTCTGATTTCTGGCTTTTTTACTCTCCTTGCGAAGGGCTCAAATATCCACATGTTAGGGCTGGGAACTCTGTCTTGAATCCTCACACAACTCTTACATGTGTCTCTGTCTCTCTACTTAATTCAGTCAGCTATCTGTTCTTTCTCTACCGTTCCCCTCTCATGACTTGCGTGCTACATAGTATTTCTGATAATATAGACTAGACCATCTCCCTACACCCGTCTACAAATATATTTGTATTTGGTGATTTTAATGCCCACTATGACAGGTGGTTTAAAATGACCCCGCTGGAATCCAGACTCATAACTTCTCAATCACTCACTCTCTTACTTAACCACGCGTTTCCCTAGTAACGCTGACGGAAACCCTTTACTACTCACTCACTTTTTCAACCTCTATCCCGGAATCATGTACATTACAGCTCCGCTCTCGAGATCATGCGATAGTGTTTTTAAACACCTCTTTCCGTTTCACTACGAGCCAAGAAGCACCTATCAAGAGAATATTTTTCTATTATCAACGTGAGGATTGCTACTCGTTCCGTAACTTCCCTCATGACGTCTCTTTGAATGCAGTTTTTAATCATCCTGTTCATAAATGCGCGTCTGAGGTCTCCTCAGGGGATGACGGCTGCCATCGATTCGGTCATTCCAGCAAGGAAATACCAAGTTAAACCACATTCATCTCCTTGGATCTCAGCTATATCACTTCTTCCGGGTGCACAAGAGCGACACATCTGATTGCAGCAGTCGTCTCTTTGTCTCTGCTCGAACGAGTACAAGCGTGCCCCCAAAGAAGCGAAAATTACTGCTTGCTGATTGAATGAAACAGCGTATAGCATCTCGCAAGTTCGGATCTGGAGATTATTGGCGGCTCTGCAAGAGTGTGCTGAACAACAGTAAATCCTTAATCCCTCCTCTGTTCAATCACTTCGATGTCCTAACATTTACAGCAGATATGGTTGAATGATTTGCTCGGAAATTCTCTTCCAACTCAACCCACAACTCATTTTGGAGTGTCCACACCTAGCTTCCCCACAAGAACATAGGCTCTACTGAGTGATAGGGGCATAATCCCGCCACTGGCCTCGGACATCATTTGTTAATTAGACACCCATAAGGCAAGGGGGCGACGGGATACTAGCCGTCGTCCTAATGAAATGTGCTCTCGAGCTGGATCCTGTTCACTCCCAAATCTGTAACTATTGTCTCGCTGCATTCCAGCTTATTGGAAGTTCTCCTTTGCAGTTCATACTTTTAAGAATTCGGGAGAACCATCTTATCCCTCTATCTACCGCCCTATTAGTCTCCTACCGCTTTTCGGTAAAGTATTCGAGGCTTTATTCAATGCTGAAGTGGTTAAGCATATTACCTCTCACGACTTAATCTCTTACAAAAAAGTATGGCTTCCGTTCTGCCAGGTCTACTGCTGATGTGCTAACGGCCATCACTGAATATGTAAATCAAACTCTTGATAACTGCGAAGCTCGAACGGTGGCTCTAGATATCTCGAAGGCTTTTGACAGGGTTTGGACCGCTGGTCTACTACGTCAGCACCATGTCTACGATATTACAGGACGATTGTTTGATTTAATCCAATCATTCCTGTCAAATTGTGAAATGAAGGTCGTTTTGAACGGGCTCTCTTCCAGATCTTTTCACACGAACTCCACTGGGTCCTACGCGGTTTCTAATCTCCATGAATGATCTAAGTTTCATCAGTTCCCAACTAGGCAATTTTGCTGCTGACACTACCATTTATTCTTGTCTCATTAGCAAATCCGTTGCTCTTGAAAACGACTTCAAGTTAGTGGTTAACTGGGGCTGGAAATGGTTCGTAAATCTGAATGCCTCCAAAAGGCAACTGGTCTTATTTAACCATCATAGAGAAGATTTCCTGCCCACCATAAGCTTGGCTGATGCTAGACACATGGAGAGCAAGCAATACACTGCGCCTTCTTAGTCTCACGTTTACAAATGACTTGAAGTGGAACGACTACAGCGAATCAATAGCTGCATCTACTGCAAGGAAAGTTGGATCACTGTGTCGTGCCAAAAGGTTTTTTGTCATCAGAGTCCGTCTTACACATTTATAAATCTATCATTCGTCCGTGCATTGAATACTGTTGTCATATCTGGTCAGGTGCTTCTGCTACTTATTTCGGGGTTCCAAAGAAGGATCTGTAATGTAATTTCTTTTCTATAATAATACTTTCATGGCTACTACTCTGACAAGTTTTTTTCCTGCTGCCCGGACTACGTGAGTGTAAGTGTGCTACTAGATTAGCATCTAGGTCCCACCCTTTTAGTGTTGCATTAGTTCGATGTAACCGACATTTCTACTCCAACAGTTTCTTTTCTCACATTTCCCGCCTGTGGAACTGCATTCTGTTTCGTTGCTTCCCTGTTAACTGATATATTCAAAAATTTAAATGCAACATCAAATCGTTCAGCTTTTATCCTTTCCGCGTTTCTCCCTTAACCAATCTTTTCTCTCAGATACACTCTCTGTAACCCTCTGGGTACTACTGACATTATCGCCTTCCTTGGGGTAAAATAATAAAATATATATATATGACAAAGTTGAAAATATTTTTATGTGGTGCATATTGTCATTTAGAACTTCATCCGACTAAGCTTATGTTTATTTTGATGCAACATCACATGCGGGAACAGGGCCATAGATTGTTCAACTGTTGAACTCTCTGCCTTTGGTTAGAGAGGAACCCGGACGAGGCTGTGCCGAAGGGCAAAGTTTCGTCCGGGGAGGTAGACAGACCCGAACCCGCTTATGCGGGTTCTACGGGAATATTTTTGGCCGAGCCTACGGGCTCGGAAAATCCACGAAAACTCGGCCTTGTGCTACATACATCCCTAGTGGGGGGGGGGGGGTCTGTTAAATATTAACAGTCGAATAGATGGTTCTACCGGGCTGTGACTGTACGCAGCTGTTGTTGAACTCTCTGTGTTTGGGCAGAGAGGAACCCGGACGAAGCTGTGCCGAATGGCAATGTTTCGTCCGGGGAGGTAGACAGACACGGACCCACTTATGCGGGTTCTACGGGAATATTTTTGGCCGAGCCTACGAACTCGGAGAATCCACGAAAAACTCGGCCTTATGCTACGTACATCCATCGTGGCGGGTGGCTGATAAATAAATATTAACATGCGCTAAATCGAGCGATCCTGGGAATTAAATTTAAAAAAATATTATATTTAGATTATTTTATCTGATTTGTGCTTCCTTGACTTTTATTATTGATCAACATTTTAATATAAAAATCCTATTCTAAATAACGGGAAAAAACTTTACTTAGACGAAAACATATAGAAAGTGCTTTAATCGCTAACTCGTCTACAGTAAATTTGCGCCAAGATTCTTTTAACGTTTCACCATTCTTGGCAGGTCTTCTATTATCACAATGAGAGATATCTAATAACTAAGTGCTAGAAATAGAAACAAAAAGAAAAAAGAATCTAAATGAAATATATATACATATATATATATATATATATATATATATATATTCGTGTGGGTGTATGTATGTGTGTGTGTGTGTGTGTGTGTGTGTGTGTGTGTGTGTGTGTGTGTGTGTGTGTGTGTACAGTACAGGTAATCGATCTGATGGTATATAATCCGGGTGGATCCTATTAATATTAGTTATTAAAACTGATCCACAGACAGTTCGGTGTATTTATTATGAAAGAGCATATGTATCTTTTTACAGCAAAAAACAAAACAAAACAAAAATGACCTCAACATAAAGGATAATCTATTTCAAGCTGTTCTGTACACGGCTTTCCTCATCTCCAAGACAGACACTTAAGGGCTGATAATAGCCGCGTAGCGATCGGCTTGAAATAGACTATCCTCGATGTTGAGTTTATATTCATTCACAGCTCCTCAGTGCGACTAGACATCCGAATGCCTCAAGCCAGGATTGAAACACAACTAATTTGGTGTCAGCCAAAGCTATCTTCACTCGGTAGAGATACACAACTAAATCAAGCATATTGTTTTTACAAATGTAAACAAATGCCAAGCAGCCAAAGTGCTCCATTCATTTTACTGAAGACTGTATCCGATGAAGTCCTAAATAACAAAACGCATCACACGTTTTCAGTTTATCATATCTTTACCCTTAAATTGTTCTTGATATATAAAATGCATATATCATTATCCCATATATATATATATATATATATATATATATATATATATATATATATATATATATATATATATATATATATATATAGGTGTGTATGTATGTATGTATATACTGATGATGATGAAAGCGGAGTCCTTAGAAATCCATAGGTAATAATTTATTTCACGGGATCAGAAGATTCGCGGTTGGTCTGATCCCGTTAAATAAATTATTACCAATGAATCCTATTCTAAAAAACGCGGAAAAACTTTACTCAGACGAAAATATTTAGAAAGTGCTTTAATGGCTAATTCGTCTACATCATTATTATATTTGCTCGGCTCTTACATTGAGCTCTCTTTGGATTTATATCCTCTTTGGAATTATCCCTATTCATTATCAAATTCATATATATATATATATATATATATATATATATATATATATATATATATATATATGCAGGTTTCGCTGAAAAGGATTGGCAAGGTGCCGTGTTTGATGTTTTTATACTTTCCTTGTTGGCTATCATGTAATTTAAAAATTGTGTATTTGGGCAGCAATCGCTCTTTATCCCGCTTTTTCATCCCCAGAAACTTGTAAGTCGTCTTTAACGAATCTTGTATAAAAGAAGGATTGCTGCCCAAATACATCATTTATAAATTCCATGATCCGACAGCCAACAATGAAGGCAGGGTTAGTTTTCCAACTTAACGACAATAACTTGTCAGTGGTTTTCTGCGAAACTTGCATACACAATACAGTACAAACCCATGAAAAACATGCTAAAAACGAACGGTTTGAAAATTGTTGATCAATTTGCAAAGTACCAGGAGCAGTAATCAAGATGGACAGTTTTTACACCGTCTTAATTCTCAGAAAAGAAACTCAGCAACATTCGAAAAACTCATAAATTTTCCTTCTCCTACATAAATAACAAAGATGGATAATGGGCACTATCTATCGATTTGTTTTTTTATCAGAGTTTTCCTTCTTCGAAAACAGTGTTTCTCAACCTTTTTAAGTAACGGCACACCACGGTGCAAAAGAGAAAATATCACGGCACACATAGCTACATTTTTAAAGTATATACACTTAATTTTTATGAAATATACTTTTATACAAACAAATATAAACTTACTTTATTTCAATGTTTCTATTCAATTATTTCTGCAGCTTATTTAACGTGAAACATGTGCCTGGTGTTTTATTTTGTGATTTCTTCAATGTTTGGTCGAATGAGCGATAAGCAGACCCTCATTTCGTCTTCAGTTGAGTGACGTCTTTCTCGCTTCTTATTTTTGATTTTATTTCGGCTTGAGGAACCGAATTCACATAAATAAGTAGAAATAAAACTGATAAAGCTTTTTTAGCTGATGTGGGATCAAAACGTTTAATACTTATTCATTTATTTAAATACTAACGCTGAACCTTACTACTTACACACACACACACACACACACACACACACACACACACACACACACACACACACACACACATATATATATAACAATATTTCTCAAACTCTTAAGAGGATCACGCAAGACACTAATGTGCCGCGGCACAGTGGTTGGGAATCCCTGTCCTAGATGAACTGCCTTCACCACGGGTGAGGGTGCTCGTGCAACCAATTTTTATATTACGTGAAAGATAAAGCGATATGTTACTATATGGTTCAATCCAACATACTGAGAGTACATGATAAAGTCTTAGCATAATATAAGTTTTAACTACTATGGGGCTTCTACTTCAAATACGAGTATCCACTATAATAATTTTTGAACTAATAAAAAATGTATTATATATTCGACCTCTGTCGAAACCATAGAAGCCACAAATCATCTTCAGTTCCTTTTAATCCCCATAAATTTCTCAAACTTTTTGGATCTTTTATTTCCTTTTGCTTCTATTTTTGCTTTTTTTACAATGATCTGCCTAAGAGTATACTGCGAATCATTTGTGAGTATCTATGTTGATGACGTGTATGGCAATATCTCCAGAACTCTAGAGGACGTGAGATTGGCAACTGATCTCTCGTCTGACCTAGATCTAACAGCTCAGTGGGGAGAAAGAATGGCTGGTTATATTCAATGCCTTGAAAACTAACCTATTTATATTCCATCATCGCCGATCGGACCCCGAACTACCGCCAGTCACAAGGAACAGATGACCCCTAAGGGGCAGAGACACCGTGTCTTGAGAGACTTTTAGGCCTTAAAATCACACACGACCTTAAATGGAAACCGTACATATCCATCATTAAAGATGCAGACAAAATAGCCGGCTTCTTGTACAGCTACAGTAATTACCAGACTCCCCATGATATCCTATACCTTTTCATTTTCTCCCAAAGACTATTTTTCGGGATTCTGGTCTTTCAAGGATTTTAAATATCGTGATTCTGATCTTTCGGTATTTTATAAATTCGGGATTTTTGATTTCAGGATTTCGATATTCGGCATTTTACGATTCGGGATCGTGAACGGCACCCCCATCGGAATACCATACTTTAAAAATTGTGCTAAAAAAAGGGTACATGGCGTGATTTATTAGATCCAAATATTTTAAGGAAATAATTACGATAGAAAAAATTTTAAAAAATGACCCGCATATTAAATGCCTAAGTGCATACTGCCTAAGTGTATACTCCGATTAGTTGTGAATATCTGTGCTGATGACACAACGGTATATGGGTGCACCAGAACAGAGTTCGGCAACTGATCTCTCCTCTAGGTGAGCTCAGTGGAGAGAAAACTGGCTGGTTACATACAATGACTTGAAAACCAAACTAGTTATATTCCATCATCGCCGATCGGATTCAGAACTCTGACCAATCATGATGAACGGATTTTCCAACAGGGTGGGGCCCAGTGTCTTGAGCGCTTATTGGGACTTAATTTCAAACCAGATCTCAAGCAAAAATATGTTGGGAAAAGAGTTCCTTGTACTTCTCCATTAAGTACATGACTCCTTCTACTAAAGTTTACCTGTGTCAAATCAGACCAAAAATGGAATATTGTTGACATATATGGACAGGGGATTAAGAATCTTCAGATTCCTATTTCGATAGAGTTCAAAAGCGTCGCCGCGCCCTTGTTGCTGACAAAATATTCCCCCACCTACTCCCTCTTCCTCACAGACGAAACGTTGCAAGCCTCTCGTTGCTCTATCGCTATTTCCATGGAAAGTGTTCAGACGAAACTACATTCCTTGTCTCTAGCTGTTCTAACCGCAATGTCTAAGACCTACCATGCCACGCCCATTATAGCGAGCCACCTCCGTTTCCTTCGTATTCCATCGGTAACTTCGACTCGAGCCGATTCATCTCAAACACTGGTGCTTTGGGAAACCCACTCGCAAGAAGGTGCTTCTTCGATCACTTAACTTGTTCAAGTCTAGGGATGAACATTATTTTCCCTACATATCCGGATAAAATGTGTCTCTTACTCTGTAAACCTCTACATCGAATGGCCTGCGCACCTTGTGAAGAGTTAAAATCATTTAAAAACATATAAGCAAAA
>OZ038503.1:81618326-81665826 GCA_964036315.1 Acanthosepion esculentum | reverse complement strand
CTGGTGAGAACCAAATGTTTATGAACAATTCTGTTTGTAAGCAAGCCGCATGTGAAACGTCACTTCCTTTTTTCTATTTGTTTGAAAAAAAACATAAAGGCAAAAAGGTGACGGAGTGAAACAATAGTGGTTGTTGATAGCAGTTTGGTGAATGATAGGTGAGGTGTTAAAATAATGGCTAGACCTGAAAAATTTCTTTTCGATAACAACGGTCAAGGTGTTAAGGCATAGCATTTCTAAGCCGTCTAAGAATGCGGTGTGAGGGAGGAAAGGTGAGAATAAGAGATAGTAGAGCAATAAAAGAGGAAGGAGGGATAAATTTAAGCGATAGCTATAGTAGTAATTGGGAATGTTTTATTTGGGTGGGGGTATTTTAAAAAACTAAGCCAGAGCTGAATTGCATATTATTAGGTTGGACTTATCACTACTAGTTTTTTAATCAATGAAAGTAAATTAATAATTTTTTTTTACTAACGGATTTCCTAATGTATTGTTGGATTTTTTTTTAATTAAACAAGAAAACAATATATTTATTGAACAAAGTAACTAATAATAACAAAACAAAAGTAATTGAAACAAACCAAGTTCAGTCGACCAATGATGACAATTCCAGAACAACGTAACTATAAACAATTTTTTCTATCCTCTGCCAGCCGCTATGATGGAGAAAGCATTACCTCAAACCGTCGCCAGTGAGACACGCTGTAAGAGCCACTCCGTTTCGCGAGGCTCGTTCCTTAATCGAGACGCAATCGCGCCAATCCTCCGAAGGAACGCCATCGAACGAAGGCCAATAACTCCTGAAGTCTCCACTGCCACAGGAGTTTAAAAAGATCTATCAGCAAGAGAAGAATATTTAGCTATTTTTTTTAATAATTAATTAATAAATTAAGAGGTGAAGATTTCTTCTTGGTATGTTGAATAAAAAAGATATTCGTTTTTTTTAACAATAAGTTTTAATTTAGAAATTACGATATAATTAGAAAGGTATATAAAAGTATGGGATATTAATATAACATTTCTAAGCAAATTTGGACCTATTTTCGGAGTGTATAACGTGTAGAATAAGTATTGTTGTAAATCAATTTGCCTAAAAATATTACTAGTATTATATATTAGCAAAAACATTTTAAGAATTATAATCTAAGATAGATTAGTGGAGGGGTATATAATAGGGTAGAATGTATGTCAAAGGAGCTGAGTTATAACTTTAAATGCTTAGAGGTATGGATTTAAAAGTTTAGCAAGATTGTAATGTTAGACCTTTAATATGCCTACAAAAACAGTGGTTTCATATCTTTGATTTAATAACTGTGTGTTGCACAAAAGTTCAATAATACATATTTTGTTCTGCAAACATAAAAAGCAAGGTTCTTTCAAAGAGATATATATATATATATATATGTGTCTGTGTGTGTGTGTGTGTGTGTGTGTGTGTTCCTGTATGTTGTATGTTTCTTACGTGTATAAAAGTGTACAATTGTAAATAGTTTTAAAATGCTTTACCCGATGTTTTCAAAATATAGATGGAGACTAAAAATTAAAGAGAACGCAGTTAGAAAAATAATATAGAATAAAAAGAACATAAAGAAGCATTTTTTACTGTGAGGTTCAATCTGTACAAGACCCGGAGCAACTCAAGGTAGATGGTTACTGTTCCACAGAGCAGAAGCTGTTGAGTGGAACTTACTTCTCGGCGATGGAATAGGAATGTAACATGGGTGGTTTGCTACTATGTAAGTGGCATGTCTGGTCCTAGCCATGGAGTTTAGAACTGGCGAAACCAAGGAATGTAGTTTACTCCAGCAGTTTCTATGGAAGTGGTGACAGAGTAGTGAGAAACTCGCCACATTCCGCATGTGAGATAGAGTTTAGAGGGTGGAAAAAAATTCTTCTCCAAATAAGACTCAGAGGCGCTTTTGAACTCTCGCCCAAATATGGCAGGATTACTCTATTTCTAGCCTTCTCTGGCTGTTATGAAGTTAGAGGATAGCATGCGATGTTAGGTACTAACTGGAGCGGTATAGCGAGATAGGCAAAACTAAAGAGAAATCTGAATATAGATAAATCTTCTTAATGTCTTTGGGTAAATGGATGCCAAAACAAAGACAGTGACGAAAGGTACACAGTGAAATGTTACTAAAAGAAATAACGAAACTGGAAATTTAAGAGAGCTATGATCGCTTTCATACTGAATTGTCATGGCGCATAAAATAAGGAAGCGAGACAGATACTTACGAGAATTATACAGATTTATATTATGAAAAAACAGTTTAGATATTAGCGGGGCTAGAGAGACAATGTGTCCGGCGACAGGTTTCGAACTTGGTCTCTTTTTCGGAGGTGGGGCACCGTCTGATCCGGAGTAATTTAGACTGCTGTGCTTTGAAGCTCTCTGTGGCCGAGTTGTCTAAAGCCCGCAAGATCAGATTCTGGTTTCCCTTACGAAGGGAACAGTGGTTCAAACCATGTCGGAGAGCAGATTTTATTAAGATTCTTGAGTGCACAAGCCAGTAGATGTGATTCCCATTTTTAAAAAAAAACCAAACAAAACAAAACAAAAAAAACAGGCTGTGTACACGTGTATCCAATAAAATATAATAATTATAATATAAAGTAGTATGTAAGAAATACACACATAATTATTTAAATGTGTATGAGTGGGTTTATACAAGAGAGACAGTGAAAAATTGTCGGTCTGACAAAAATGTATCCGAATAAAAAAATTGAAGGTTTGGACAGATGGCCAGGGAAATATTTTCAGCACCTCCACATGTGGACGTAAAGGAGTGAGTGGAAAAGTAAAAAGAACGCGGGAGAATTAGACAGAGTGAATGAGGAAAGGGACGAGGTAAGAAATATATGAGGATTAAACTAGAAAGAAAAAAAGAAAGATACGAAGGAACAGAGAAAAGAATGAAAGAAGCGAACGTTCGAACGAACGAAAGAAAGAAAGAAAGAAAGGAATAAAGAAAGAAAGAAAGATATGAAGGAACAGATAAAAGAATGAAAGAAGCGAACGAACGAAAGAAAGAAAGGAACGAAGGAAGGATCGAAAGAACGAAGGAACTAAAGAAAGAACAATCGCACGAACGAACGAACGAAAGAAAGATACGAAGGAACAGATAAAAGAATGAAAGAAGCGAACGAACGAAAGAAAGAAAGAAAGAAAGAAAGATGCGAAGGAACAGATAAAAGAATGAAAGAAGCGAACGAAAAAACGAACGAAAGAAAGAAAGAAATGAACAGAAAGAAAGATACGAAGGAGCAGATAAAAGATTGAAAGAAGCGGACGAACGAACGAAATAAAGAAAGAAACGAAGGAAGAAACGAAGGAACGAAAGAACGATCACACGAACGAACTAACGAACGAAAGAAAGCGAGAAAGAAAGAAAGATACGAAGGAACAGATAGAAGAATGAAAGAAGCGGACGAACGAAAGAAAGAAAAAAGAAAGAAAGAAAGAAAGAAAGAAAAAAAAGAAATAAAGAAGGAAGATACGAAGGAACCGATAAAAGAATGAAAGAAGCGAACGAAGGAACGAAATAAAGAAAGAAAGGAAGGAAGAAACGAAGGAACGAAAGAACGATCGCACGAACGAACTAACGAACGAAAGAAAGCGAGAAAGAAAGAAAGATACGAAGGAACAGATAAAAGAATGAAAGAAGCGAACGAACGAAAGAAAGAAAGGAAGAAAGAAAGAAAGAAAGGAATGAAGGAAGGAACGAAGGAACGAAAGATCGAAGGAACTAAAGAAAGAACAATCGCACGAACGAACGAACGAACGAACGAACGAAAGAAAGAAAGAAAGAAAGAAAGAAAGAAAGAAAGAAAAAAGCTACGAAGGAACAGATAAAAGAATGAAAGAAGCGAGCGAACGAACGAACGAACGAACGAAAGAAAGAAAGAAAGAAAGAAAGAAAGAAAGAAAGAAAGAAAGAAAGAAAGAAAGAAAGAAAGAAAAAAAGAAAGAACGGGCGAAGAAATAAATTCGGGGAGATGGAAGGGAGGAATGAACGAACGACGAAAGAAAGAAAGAACGAAAGAAAGAAAGAATGAACGGACGAACGAAGAAATAAAGTCGGGGAGAATGAACGAAGGAAGGAAAGGAAGGAATGAAGGGAAACACTGCACGAAATCGTTGAGAAAAGGTGTCAAACAAATACAACGTAGTGTACAAGAATTAATATGACATGAATAATTGCCAGAATGAAGCAAAAGGGAAGACATCATGGCAGATGGTGATAAAAAGTTGAGAGAGAAAGCCACGAAATCTTATTAAAAAGAAACTAAATAAAAAGAGTACTTTACGTTCTTCTTTTCTCCAACTTGTAACAAGAAGAAGAAGAAGAAGAAGAAGAAGAAGAAGAAGAAGAAGAAGAAGAAGAAGAAGAAGAAGAAGAAGACAACGACGACAACGTAGTGAACGGAGTAAAAGAGGAAAGAGAAAAGAAATGAAGGGCGGCTGCTCCCGTGAGTTACAAGGGCGATGATCACTGTAGATAGCAGCCATGATATCTGCATTCTCATCCTCACTGGCAGTCTGAATAAATCTCGTCTTATCTCGTTCGACATTTGACGAGAATTTGTGTCTCTCAGACGCTGATGGCTAATACGAAATGCTAAGCGGAAATTGATTATGACAAACTTGAAAAGTTTTACATTTATTTATTCATTAAAAAGTAACAACCTCAGATTTTAATTTAAAAAATAAAACAAATGTTCATTCGCTTTTTTTTAGTGTTTCTTTATTCAAAAATGGTCTTTATTTAGGCGTTATTCATTTTAATTCTACTTTGCAGAAAAAAGGAAGTTTTATCATGAGACGTATGTCTTTTATTATTAATTCATTACTCTATAAACTATACAACATAAAAGCTGTTCAAAAAACTCATCGAATTAAATTAGCAAAAAAAAATGTCTGGATTTAAATGAGTAAAAGATAGCGTTTAAATACATGGTAAAATTTAACTTTGTATTTCAACGATGTTAACGCGAATGTAGATATTTGAACATAGAACTACTTGAAACTAGGAAGTCAATTACAATATATTTATATATTAGGGAACGCCAGAAAAATCTCCCACATATACTTCCCAGATATCCCTCCCAAATAATGGTAAGACATTAGCTAAATGAAGACACCATTGCCAGTAATGACTTAGCAGGATGTATATATGGGTGTTATTTCTGCAACACCAAATATATATATATATATATATATATATATATATATATATATATATATATATATATATGCAACAACCACGATAACATTTGCAACAGGAAAAATTAACAATAATAACATTTTCGGATCCCAAAATACTTTTGAAACAGAGATCCGAAGTCATGAGCCGTTGAATACATACAAAAAAATCCTCTTAAGCTGATATGAGGTTGGTTAAAAAAAAATGTACATTTCAATTAAGCCCCGACCGATACATACCCTTGCTCTTCTCCTCTTCCCTCTTTTCTTCTTCTTCTCTTTCTTTCTTAGCATTCTCCTCCTCCCTTTCTATCCCAGCCAACGCCGTGCGTTTGTTTATTTATTTAAAAAAATAATATAGCGTCCATTGTTTTTTTGTTTTTTTAAATAAAGCGTTGGGAGGTCAATTGATAAAAAATTGTCTGAGGATACCGTCAGGTTGAAACCAAGGTAGCGGATTCAACTGACCTCCTAATTTTTAAAGCTAAAATTTCTACATGTTTTTTTTTGTTTTTTTTCACGTGTATTGATCACTTTTAATACTACCGTTTCCTGGTTCAATTTGACTATTTAATGTATTATATATATATATATATATATATATATATATATTATATATATATATATATATATATATATATATGAAGAAATATAGTCTTAAAGTGTGCTATATTTATGGGATAAAGTGCTCAATATCAGAGATAGAGCGTGTGTAAATGTAAAAGTGGACATGGAAGTCAGCACTTAGAGGCGACAGTCTGTTTCATGTCCACTTTTACATTTATATATATATATATATATATATATATATATATATATATATATATATATTAATGTCATACGCAGACATACTGTTTCGCTGTATTACACCTTATCAGTGTGGCTAGACGTCAGGTTGTCTCTAGCTAGGATCGAAACCCGACTGAATTGGCGTCAGTCGGAAATTCTACAACTAAGCCGTCGGCGCACGGCAGGGTTGAAGGTGAATTTTATCGTATTTATTTTTAGATTTAGATAAATACACAGTGTCTGACAGTGACTCAATTCTGCCGAAGAGTCATGCTATATTAGCTTTAATAGTCACTGTTTACAAACCCACTCTTCATTCCCACAGAGCTCAACCGAAATTAATTTTCAGGAGACAATACAAAGCCGCATTTACTAATATATATATATATATATATATATATATATATATATATATATATATATATATATATACAAGGGTGGCAGAAATATTGTCCACATAATGGTAAGAAATTAGCTAGATGAATCGCTGTTGCTACTAATGTTTTACCATTATGTGGAAGGTATCTCTGGCATACCTTATACACACACACACACACACACACACACACACACACACACACACACACACACACACACACACACACACACGAGCGATTTCGACTAATCTGTTAAACATCATCAATGATGCTTTTTTGCTTAACTGAAAATCTAGATTTTTTTAATTATATGTACATATAGGGAAGGGATTTTTAAACATTTCCGAACACGGTCAGCAGGTTGTGGCCGTTTTCATAATTGATATTATTGAGTGATTGTTTGTTTTTTATTATTTAAACGTATTTTGTGAGTTTTTAAATGTGTCCTAATGTAACTATCGCATCTCAGCAAAATATAAATCCAATTCTGTCCAATAACTCTTTTCCTGGAAGAATTACTTCTATTCATGCCAAGATACATGACCACAAAAATGCTAAATAATTAAAATAAAATACGGGATTCGACATAGATATAAAAACTAACCTAAAAGAAGGAGATTTCCAAGATGTCATATTCAAACTAAGAAAAGCTACATATCAACCATACAGAAAAGCTAACGGCAAACCGCTTTCCATACGCACATCTTCCATCCACCCAATAGCATTAATCAATGAAATCCCACAATCAATTAACCGCAGATTATCTGACAATTTTTCCAGTGAAACCATCTTCAAGAAAGCCAAGTAAAAATATGAATCGGCCCTAAAAGGTAGTGGATTTTCAGCAACACTCTCATACATACCACACAGCACAAAAAAATAGCCAAAAGGAAAAGAAACATCATATGGTTCAACCTACTGTACAACACAAATGTAAAACCTAGCGTAGGGGAATATTCATTACATTCATTGACAAACATTTCCTCTCATCAAGCACATTTCCCAAGATATTCAACAAAAGCACAGTAAAAATCAGCTACAGTTGCACCGATAACATGACACAAATAATAAAAAAAGCAAAAAAGAAAAACAATCAACAAACTACCCCCACATTCAAAGTGTAACCACAGAACAAAGAACGAATGTCTCTTAAACGGCAATTGCTTGAAGAATAATGTAATATACCAAGCCACTATAAAATTAGCAGATGAGGAAAAATATATATAATAGTAACTGAAGGACGATGGGAACAAATAAACTATACACACAAAACATAGTTTAAAAAGAGTAAATACGCGAACAGGACAATACTTTTTAAACATATATGGAGAAATTATAAACAAATCACATCAAAATATGCAAAATAAGGAAAATAGCATTAGCCTACAACAATAAATCTACAAACTGAAGCATCCAGCTGGAGGAAAAAATAGTTAAACTTATAATCCCAGAACAACTCATCTCAAAATTCATATACGAAAACAATTTTTACTACGCTTCTTAAATATTGAAAACTGAAATTAAAAAATAAAATAAGATAAATATATAAAAATAAGTAAATAAAATAAATAAATAAAAATAAGTAAATAAAATAAAATAAGAAAAATAAATAAAAATAAGTAAATAAAATAAAATAAGATAAATAAATAAAAATTAGTAAATAAAATAAAATAAATAAATAAAAATAAAATAAAATAAGATAAATAAAAATAAGTAAATAAAATAAAATAAGATAAATAAATAAAAATAAGTAAATAAAATAAAATAAGATAAATAAATAAAGTAAATAATACACAAATTCCCAAGCTACAAATGCCCACATAAAAACAAGAAAACATAATAATAACAATCAACAAAAAATAATAACGTAATCAATAATAAATAATTAGTAAAACAAAACTAACAAGCAACACTATGATATCGCCCCAAAACTGCAGTCCGATGCACAATGTTGATAATATTGATTGTTAGCATTTACTTTTTTTTATCAATAATGCTCTCATCTATACGAAAAAAAAAACGCTAAAAATAATGGAACCATTAATAATAAAGTAGATACATACACAAAAAATCCATTTTCTGATTCAAAATTAAAAAGAAAATACATCCTTGATAATGGCTAAAAGAATAGCCGAAAGCGCTCTGGCATACAGAACATTCAGACGGTCATATAGAAAGAAAATGAGTAACTACCGTCTTCGAGGTTCGAGCGTGACACGCTGGACTTATGAATATAAGTTTTCCGCGAGGTGTATAAATAGCGGTGTCAGTCTACTGACAGCACTGATTATTGAGTGACTATTGAGACCAACTATCCAGTCGAATTAGTGTGAATTATTGTGCGTCGATGATTTGGGTTTTCATTTAGGACTTACCGGACATTAAGTCGAATTGGGCTACTAACAAGGTAGTCACTGAACTGATTATCTTTGGTTGACTTTTACTTGTTTGTTCTTGTTAAGTATTTATTTGCGGTTGTAATTAAATACTGTTTTATCTTAACATTGAAGTCTTCAGTTATACTTAATTCTTAACGGCCACTGTACGTCACAAAACAAACAATGATTACATATTTTATGCCCAGAAAAGAAAATTGTACGAACACATGAAAGATTAAATAAACATCTTAATCGCAGTACCTAGTCAGTCGTCGTCTATAATGAAACTTGCATATATATATATATATATATATATATATATTATATATATATATATATATATATGCATATATATATATATATATATATATATATATATATATATATATATATATATATATATGTATGTATGTATTATATATATTATTTATATATTATATATGCGTGGTATTTATTGGAAAACGCTCAATATCAGTGATAAAGCTAACATATTTAGTTGCGTTGATGAGAGTTTGTGACCCTGGTTTTCACACTCTTTGCGAACGTCAGAGAATCTCAAACGCAACTAAACATATATATATATATATATATATATATATATATATATATATATATATATATATAGGAGAAAACCATTCACTGCAACGAAAATTTCTAGAGAATGCCTAGATCTTAAGGTCATCCACAGTTAATTTGCAACATTTCACCATTCCTGGCAGAACTTCTATATATGGGATATAATAACAGAAAAGTTGAAAAGAAATAGAAAAAAATAGGGAATCTAAATTAAATCGGCTAGATTTAAAGAAATAAAACGAAATTTAAAATTCCCAGCATTCCTCATCCGTGCGCATGTGTAGTCGCACCAATATAACAAATTTAGTCCGATGAAGTTCTAAAGTTACAAGAAATTTTTTTTTCCATTTTGTCATACATGTCCCCCTATCAGATCGGAGAATGTACATTGATCTTCCCAATGTGGTTGACGATTACCAAACAGAATATCTCTACTGTAGCGTAGAATTCATAAGATTTGTTCCCCATCCTAGCTCCAATTATATTACAATTCCTCTCCCGTATCTACTAATTATCAATAACATTGAATCAACAGTCCTTTATTTGCCCAATAAATACGGCTTAACATCTAACGAATTCTGATTCTGCATTGGACTAAGTCTCGCTTCAATGGTGCTGAAAACGTAATTACCAATGTGATCATAAATGATACCATCAAATATTATTATACAAAATATTTATAACCATTCTACTTACTAAACTCTTAAAAGCAAACCTAATAGTTTATGAAAAAATATTATCTTGTACACTTACGTTTCCTTCTAAGATAAGCTACGAAATATTTACAGAAAAAAACAATGGGATCATCGCTCGGACCAACTCTCTCAAATTCTCATACGGCACGCTTCGAAAACAAAACAGATATTTGAAAGCGGTTACTCAGTTTTACTTAAGAACTGTGTCAATTAAAAAAAAATAATTTGCAAGATATCCTCATCAACAATAATAAACAGAAATTAATACAAAATCCCGACAAGTATTAACTCATACCAATGATAAAACAAATTCTTATGATAATTCGAATATTAAACTCTTCCACTGTAACAATATTCTACGAAGAATATTAAACACACACTTTTTTGGTTGGTTGATTGTTTTTTAACGGCATATCAACATCTATAGGTTATTTAATGCCAAAATCTAAATATTTCGAACGCATATTTTAGTTTGTTAGTTTTCGGGAAATAATAATGATTTAGTGATAAAAGTCTTGCTAATTAACCCATAACTGAGCGGAGATGTGGATTCATTCAAAGGTATTTGCCCGTAAGTGAATATAAAGAACTCAGCTGGAATTTGAACTCGGATCTCCGATTAACAGTGAGTGACAGAGAATGTGAAGAATTTAGTGTGGAGAAACTGGGGAAAGGGGAATAAAGAACAATGTTCAAGAAAACGGAGGATGGCGGTTGGGGTATGAAATACTGAAAGATTAAAGGGGTGGCATGGAAGCAAAAGAAGAAAACAACAAACAAACAAAAGAAATATAATCCATGCAAAGCTAACTCAGTGTTATGGGATCCTACCTATAACGACAGAGTGAACTCTTCCTGACACTATAAAGACTGCGCCTCTCAAGAGAGACGAGAAGGAACGAGTCGAGACGGAACGAGTCGAGACGGAATCGAGTCGAGCCAATAGTAGTTCACTCCAAACCAGACTGACAGTCATACTAACACCTTCAACATCTTGTATTATTATTATTATTATTATTTTGTTTAATATATCTTTGTTATTTCTACTCTTGTGTTTGTGTTGTTCTTCCTTGGTCCTAACCTTGGACCATAACAGTGGCGACGAGGATATTGGACCATAACACTCTGGTAGATGTTAAAAATCATCTCAGATTCATTATATGCTACAAGAAAATTAAAACGTTTCCTTTCGTGACGATTAACAACACGTCTCCGCAAAAAAATCATTTTGAAAAAAAATTGGCACCTTTTGACTCTGATCTACGACTCAGGAAACATTTGCATGTCAACGCCATCGTCACATGCAAGATTCATCATTGAAAATGAATAGTCAAACGATGTTGAACAAGGAAGAAAATAGTGTTTGTAGCTGAAAACGTTGTATATCCAAAATTCTTTCTCTCTACCTCTCATTCTCTGTATATATATACATATGTATATATATACATTTTTTTTTTTTTTTTTAACAATAAAAATTATTTAAAAAATTAAAATCTTCAGACACACTGGGTTGTAGATTAATATGCTTTCGTTTTTATTATTATTATTTCATTTAGATTCCTCGACTAGTTTCGGCCAACATGGCCATCATCAGGAGAAACAAAATATTTCTGCTTGCTGGTAGAAGTGAACTACAGAAATGAATGTCTTAATGGAGAAAATGAACTTTTGTCTGCTGTTTTCATTTGTTTTTTTATCTTTTTAACATGACTTTTTCAACATTTCTTGTGTTGGTCAAACAGTCTCTTTTAAGTTGTTATTTGAGATAAGAGCTGGATGGATCCATGCTGCTCTGAATTCCCTTGGTCAGTCTGACAGTTTTATTGGTTCCAGGAGAGGTGATGTGTCTCTGTTAAGTGTGTGGGTGTCTTATTTGGTTCTTAGGGAGTGAGTGAGTATATGTGTAAGCGTGTATATATATATATATATATATATATATATATATATATATATATATATACGAAGAAATATAGTCTTAAGATGTGCTATATTTATGGGATAAAGTGCTCAATATCAGAGATAGAGCGTGTGTAAATATAAAAGTGAACATAGAAGTCAACACTTAGAGGCGACAGTCTGTTTCATTCTAGATGCAATCGTCAGGACACCAGTGCTGTTATTTTTCTCGGCTATTTATATATACGGGTCAGTGGTGCATTGTGGGTAATCTGTTTTGGCGGTTATTTTACCGGAAGTCGTTATATTTTTTATTTTTTTATTTGGGTTAAATTATTTTGCTTGTGATAAACTAACCGTTAGAAAAAAACAAATAAAGATAATCAATCCAAATAAATAAATGAAATAATAAACAAATTAAAAAACTGTTCCCGCCAAAATAATATTTCGAATAAACTACAACAATCAAGCCCAAAATTGAATAAATAGCTTTATCTTGCCAAACCAAAACAAAACTATTAAATAAGCAATATAAACAAATTTTTACTACGTTAATAAAAACACCTACTAAAATAAAAAAATAAATATATAAGATAAGAAATAAAAAAAATAAATAAAAAACAAAGATAAATAAAAACAAGCCCTTTATTTCCTTTCCGATTAGGCGGGCAAAGTTGTTGTCTGTTGGAGGATAGAGAGAGCCTTTATTAAGGACATTCTCTTACAATTTTCTAACCAGGATTTTGGCCTACAAAAAAGATATAATCTGTTGTGGCGTGGGGCATGTAATTATTTATCATATTTTGATAGGATCCGTTTTACCCGTTATGTAGGTCTGATGTCTGCATGCTGTCGTTCTAACATGGCTAGCAGTTTTCAGAAAAAGTTAAAATTTCTTATCGCCAAGAGATTTGGCTGTATGGTTGAACCAAATGCTACAAAAAATGTAGTTAATTCGTCCTCTTATTCTCCTTCAGAGATTGAACTTGCTATGGCCTAGACTTTAGCGGTCCTTTTACTTCTAGTGATAGGGAAATTTTTTTTTCTGAATTTGAAGTATTCTATGCTCAACTCTCGAAGTTTCAACCTGTGTCTGGGGATAAATCTAGTGACTTTCGAGCCAAATTGAATGATTTGGCTCATTCTTAAGCTACTCCTATTTCTTTCTCTGAATCGAAACGGAGAAGCGAACACCATAGATTTATTAGATCCCTTAGGAATAACCATTCTTTGGTTATTACGAAACCGGATAAGGGATCTGACGTTGTCCTCATGGACCGCCATGATTACATTAATAAAATGCTAAATATACTTAATGACCCTTCCAAGTTTCAACGTTTTAATTCCATTGACACTCATGACTGCACACTGACTTCTGAAATTCGATTTCAGAAACATCTTGTCAAATGGATAAAAAGTGGTGTTCTTTTTTTCTGAAATGGCGGAGCAATTGAGACCGTCTGGCTCGATTCGTACCCGTCTGTATGGATTACCCAAGATTCATAAGGCGGGTGTCCCGTTGAGACCCATACTGTCGATGATTGGGTCTTCTCAGCATAAAGTCGCAAAGTGGCTGGCTATAATGTTGCAACCAGATTTGCAGCATTATAGTTCCTTTTGTATTAAAGATTATTTTACTTTTTCCCAATTCATTCGAAATTGTGATGCTACTGATGGATTTATGTGTTTGTTTGACATCTGCAGCCTCTTCACTTGTGTTCCTTTATCGGAGACTATTGATATTTGTAGTGATTTGTTATATCATAGTAATTTAACTCCTCCGACTACACCTGAAGATGTTTTTGTTGAACTCATGAAATTTGCCACCATGTCTGTCGATTTTAGTTTTGATAATATCATGTATCGTCAGATCGATGGTGTAGCGATGGGTTCCCCTTTGGGTCCCGTTTTGGCAAATATTTTTGTGGGTTTTTACGAGGAAAGCCTTCTTTCAGGTTCTTCCCGGCACAAGGTTTACTTTCCTTATGTGGATGACACTTTTTGTGTGTTTAACCCTGAATCGGAAGTTGATCAATTTTTCTCCCTACTCAACGGTGTTCATCCTGCCCTTAAATTTACGGTAGATAAGGAGGTCAATGGTTCATTGCCCTCGTTTATTACTTCAGTTTATAGGAAGTAGACTTTTACGGGTCTCTATACTCGATGGGATTCTTTTTGTCCTAAACAACAAAAGAGTAATTTGATTAGGACTTTGACCCATAGGGCGTTAATGATTTGTTCCGATAACACCTTGAAAGAGGAAGTTAGTTGTTTAACTAGTATCCTTGTAAACAATGGTTATCCGTTGGACATTGTTCAATCGGTTATTAGGGATGAGACTGCCGGGTTTAATAAAAATAAACTTGCTACAGTTGGTAAATGTCCGGTCTATCTCCGTTTACCGCGGTTGGGTAGGATTAATGAGTCCTTCACCAAGCGGATTTAATTTCGTTCACGTGAGTGCTATTATGCAGCAAGGGTTCGTGTTGTTTTTCAAACCAAGTCTGTCCTTTCATCTATGTGTAAAGACGTCCCCCCCACTATTAATTCCGTTATTTATTATTTCAAATGTAGTTGTGGACTTGATTACATAGGTAGAACGACACAGCGTTTAGATGTTAGGATTAAACAGCACGTGCCTGCTAAAATACTTAATGAATTTTTTTCGTTTAGTGATACGATTCGAAATACATACGGGTCTTCTATAGCGGATCACGTGAAAAATAATCCGACCTGTGCTATGGATTTTAGTGTGAGCTGGTTCTCCGTTTTGGCCAGAGCACACTCGTTATTCCATCGGAAGGTGTTGGAGACGCTGTTCATCACGCCCAGGCAACCCGCTCTTTGTAAACAAAGAGACTGTTTGCTTGGGCTTGCTTTGCTGTGTCTCTAGCATCTTTGGTGTTATAAATTTGATTATTATTTTTTCCCCTGTCCATTCATTCATGTCATCCGCGACAGACTTTCTTTTCATAATTTGTTTCCTCGTTTACAGTTCTGACGAGAGGGGACAAAACCGGTCGACTTGTGTTTTTGTTTTTGTTTTAAAATTTATCTTGGTCTATAGTAAAAAAAAAAATCTTGCCTTTAAAGACATTATATATATATATATATATATATATATATATATATATATATATATATATATGTAGGAGTACAGTAGATAGCGATTGACATTGCATTTCAATTTTTGAAGATTAAAGTTGGGTGGAAAGAATGAAGCTGGGAGGGAGTTCCACAAGGGAGAAGTGCGGGATAAGAAACTGTTAGCCTAGAAGTTACGGCTACATGGAGATAGTTCAACTGGAGATTAATGAGATCTCGCTGCTAGTCGAGATAATCAGCCTCCTTAAGTAAAAAGAATTATTTTTGCATCCAAAATGTTTCAGTTATAAATATCCCACAAAAGGTTGATAAACCGTAAAATCATATAAATCAATGAAGAATCATTATAATATACAACACACTTTTATTTTTCCTATTTTTTTTTTAACAAGGCGCAATTATTTTATAGATAATGGGTGAACTGATATATATATATATATTTTTTTGTCATCCACAGACAGACTGTCTCGCCGCCTCACAGCCCATCAGTGCGGCCAGCCAGGATCGAAACCCGACTGAATTTGCGTCAGTCCGAACTTCTCCCAATAAGCCGTCAGCGTACAGTACGGGATGAAGGTGAATTTTAGCGTGTTTATTTTTAGATTCAGATAAACACACAGTGACTGACAGTGACTCAATTCTGTCGAAGAATCGTGCAGTATTAGCTTAAATAGTCACTGTTTACAAATTCACACCTCAAACCAGAGGGCTTAACCGAAATAAATTTTTTAGGAGCTAATATATATATATATATATATATATATATATATATATATATATTTGTGTGTGTATTAGTTTGTCACACATGAATAGACAGAATTTATAGGAAATGAATAAAATACTTCTGAAATGTTAAATAACTAATTTATTTAGTTAAAATAGGAAACCATGTTGATGAATAACTGGTCTCCAACATACCTATAAATTCCTGATCCCATCTTTAAAAAAATTCTTATTCTTTGATGTGATAAACTGTTCAAATGCTTCGATTACCTCTTCCTTATTCGAGAATGTTTTATTGCATATAAAAAACCCAAAATGTTTTAATAAGTCATAAGACATATCAAATGAATATGGAGGATGAGGCAAGACTTCATGTCAGGCTATGCAGCATTTGGACAATTGATTAGTGTGCGGCCGTGCGTTGTCGGCGAGCAAAATTGGGCCTTCCCTATTCACAAGTCAAGGATGTTTCTTTTGCAATTTTTCGTGCCTACACTCAATTTCTTCACAATATGAGGTTGCTGTTATTGTTTTCTCTTGATGCAAGAATGAATCATGAATAACCCTTTTGAAAGACCACTATGAACTTTTGGGGATTCAGTGGAGGTTTTGTGTATTGTTTTGGGTATTGTTTTGATGATTCACTTGCAGCTAACCACTGACCTACTCTCTTTGCTGTTGTCAAAGAATATACATTTCTCATCGCATGCAATGATTCGATGAAAAAATGATTCTTTTAGCCGGTTTGTATTCATTCAGTAAGATTACTCGACATTGTTTGATCGTAATAATTTTCAATGGGCTTATGAGTAACAATATATTGAAAAAAAAATTATCTAATTTCAGCTAATGCTAACCCCCCGATTACTGTCTTGTGCCTTCTCTCAGCTGACATGAAGTGAAAATACTATATTGAATCTATTGCTAAGACAGTCTTGGGTTTAGCCCCTTTTCTGCCGACATAAATTTGCCTCCCTTTTTTTTTCTATAAATACTTTCATGGTATTTTTTTTGTATGAGCTCGTCGCTATGGTACCTAGACTTTTTCAGTTTAAGCGCAATTGAGTTGGCTATACGTAAGTGGAGGTTCTATGCTAAGCTTTTCTTTTCTCGTACTTCTTGCTTGGGGAAATCTATTCCGACTTCTTGCTGTCCAATCAATATTAATCTTCAAAAATTTATATTCATTATCAACCACTATCTAATGTCCTACTAATTACTGTTCTTTTGATCTAGCTTAGTAATGTTTCTGCTTTCTAATTCTTTCACACTCAGTAACCCCTTGTGCCTTAGGGGCTTTACTGCCTTGCTTGGGATGATAACGATGAAACAAATTAAAAAATTATCTATTGTTCATTGGAAACTATTTTACTGTGGAAATAATTTCTAAGTATTTATCAAACGAACTCCAAGAATTTTATATAGACACTACCAATGTTCTACGAGCCGAAGTTTTTACAGATTATTTTAAATAATTTTTAAAGACGACAAATTATTTGTAGATAAATAATTTTAAATGAATTTACTTATTGTCTTAATTTTTCAAATTTACAGCAAACATTTCTTTATAATAATTTTACTTTAAAAAATCTATATATTATGTTGGCCAGAAAGTTTTGACTCACTTAGGAAGCGGAAAGAAAACAAGACATTTTTTCATGGATCAATACCAACATTCATTGTTCATCATTCCCGGCGATCTTCTGCCAGCCATCAGCCAGCATCCGAATCTTTCCGCTGGCTTTGAATTAAAAAAAAACGGTAAAGAAGCTTTCTTCACTTCAAAAAAAGTGTGGAATCGCTGGTCACGAAGCAAATGCGCCATTAAGCGAAATAGGCCATAGTCACTCGGAGCAGGATCGAGACTGAATGGTGGATATGGAAGAATCTCAACACGGCAGAGTATATGGATCACTGATAACAAATTTAGTATAGGACATAAGAAAATTGAAAATATGGATAGTTTTTTCCATCATCGCAAGTTACTGCAGAATGAAAACATTAACCAGAAAACCTACGGGAATTTTCTTAAATAACCTAAACAGATCGAAATCTTCATATAAATGCTAATCAAACAGATGTCATACTAGATTTTTCTATAGATGAAATTCGTTCAAAAATATCTAAACTCTCACCTGTATTCTAAGATCAATGGTAAAAAAAATGACTGGTCGCAAACGATATGTGCCATTGAGCGGAATAGATTGTAGTCACTGGGAGCAGCATCGGGACTGAATGGTGGGTGAGGAAGAATCTCAACACCGTTCATCTGTTTGAAATTCTCCTTAGTCAATCTGACAGTGGGTGGCGTCGCATTGTCTTGCTGAATCAAAGCCCGACTTCGATTGACCAAAGCAGGATACCCCTTCTTTAGTTTGTCGTACACGCTGTCTAGTTGCGAGCGATACAGTTTATGGCACGACCGTGTGTAACAAGCTCGAAATGCAGTACTCCTTGGAAATTCTACCAGACGGAGATCAGTTTATTTTGTTTTCTTTCCGCTTGCTAAATGAGTCAGGACTTTCTGGCCAAACTAGTGTATATGATGATAAATTTAAGATACATAGTTTCGCTTTTTTCAAATGAAATATATTATTAGATACTAGGTCTATGATCTTCGTGCTGTTTTTTGTTTAATCATTTCAGCACCCCCCAAAAGCCAATAAATACACGAAGATGCAAGGGGTTAGTGAATGTTAGAGAATATGAGAAAAATGCTATCAAGGAGAGAGAAGAAGAAAAAAAGTATTAAGGAGACAGAAGATAACGATTGACATTACATTTACATTTTTAAAGATCAAACTTGATTGAGAATCAAGAAGTCGGAAGACAGCACCGGAAGCGAGAAATGTGAAAAAAGAAACTATTGACATAGATGTTAGGGTTACATCTAGCCATTTCAACTGTAAAATGATGAAAATTTGCCGCCAATTATATGGAGAGAGATTCACAGTTTGCGTATTTCAAATTATACGCGGTCTAGATTCTGGCAATGCACTTCAGCTTTGATGGTGCAACTGTGTGGAACCACCTCAAAATGGAGTAGTCCTTGTTAATTCCACCAGACAGAGATCAAGATTTGTTGTTTTCTTTCCACTTCCTCAGTGAGTCCGGACATTCTGGCCAACCTAGTAATAATAAAAAACAATTTCTAAGAACACGTATTCTAACTTGTAAATCAAATGATACTTTGCTCATAGAAATCTATGTACAAACCGAACGCTTTCGGAAAAGCTGCTGGCTTATTTCAGTTTTATTGTTAAACAAAATAACGTGCTTCATGCAATGAAACTGTTTCAGACTCTTTCAGGCACTGCGTGTTTTATTTAAATTTAAAAAAAAAATGTATGCGTTATTAAAACAAATAAACATTTCAACGTTTGTACTTGTTTTATCTATTTGTTTTTGTCCTCGCCCGATTCTATTCGAAGTGCTTAAATGTCAACCGGTTAATTGAACACAAGATGAATTGGACGAAGAAAAGATAACACGTGATTTAAATTTTATTTGCTGACAAAGACTCGCGTCAATATAAAGAGAGTCTCTCAACAACACAAAACGCGCGTTTACAAGCTAACAATTGACATTCGTTTTAATCGCGAAGGAAAATAATACAGAAAATGAAGCCATAAAAGGGCGGGAAATTAAACAAGCAAATAAGGAATCAAGCATCACCGTATGAATGAAGACAAGATATTTATGGAGCACGCATCTCTCAATGTATAATATAAGACGAGGGCACCCCGAGGCAGTGTAATGGTTAGCAAGCTTGACTTGCTAGATCAGTTACGACTGAGTAGTGAGTTCGATCCTCACTAGGTGCTCCATACTTTCGGCCTTGTGCCACATCTAAGCTACGCTTTGGAAAATCACTATGGACACCTCGACGTGGTGTAATGGTAAGAAAGCGTGTCTCGCTAGAACAATTACGACTGACTAGTGAGTCACATCTAAGCTACGCTTGGAAAATCGCTATAATATAAGACGAAAAGGATGATATCATATTTATGTATGATTTAAGACAATACTTCTCATATATTACACTCACAAGGCTTAGGTCAACCCGTGGTATCGTTTTCAGGCACTTTCCAAATGTGCCGGACGCTGCGATCACCTCCTCCAGATCGATAACATCAAGAAGTCACCTTCCTGACAAATCGATCATGGTGAGATTCGAACCCGGATCTCATGGTCAGAAAGTGAAAGTTGCTGGTTGTGCTAGCAAGAAGCCACAAGTCATCGTGACCGAGGGTTTGAGCGTGCTGGCCTTGTTCAAATTGTTGATCATGCTCGATAACGCGCTCTCTCCCAGAAACTGTAACTAAGGTCCGGTCAGCATAGTTGCAGTATAAATCACAGGTGGGCTCTGTGGGTGTTGAACAAATATAAATGTGCCTGAGCAGGCGTCTGCAATGGGGATTAACTAGCCGCCCTGGCATCCTGGGATTCGATTGGCCACGCCACTGACATTTATTACGCGTATATCTACGTATATTTTGAAACAACCAATAAGGATCACGTATCTAAGCTTAATTTAAAAGAAGCAAAATTTGCATCGAGCAACTACAAGCCATGAATGAATTGCAAGTTTTGATGCTAGGAAATTCGTACTAGACTACCTTTCTAGCCGAAATCTATCTTACGCATTTCTAAGTCTACCATTCGTCCATGCGTAAAATATTGCTGCCACATATGGTCTGAGTATTCTGCTATGTATTTAGAGATTTTTAAAAATTAAATACAAAGAAGAATCTGCAATGTTATTAGTCCTGACCTGGCATCTCGGCTTCAGTCATTTCTCTACCGCTGTAACATAAAATCTCCATGCCTTTTCTATAAATATTTTGCCTAGTAATTGTTCTGTTGAGCTTTCATCTTTGGTACCTTGCCTTTATGAATGTAAGCATAGTCCTGCACTGGCAGCAATGTCTCATCCTTTTACAGCTGAAAGGGCGACATGTAACCATAACTCCTACGCCAACAATGTCTTCTCTCGCACTTCCATCTTGCAGAGCTCTCTTCCAGTTTCTTGCTTCCCTGTCAACTTTGATCTTCAAAAATTTAATTGCAACATCAATCGTTACATGCTGTTTTGTTAATTCCTGTTATATTTCTCACATTCTCTCACACCCAGTAACCCGCTTGTGTCTTAGTGGCTTTATTGCCTTGCTTGGGGTGAAATGATTAAAAAAATGAAGAAGAAAAGGACCTATCTCCGTATATTTGAGAGCAGGGAAAGCATGGATCAAGCACCC
Source organism: Acanthosepion esculentum (assembly GCA_964036315.1). Taxonomy (NCBI): domain Eukaryota; kingdom Metazoa; phylum Mollusca; class Cephalopoda; order Sepiida; family Sepiidae; genus Acanthosepion; species Acanthosepion esculentum. The sequence goes on along the minus strand of OZ038503.1, from coordinate 81,644,826 downwards.
TCATGCGTATAAACTGAAAAAATACAAATCATGGATCAGGCATATCTGTCCGTGTGGTTAGAAACTCGCAAAACATTAGAATAAACGTCTCATTATAATTTCAACTAGGAATTTATTTCAACTCGGAATTTATTTCAAGTCGGAACTAATTTCACTTTGGAATTAATTTCAACTCGGAATTAATTTCAACTCGGAATTAATTTCTACTCGGAATTGATTTCAACTCGATTTAAAAACCCTAATCTTGCCCCCTAAACCTAACCCTGAGTTCTGAGATGAAATTAGTTCCGTGTTGAAATTAATTCTGCTTAAATACGCAGGTCATAGTCTAGGAAAAACTGAAATAGACCGGGGCTCTCATTTTCTCTTTTTCGTACTCCAGACAAGGTTTAAAATGTTTCCGTATTGGGGTCCTCGTCAGACATACAAGATTTTGTGGACCGATAAAGTTCCTCTCTTAGATCGATTCATTCACTGGATTCGGTGCTTGGGACCTAAAGGATTTAGCAGAATGACTGAAGAATCTACAACAGTAACAAATACATCATTGACATTCATTACTCAAATACAATAATTATAATCTAAAAGATAACGTATTTGAAAAATTGGTGAGAAAGAACGAGTTGATGTTTGGATTCCTTGTGAAACTGTCGACTGGGTGAAATGGGTGTGAATAGGAAGAGACGTCTGCACACAACGTCATACTGTATGACAAGGAACGACATTTTTTCACAGAAAGATGTCACTGATAAGGTAAGAAAGGAGACCCTGTTTTAAGGAAATGAAAGAGGGAAAATGAAAAATGACTCAAAGAAAGGTCGAAATAAAAAGTAAATAAAAAAGGAATTTGAAAAGATTTGGCATTTGATATTTTTTAAAAAATGGAGAGAGGTGTTCGTCGAGGGCTTATAAAATGGAGGGAATAGAAAGAGAAGAGAAAAGAAAAAATGGAGGGACAAAAGTATGGGCATTGAAAGAGAAAAAGAAAAAATACGAACGGGATAACACTCCAAATAGCGAAGAAGAATGTGACGACAGAAAGTGAACAAGATCGAAAATAATTAATGAAAAAAAGAAAAGACGACAAAGAACAAAAACAATGGAAAGAAAGAATACGAGGAAAAAACAAAAAAAAACAAAGGAAGTTAGGAATAAAGGAAAGGAACGAACGAGTGAATGAACGAAAACATAGGGCGTAAAAACGAACGAAAAAGTGCACAAGGACAATGATAAATAAATAAATAATAACTGAGAAATTTAAAAGTAAAAAAGGAAAGTAAAGGAGATAGAAAGAAACGAACGGTTGAATGAATGAAGGAAAGAATAAGACAAATAAAGAACGAAAAAGTAAAGCAAGAAAGTAAATAAATAAATTCCAAAAAATGTAAAAGGTACAAAAGAAAGAAGGAAGGAAGGGAGAAAAAGGAAGAAAGGAAGGAAAGAAGGAAGCAGAGACAGAAACTAAGCAAGAAAGACATAAAGAAAGAAAGAAAGAGATAAAGAAAGAAAGACATAAAGAAAGAAAGACATAAAGAAAGAAAGACATAAAGAAAGAAAGAAAGAAAGAGATAAAGAAAGAAAGACATAAAGAAAGAAAGAAAGACATAAAGAAAGAAAGACATAAAGAAAGAAAGAAAGAAAGAGATAAAGAAAGAAAGACATAAAGAAAGAAAGAAAGACATAAAGAAAGAAAGACATAAAGAAAGAAAGAAAGAAAGAGATAAAGAAAGAAAGACATAAAGAAAGAAAGAAAGAGATAAAGAAAGAAAGACATAAAGAAAGAAAGACATAAAGAAAGAAAGACATAAAGACATAAAGAAAGAAAGAAAGAGATAAAGAAAGAAAGACATAAAGAAAGAAAGAAAGACATAAAGAAAGAAAGACATAAAGAAAGAAAGAAAGAAAGAGATAAAGAAAGAAAGAAACATTAAAGGAGGGAAGTAAGATAAATAATAAATAATATTGAGAAAATGTAAAGGAAACAAAGTAAGGAAGAAGAAAGGAACAAATGAAAATGAAAGATATCAAGCTAGAACAAATAATGAAAGAAAAATAAAATAAAGAGAGAGAGAGAGAGAGAGAGAAAAGAAAGAAAAAAAAGGAAAGCAAACAAAAACAAAAATCGATAAAAACGAAAAATCGGAAAAGAAAAAAAATGATCAATGAATACAAGAAGACAAAGAAATGACGAATGAATAAAGGAAAGGAAAAAAAATGATGAGTGCATATCAGAAAGAAAAAAAGAAATGATGAATGCACACAAGAAATAAAGAAAAAGAAAGAAATGATGAATGAATACGAGAAAGAAAGAAAAAAGAATTGATGAATGAATAAAAGAAAGAAAAGAGAAATGATGAATGAATACAGGAAAGAAAAAACAAACGATGAATGAATAAATGAAAGTAAAAAGAAAGAAATGATGAATGAATACAAGAAAGAAAAAAAAGAAAGAAATGATGAATGAATACAAGAAATAACAAAGGAATGATGAATGAATACAAGAAAGAAGGAAAAAGAAATGATGAATGAATACGAGAAAGAAAGAAAAAAGAAAGAAATGATAAATGAATATAAGAAAGAAAAAGAAATGATGAATGAATAAAAGAAAGAAAAAGAAAGAAATGATGAATGACTACAAGAAAGAAGGAACAAGAAAGAAATGATGAATGAATACAAGAAAGAAAAAGAAAGAAATGATGAATGAATACAAGAAAAAAAAAAAGAAAGAAATGATGAATGAATACAAAAAATAACAAAGAAATGATGAATGAATACAAGAAAGAAGGAAAAAGAAAGAAATGATGAATGAATACGAGAAAGAAAGAAAAAAGAAAGAAATTATGAATGAATACAAGAAAGAAAAAAAGAAATGATGAATGAATAAAAGAAAGAAAAAGAAAGAAATGATGAATGAATATGATAATGAAAGAAAAAAGAAATGATAAATGAATACAAGAAAGAAAAAAATGATGAATGAATACAAGAAAGAAAAAAGAAATGATGAATGCATATGAGGAAGAAAAACAGAAATGATAAATGAATAGAAGAAAAGAAAAAGATTAATGAATACAAGAAAAAAGGAAAAAGAAAGATAGATAAAGAAAGTAATATTGAATGAATACAAGAAAGAAAAAAGAAATGATGAATGAATACGAGAATGAAAGAAAAAAGAAATGATGTTTGAATACAAAAGAAAAAAAAGAAATGATGAATGAATACAAAAAGAAAAAGAAGAAATGATCAATGAATACAAGAAATACAGAAAAAATAATGATAAATGAATACAAAAAAGAAAAAAAGAAGAATGAATAAAAGAAAGAAAAAGAAAGAAATGATGAATGAATACGAGAAAATAAAATAAAGAAAAGATACATGAATACAAGAAAGAAAAAAACATGATGAATGAATACAAGAAAGAAAAAAGAAATTATGAATGAATACAAGAAAGGAAAAGGAAACGATGAATGAATAAAAGAAAGAAAGAAAAAGAAAGAAATGATGAATGAATACAAAAAACAAAAATGATTAATGAATACGAGAAAGAAAGAAAATAGAAATGAGAAATGAATACAAGGAAGAAAAAAAAGAAATGATGAAACAATACAAAAAAAGAAGTGATGAATGAATACAAGAATGAAAGAAAAAGAAAGAAATGATGAATGAATACGAGAAAAAATATGAATGAATACAAGAAAGAAAAGAAGAAATGATGAATGAATAAAGAAAGAATGAAAATGAAAAAATGATGAATGAATAGCAGAAAGAAAGAAAAAATCATAAATGAATAAAAGAAAGAAAAAAGAAATGATAAATGAATACAAGAGAGAAGGAAATGATGAATGAATACAAGAAAGAAACATAGAAATGATGAATAAATACGAGAAAGAAAGAAAAATGAATGATGAATGTATACAAGAAATAAAAAAAGAAAAAATAATGAATGAATAGGAGAAAGAATGAAAAAAATGAAAGAAATGATGAATGAAGACGAGAAAGAATGAAAAAATAAATGATGAATGAATTCAAGAAAAAAAATGATGAATTAAAACAAGAAAGAGTAAAAGAAATGATGAAGAAATACAAGAAAGAAAAAAAGAAATGATGAATGAATATCAAAAAGAAAAAAGAGATGATGAATGAATACAAGAAAATAAGAAAAAGAGATAAATCATGAATACGAGAAAGAAAGAAAAAAGAAATGATAATCTAATTCAGGAAAGATAAAAAGAAATGATGAATGAATACAAGAAAGAAAAGAGGAAATGATGAATGAATACAAGAAATAAAGAAAAAGAAAGAAATTATGAATGAATACGAGAATGAAAGAAAAAAGAAATGATAGATGAATACAACAAAGAAAAAAGAAATGATGAATGAATACAAGAAAGAAAACAGTAAATAATGAATGAATACAAGAAAGAAAGAAAAAGAAATAAATGTTGAAGGAATACAAGAAAGAGTGAAAAGAGAGATGATGAATGAATACAAGAAAAAAATGATGAATGAATAAGAGAATTAAGAAAAAAAGACATGATGAATGAATACAAAACAAAAAAGAAAAAAATGATAAATGAATACAAGAAAGAATGAAAAAACGAAAGAAATGATGAATGAATACGAGAAAGAATGAAACATGAAATGATAAATGAATACAAGAAAGAAAGAAAACAGAAAAATGATAAATGAATACAAGGAAGAAAGAAAAAAAGTACTGCGCTACTTGGTTTCAGTGGGAAAATGAAAGAAAGAAAAAGGGAAGATAGAAGAGTTTAACGACTGTTTCAGTAAAATGGAAAAAAATCGTCAATTTCAAACATTTTTATTTGTATCCCCTTACTTCTTAAAATAACGACACGTATTCATATTTATGACTGTTATTGCAATATTTTATTAAAGTTGTTGAGCTCAAATATTTAACGATGCGATAGGAGAATATCTACGGCTATTCTATTGTCGTATTAAGTTTCATCAGAAAATTAAAATTGGAAAAACGTACGTATTATTACAATAAACGTGAACTATATGTAAAGGCTCTCGTGAAAAAATAGGAAGAGAAAAGAAAGAAGGAAAGCAGGAAAGAAAAGGAAAAGTAAGAGAAAAGAAAGTAAAAGAAAAAAGAAAGAAGCAAAAAACGAAAGAAAAGAAGGAAAAAAGAGAAAAGAAAGGAGAAATGGAAGAAAAAAGAAGAAAAGAAAGAGAAAAGTAAGAAGGAAAGGAAAATGAAAAAAATAATGAAAATATTAGTACAACTAATTCCTTTTCTCATATGAGAGTACACACAGACACACGCTCACACACACACACACACACACACACACAAAATATACGCACACACCTTGAAACTCTCACACACGTACACACACGCTCTCACATAGGCTTGGTTTGGTTTCTTTTGTTTTACGTCATATCAACCTCAGTGGATTATTTAATGCCGACAACATTTTTAGGATAGCTTCGTATGAATAGAATATGTATTCTTTGGTTTAGATTGGTTTGGTTTATTTTGTTTTACGGCATATCAACCTCAATGGGTTATTTAATGTCGACAACATTTTTAGGATAGCTTCGTATGAATAGAATATGTATTCTTTGGTTTAGATTGGTGTGGTTTATTTTGTTTTACGGCATATCAACCTCAATGGGTTATTTAATGTCGACAACATTTTTTATTGCTGGTAATATTCTGTTTTATCAAAACTCTGTTTCTGGTAATATCTTTCCTTCAAAATTGTATTGCTGGTAATAATTTGTTAAAAAAAGTATTGCTGGTAATAATTAACTATTTGCCCATAGCTGGGACCCTTACAGGTGCTACCACCCCGGATTGGGTGGAGCTGGGAACATCAGCAATTAAGAGGTGGTTCCACGCTCCTCAAAACCTCCTGATCAGAGGCCTTGCTGCTGGACGTAGTTTAACGTCTTACTCAGGACGCGGATGCAGTTTAACGTCTTACCCAGGACGGGCTCTCACATAGACAGAGATGTACATACAGACAAATAAAGAAACAAACAAAAAAGGAAACAAAGGAAAATGCCAAAATTTAATGAATAAATAAAATTATGGGACAACTGAGTCCCGTAGAAAATTCTAATAAGGAATCATACACAAAGAAATAAAGAAAGAAAGAAAGAAAGAAAGACATAAAGAAAGAAAGAAAGAAAGAAAGAGATAAAGAAAGAAAGACATAAAGAAAGAAAGAAAGACATAAAGACATAAAGAAAGAAAGAGATAAAGAAAGAAAGAAAGACATAAAGACATAATGAAAGAAAGAAAAAAAGACATAAAGAAAGACATAAAGAAAGAAAGAAAGAAAGAGATAAAGAAAGAAAGAAAGAAAGAAATAAAGAGATAAAGAAAGAAAGACATAAAGAAAGAAAGAAAGACATAAAGAAAGAAAGAAAGAAAGAAAGAGATAAAGAAAGAAAGAAAGAGATAAAGAAAGAAAGACATAAAGAAAGAAATAAAGACATAAAGAAAGAAAGAAAGAAAGACATAAAGAAAGAAAGAAAGACATAAAGAAAGAAAGAAAGAGATAAAGAAAGAAAGAAAGAAAGAGATAAAGAAAGAAAGACATAAAGAAAGAAAGAAAGACATAAAGAAAGAAAGAAAGACATAAAGAAAGAAAGAAAGAAAGACATAAAGAAAGAAAGGAAGAAAGAAAGATTTACTGAATTTAAGAAAATAATAAGGCAACAGGATTTCAAAAGCGAAAAGTCCGAAACGAAATGTAAAACAAAGAAACAAATAAAAAACACTGCATATTCTCCTCATTTTTTTTTAAATTTTTTATTTTAAGCAATTCACCCCAAGCAAGGCAGGAGTACCACTAGCACGCAAGGGTTTACAGAGAGTGAGAGTAAGATTAAAGAGGAACGTTTGGGAAAAGGATAGAGAGAAAGACAATGATCAAATTCAAGGCATCAGAAGATGTCGATTGACATTACATTTGAATATTTAAAGATTAAAAAGCAAGTCATAGGAAGGGAGAACCACTGACGGTAGGTGCGAGATAAGAAGCTTTTGGAGTAGAAGAGACGGCTACATTTAGCTGTTTCAACAGTGAAAGAGTGGGACCGAGATACCAACCTAGTACCACGCTTAAATTCATGCAATTTGGGAACCAGTGGGAGTAGCTCGTCGGAGCAGTTGCCAAGAAAGTACTTGTAGAAAAGGCAGAGGGAAGCCACAGCACGTCTGTGAGATATCGACTACAGACGGGATGACAGATAAGGACCAACCACGTTGCATATCCGTCTCTGGATTTTGACCGCGAGATGAACAGCGGAAGCACCAGATCATATATGGCAGCAGTATTCAATGCAAGGGTGAATGGTTGATTTGTAGATTTGAAGGATGGACTCCGGCAAGAAGAACCTTCTGGCGCGACACAGAGAACCAACTTTCCTCGCGGTAGATGAAGCTATAGATTCAATGTAGTTGTTCCACTTCAGGTCAGTGGTCATCGTGAGACGAAGCAGGCACAGAGAGGCGCTCTTGTGGAGTTGGGTATCAGCCATCCTGATGGGAGGCAGGAAGGGTTCTATTTGGTGGGTAACTGAGAGTAGTTTCGTTTTAGAGGAATTGAAGTTTACAAGCCATTTCCTGCCCCAGTCAACCACAGATTGGAGGTCCTTCTCGAGGCCTACGGCCAGGTGAGTTTTGCCAGCGATGCCGGATCTGCTATTAAGGCAGGAGTAAATAGTAGTGTCGTCAGCGTAGATGTCAGTTTGGGAGTTGCTGACATTTATCCTAAACTGGCAACGTCATATTCCCTTGTCAGAAGGGACATACACGTTCTAACGTTCTAACCTATGTGAAAATTACGTTCTCACTAGCGGACGACTGGAACAATATTCTTTCTTTCGCCATTTGGTCTTGCGCCAAACTTAGCTCGACTTGGTAAATATCGACCTAGAGGCGAGTTAAAAAGAAAAACAAAAAGAATAAAGAGACGAATAGAAAGAAAGAAAATAATGAGAAGAGGAGAAAATAGAAATAGAAAGAAAGAGAAAGAAAGGAAAATATCAAAATGAGCCTAAGCAAGATTGCCATTTTCACAGTGATATCAATCTGATATTGTTTATGACGTCGGAAATGCTTACGGCTTGAAGGGCGATAGGACATCTAATGTTTCATTGCCTTACAATAAAAGTCGTTAAAACGAATTGGCATATTCACATCTTCGGACGGTTTTGTCTTCCTTTCTCGGATTTTTTCCAATATGTTCCATTGAAATATTTTTCAGCGACGATGGAATTAGTCACTGGGTGAAATGTTAAAGAGTTATTGAAGAATGGTTCTTGTCGTGTTTGTTTATATCCAACCGGTCATGGACATTTTCCATGAGAAGGATTTTGCGTATAACATATTGGCTTTTGCTTGAGAAATCCAAGATTACGCGTGATTACATTCATTTATATTACGTATGCAATAAATGTTATATACACACTTGAAAAATGGTAGTCAGGTGTAGATTGCATTATATATGTATTTGGCTGGGGCACCTCCAGGTGGTGTAATTGTTAGCAACCTTGTCTCACTAGAACAATTACGCCTGAGCAGTGAGTTCAATCCTCACTGGGTGCCCCATACTTTCGGCCTTGTGCCACATCTAAGCTACGCTTGGAAAATAACTATATGTATTTGGCTGCGATGTTATTGGTCTTGACCTGGCAACTCGGCTGAGTCACTTTTTCACAGCCGTACTGTATAGGGGTATATGGAACTCCGTAACTGTAGTGAAGGCAGTCCATCACTGAGAAGGGAAATGAAGCCAGAAGTGAACTGTTTCAATCAATTACCATTGGAATACATAATGTCTGTCAAGTGTAGATGGCATTATATGACAGAATATGTATTGGGTCGTTACAGCAACCTCCCCTAGCATAATACGCATGTCGATGAACATGATCGGGGAAAACTATCAGTAAACCTGACACTTCTGCTCTTTATAGGAATGACGAACCGTAGATCAAGGTCCTAGCTACCCTGTACTTTTTCTATAAATATTTTCATGGAAATTGTTCTGATCATCTTTCCTCTTTTGTATCTAGACTTTACGAATTTAAGGACAGTACTAGATTAGCAGCAAGCTCTCATCATATGCTAGATTTAAGCGGAAGTTCTATGCTAATAGTTTCTTCTCTCGTTCCATTATGGAACTCTCCTCCGGTTTCTTGTTTTCCAGTTAACTTTGATCTTTAAACATTTAAATGCAATGTCAACCGTTATCTTCTGTCATCTTAATACCTGTTCTTTTATTGTCTCATCTCATAATCGTGTTTTCTGTTTGCTATACTGTCTCACGCTCAGTAGCCCCTTATGTCTTAGCGGTTTTATTACCTTGCTCGGCTGAAAAAATTACTCACCCACACACATTAATATATTATGAAGAAAGGTTTTTTTTTGTTCACCTCTGCTGTGACCAGTTATTGATCTCACAACGCTTTAGATCAAGTCACTGGATAATGTCAACCAACGAGTTTAACCACTGGGCCATATCTTCTTGGAGAGCTGAGTTAAAGAAAAATAATTGATATCCAGAACAGGCATGGCACGTGGAATTAGAAAAATCTACCCCGGTGGAGGAAAAAAAGTGTTCGATTGAAATTCCAACCACCTGAAAAAGGCCGAAACGTTGAGAATATGGCAATGAAGATGAGGACAACTGCCTGAACAATGTAAATAGGGTAAATAATTAGAATAACTTATCTCAGAAATATAGACAGAATTTTTACTTTAATCATTTTTTTTTTTTTTTGGTTAAATTTGTTCTTCAGTTCTTCTCTTTATAATGCTCCTTTCATTATTTTTTCATTCATTTTTTATTTCGTTTTTCGCTTCTCTTATTTCTTTTCGGTTTTTCTTTCTTTCTTTCATCCACTTTGTCTTCCAAAAACTATATTCCTTTTTTTTTTAACTTTCTCCTTTGCTTTTTTATGCCTTTCTATTCATTTACAATTTTGGCTTCAGTTTTTTCGCTTACACTTTCTTCTTCATTTTCAGTTCCATTCTTTTTTCTTTTTCCGTCTTCCTTTTTTGCTTCTTTCAGATCTATGATGAACCTTTCTTTCTTTTTTGTTTTATTTCAGTCTTTCTTTCCTTCTTTTATTTAATTCTTCCTTTTATTTCATTCTTTCTTTCTTTTTTATTTCCTTCTTTCTGTCATTCTTTCTTTTATTTCATTCATTTTTTCTTTCTTTTATTTCATTCTTTCTTTCTTTTATTTCATTCTTTCATTCTTTTTCTTTTATTTCATTCTTTCTTTCTTTTATTTCATTCATTCTTTCTTTCTTTCTTTATTATTTCATTCTTTCTTTTATTTCATTCTTCCTTTCTGTCTTTTTTATTTCATTCTTTCTTTCTTTTATTTCAGTCTTTCTTTATTTCTTTAATTTCATTCTTTCTTTCTTTTATTCCATTCATTCTTTTTTTCTTTCTTTTATTTAATTCTTTCTTTCTTTTTTTATTTCATTCTTTCTTTTATTTCATTCTTCCTTTTTTCTTTCTTTTATTTCATTATTTCTTTTCTTTCTTTCTTTCTTTTATTTCATTCTTTCTTTCTTTCTTTTATTTCTTTCTTTCTTTTTATTTCATTCTTTCTTTCTTTTATTTTATTCTTTTTTCTTCCTTTTATTTCATTCTTTTTTCTTTCTTTCTTTTATTTCATTCTTTCTTGCTTATTTTATATTTATTATATCTATGATGATCTATTCGCTTCTTTCTTTCTTTCTTTCTTTCTTTCTTCTCGATTATTTCCCTTTTCCTTTTGTGGTTCATTTGTCATCGCCTTTCCGTTCATCCCGCTCATCTTTTTCTTCTTTTTATTTTCCTCTTCTTTCTTTTCCTCGTCGTTCTTTCCTCTTCTTTTTACCCTTTTGTCTCTTTTTCTCTCTTCCTCCTCACAGTTCCCCCACCTCCTCTCCTTTGTTTTTCTATTCTGACATCTTTGATTCTACTTCATCTCCTCGACATTTCCAAATCTTTTACTCTTCTTCTATCGACTCAAGTGTTTCCCTATCATGACTCGGATCTCCATCTGTCCTTCTTCCGGCGTTGAACCGCTGGCAATTTCATCCGATTCCCTTTTAACCAACATCTACCTTCTCTTTCCGTTTCATCACCACTCTTTCTTTCTTAGAATCTATTGTAACCTAGAAAAGGTTACTTAATGAAGAATAACCAAAACGGAGGTTGGAAATGAAAGGGTAATCTTTATAACATCAAGAAAAATACAATACTCGCCAGCGGCGTGAAGTAGGTAAACCACTGGTAGTGGTGGACTACATAGACAGCATATTACCTCCACTTACAATAGTTCCCAACGTATTTATGAGTATTGGGACATACGCATTACTGTTCTTAGGTACGGTATATAACACTATATATATATATATATATATATATATATATATATATATATATATATATAATATAGAAAAAACAAGTGAAAATTTTTTAAAAATTGAATGTTTTTGTGAAAGTATCTATTTAATGCAATATATATATATATATATATATATATATATATATATATATATATATATATATATATACAGTGACACGCATAAGTATTGGATACATGTTATTTTCTGTTATAACTCTAGTTTATGTTCGCCATTTTGCCTGATATTTGGTAAGTAATATCTCGTAAAGTTGTTTTAGTTGTATGTGGAAGGAAAATTAAAAACTCATGGTTGAATCCATTTTTTTATCAAAGTTCAAAATTACCCTATGCAAAAGTATTGGAAAAAAGTCAAGTGATAGCGATTGCTGTATGAGTCGTACGATTTTTTATTCAAGCGCGGGCAACGCCGGGCCATGCTGCTAGTACATAATAATATAACAAAATTATAATATAATAATTAAAAATCCTTTGTATATCTAAATTTGTTTGTCCCATTACTATACCTATCACTGCCTAAACTGCCATTCATTTACATAAGATGTTAGGTTCTTTTTTAAAACGTGGTTCACCCTTTACAAGGCTCAGGAGCCACTCGAGGTAGACGGTTACGTTTGGAGGCCATTTGTTTACATAAGAGTGGAAGATAAGTGTTAACTCTAGCCATGAACATGTCAAAATTGCAGTGATCGGGGAAATCGGTTCCACAAGGCAGTGGTTCGCGCGAAAAGCTGCTCGAGTGGAACTTATTTCTCATCGATAGAATACGGAGGACATGTGGGTGATTTGCTGGTATGTAAGTGCCATGGCGTGTTCTTGCTTAGAAGGTTTGCCTCGGCGGGACCGGGAAATGTAGTTCGTCCGAGCACATTCCGTGGAAATAGCGATAGAGCAGTGAGAGGCTTGCCATATCCCGCCAGTGGAAGAGATGCTAAAGTGCGCGTTGCACCTCTCTCTTGCATTCAGTATGTTTGGTGAGTGTCAAATTCTTCGAGCCTACTTTCCTCGTTATGTGTCCCTGAAATTCTAACTATCTCTTTCTAAATGTATACGATATTTTATAAGTGTATCTTTTTTTTTCTTTCTATTAAGCAATTATTTAGGCAATCTAAGCGAACGGTAACATTTGAATAGTTTCCTATGTGAAACAATAAAATATCAAATAATAAAGCTAGTATATTACCCGTAAAAATAGCAGGATTTTTATTGTTATTATTATTATTATTATTATTATTATTATTATTATTATTATTATTATTATTATTATTATTAAGAAGTATTGATCGTCACTACTACCTAGGGTCAGGTTACTTGGGCACACTAGCTAGGATCAAAGTTTCCCTCACTTTTGATCAGAGAGTAATATCTCTACATTTCCATAGATTCAGAAATGCTAGAAAAATCCGCAAAAACTTTTATATGTAAATAATAATAATAATAATAATAATAATAATAATAATAATAATAATAATAATAATAATAAGATTGAAGGGATCCCTGGAAGTCCATGCCTCAAAGAGATACAAAAAATTGTTCTGACAAGTACAGCCCACACTTTACGAAGGGCTTTATCTATGTAATTATTTTTTTTTTTTTTTTTGCAGTGGAAAGTGTCATGATGCCATTTCTAACCTTAGGTCCCTGGGCGGGACCCGAAAAGAAATGTTTAAACGCCAGATATCAAAGAAAATAATAATAATAATAATAACAATAATAATAATAATAATGAAGGTCGAGTGGAACATGATCCGCTTGAAGGACAAGTGCTTCGAGAACAAACGCTCTGATATCACAATGGATCCTAAGAGAGTTTGCGGTACCATGGGATAAGAACATCGATGAAGGTTCAGCAGGCAAAAATATAGAGGTATTAAGACCCAGTAGAACAAATCAGAGAAAGTTGTCCCCTTTTGTTGTTTGCAAGCTGGTGACTATTTCCAGAAATCTTTATGTCTCTCAAGACGCCGTGGGGATACCTGACATAATTGGAATTACTCAGGTGGCATCAATGCTTTGAAGGTGTTAATGTGCTGAGGAAAGTGTTTTACTTCTAAGCTGTGGGCAACAGTTGAGATGTGACCTTCATCATTTGGCCGAAACATCTAAGAATCGGAGAGGATTTCAAATCGACTACTACTACTACTACTACTACTACTACTACTACTACTACTACTACTACTAATAATAATAATAATAATAATAATGGATTGAAGTTTTGAATATACAAAAAAATTGTATACTCTATACAATTATATTGTAAACACTATATAAATTATATACTTAAATTTTTTAGCAAGAAACATTTAAAAAAAATAATAATGATAGAAGTCTTACTAATTAACCCACAGCTGGAGGGAGAGGATGTGGAATCATACCTTTCCCAAGAGTTTTTGCGCGTATGGGAATATAACGAACCCAACTGGAATTGAAACTCGATGGGCACCTATCTAGATACTGACCAAACTCGACGTTGCTTAACTTCGGTGATCGTAAAGGAGCAAATTGTATGAGACGATTTATATTCAGGAGTTATCTCTCTTACGATACTGAAAATTAAGCCAGTTTAGACAGGCGATATTTATGTCCAAGGTCGTTGCAAGTGTACGATATTAGCGTCTATAATACTGAGACATCGAGACAAAGAGTACGAAAACGAAGGTAAGCCCAGCTATGCTGTTGTTAAACCTTGCTAACTCGATCGACCCGGTTGGCCGGGTGCTAAAGCTGTTTACAACTGAGATTTCTCAACAGACGGCGCGTTTGATAGCTGGCGTTGGCCACTCGCTTGACATTATCTTTGTGCAAATCTCACAGTGGATTATTGGCCGCAGTGCACTGATGATCAGATAACTCTCCAGCCAAAGGAGACACATTTCGTTGTCGCTCTAAATCCGCATTCCATATTATTTTATATGGAAGCACGTCAGAGTGAAAATGTCTCAGGATATATTTATCTAGAGTTTAAGATATTTAACATTTAACAGAACACCTACTCGTACAGTGTGCTGTCTTTTAACGTGGGGAGTACAACGCGTATCCTGAAAAACTTATATGAATTAAAGACATCTGTATCTATTGAAGCAACGTTATATTGTGTTTTACGTTGAGTCATTTGAATAAATTGTATAACGTTAATAGTAACAACGATATAATAATAATAATAATAATAATAATAATAATAATAATAGAATTACACAATACACACAGACAGAACAATCAAAGCTAATCGCCCTGACATCGTGATTAGAGACTGCAAAGGCAAAATGTGCATTCTTATTGACTTGGCAGACCCTGCAGATTGCAATGTATATTAAAAAAAATTTCAAAATACAAGGACCTTGAAATCGAAATCTCAGAAATGTGGCACATGAGAACATCAACAATGCCTGTTGTAGTTGGAGCCCTCGGATTGATTGGAAAAATTTCCAATCGACTCTTTGAGGGGATTCCTGGTATCCCATGCCTTAAAGAAACACAAAAAGATGTTCTCTCGAGTACAGCCTACACTTTACGAAAGGTTTTATCTATGCAAAATATGTTTTTTTTATTGGTCAGTGGAAATTTCTGACCTTGATTCTCTCGGCGGGACCGGAAAAATGTATACACAACAGAAATCAAAGAAAATAAAACAACAACAACAATAATAATAATAATAATAATAATAATAATAATAGTTACATAAGCAGGCATCCGTTTGTCTCACAAGATAAATATAGCACCTCGTTTAGTCCAAATTAAGTCTTCTCCAGGACGCATGCCTGGGAGATGGTATATGGAGGTCATACGCTGGACAGACTACACGCTCCTTCACTCAGTCGTACCGAAAAGATATAACGGAATATAGGGTTGCATTACATATGGGACAGGCTTAGCAGCAGGATTCTTCTGCAAGTTGTCAGATCACATTCAACCACCTTTAATTGTTTTCTGTCTCGATTTACTTTCATAGTCTTGTCTATAATCTCAAAGCAGTGGATGTTTAAAATTAGGGTTTTCCTTTCACCCCTAGACGGATTGCCTTCCTTGGATGTCGCGTTCAATCTACACAAGCTGCTGGCTATGAGGCGCCAATTGTCCGCCTTGGCGCATTCTACTTATTTGTTACACCTTGATAACCTATATTTTTTCTCTTCGTGCTTCACTTTCGTCAAAAGGTTAATATATAATAAATATTATCAATCTTATTGCCAATATTGTTAGCATTTTGTTCCTTTTATTTCTCAAATTTGATTAACCGGCCTATTAAATTTACATATTATAAGAAGCACACATGGGTCATCTTTCGTTTTAATCACAAACTCACCCACACATGTACGCACGCACGCACGCACGCACGCACACACACACACACACACACATATATATATATGTGAGCATTGAAGTCAACATTCAGAGGCGACAGACTGTTTCATACTAAACGCAATCACGAGACCTGATGATTGTGTTTAGTATGAAACAGACTGAAACAGAATGTTGACTTCAATGCTAACTTTTATATTTACATACGCTCTATCTCTGATACTGAGCACTTTATCCCATACACATAGTATACCTTAAAACTATATTTCTTCATATATATATATATATATATATATATATATATATATATATATATATATATGATAAAAGATAGTTTTACGGTATGCTATATATTTATAGTTTAAAATGCTCAATATCAGGGATAGATCGTATATATATATATATATATATATATATATATATATATATATATATATATATATGTGTGTGTGTATGTGTATGTATATATATATATATATATGTGTGTGTGTGTGTGTGTGTGTGTGTGTGTGTGTGTGTTATTCTTATCTTTAATAATCCGGTCATTTAGGAAGTGACTTTTACAAGCCGAACGCCAGCATTGAAATAAAATAAGCAAACATTTGTCAAGTTTCGTCTACCATACACATTCTTCGGCAATCGTCACAAGGCAAATAGCGACCATCGAAAGAGACATAGTCAACAACAACGCGCCGACCACGTCCAGTTGCGGATCAAGGCGGCTACGTCGTTCGTATCCGTACAGATTTGCTAACAATTAGAACAAGTGAGTTATTCCCCCCTTATCTCGCTTTCCGATCTCTTGATTTTACCCCAACCGGCGTGGCTCGTTGGACGGTCGGATTGGAGAAGACATTAGAACCAAGAAGGGATTTATATTGACGCTTAGAGTTGACAGCCATTGAGGTCGTTTCTTCCGACCGTTAAGATTTCTCTGTCTTCACTGGTAATCGTGCCAACAAAGATGGCGTCGAGAATGCGATGAGTTTTTCTTGTCACCGGTAACTTGCCGCTGTTCACACTGGCTGTTAGCATATTGATGGCAATCAGTTGTCGGGAGATGTTAGCCGGTTAATATCCGGCGAACATAAAAATTTTGGTGGGAAGTTAAAGGGCTGGGAGGGTAAGGATTCGTAGTTGAGGCCGACATTTTCCTTGCGTGTGTGGCGGAAACAGTGAATTGCTGAAATTAGGAGAATAGTGTGCATGGATAAAAGTTCATTTAATTTTTCATCGGTTTGTATTTTCATTTGTTTTTTGATTCTGTCAATTTTTGTTTTCTTTGTTTAATTCTTTTATTTTATTTCTTTTTCTGTTTTTTTCATTTTTTTACTTGTTTCCTTTCTTCTTCCGTTCTTTCTTTCAATTTTATGTTTCTTTCATTACTCTTTTTTCACTATTACTTCCCTCTTTCTTTCTTTTTTCTTATATCTTTTCAGTTTTCTCTTTCTTTCTTTCTTTCTTTTGGTTTCTTCTTTGTATCTCATTCTCTTTATCATTTTCTTTTCTTCCTTTTTTCATTCTCTTTCCTTTCCTTTAATTTCTTTATTTTTCTATCTTTCTTTCTTTCTTTCTTGTTCATTGTCTTCTTTCGGTTTCTTCTTTGTATCTCATTCTCTTTATCATTTTATTTTCTTCCTTTTTTCATTCTCTTTGCTTTCCTTTAAATTGTTTATTTTTCTATCTTTCTTTCTTTCTTTCTTTCTTTCTTTCTTTCTTTCTTGTTCATTGTCTTCTTTCGGTTTCTTCTTTGTATCGCATTCTCTTTATCATTTTATTTTCTTCCTTTTTTCATTCTCTTTGCTTTCCTTTAAATTGTTTATTTTTCTATCTTTCTTTCTTTCTTGTTCATTGTCTTCTTTCGGTTTCTTCTTTGTATCTTATTCTCTTTATCATTTTCTTTTCTTCCTTTTTTCATTCTCTTTCCTTTCCTTTAATTTCTTTATTTTTCTATCTTTCTTTCTTTCTTTCTTGTTCATTGTCTTCTTTCGGTTTCTTCTTTGTATCTCATTCTCTTTATCATTTTATTTTCTTCCTTTTTTCATTCTCTTTGCTTTCCTTTAAATTGTTTATTTTTCTATCTTTCTTTCTTTCTTTCTTTCTTTCTTGTTCATTGTCTTCTTTCGGTTTCTTCTTTGTATCGCATTCTCTTTATCATTTTATTTTCTTCCTTTTTTCATTCTCTTTGCTTTCCTTTAAATTGTTTATTTTTCTATCTTTCTTTCTTTCTTGTTCATTGTCTTCTTTCGGTTTCTTCTTTGTATCTTATTCTCTTTATCATTTTATTTTCTTCCTTTTTTCATTCTCTTTCCTTTCCTTTAATTTCTTTACTTTTCTTGTTTGCTTTCTTTCTTTCTATCTTTCTTTCTTTTGCCTTCATTGGACTCATTTTCTTTTCGAATTTCTTTCTCATTTTTTTCATCATTGTCTTTTCTGTTCCGCTTTCATTTTTATTCTCTTTCCTTTTTCTTTTCTTTATTTTCCTTCCTTTTTCTTTTTTATTCTTTCTTGCTTCTTTTCTTTATTACTCTTTTATTTTTTTCTTCTTGATTTCCTTCCTGTTTAATCATTATTTCGTTATTCTTTATTTATTCAGTCTTTCTTACTTTTTGGTTTTCTTACTGTTTTTTCAGTTTTTCTTTCTAAGTATTCCACATTTTTACTGTCTCATATTTTCTTCTTGATTTAATTTTCCTTTCTATCTTTTGTCCTTTCTTCCATTCCTTCTCATTTTTTCTTTCCTTCTTTCCTTTCTTCTTTCATTCTGTTTCCTTCGTCGATTTATCCCGTCCTTCGATTTTTCCTCAGGCCATTTGTCTATTCATTTCTCACTCATTTTTCCTCCTCTCTTTCTCTCTTCCTCCCTCCATACCTTCACTCCTTTCTTCCACGAACACTTCGTTTCTTCCTTCTACTTCCTCTATTTCTTTTTTCTTTCCTTCCTTAGGTCCTCTATGTTGTTTCAACCCCTTTATTCCTTCCTTCTTTCTTTCCTTATTTTTCTCTATCCCCCTTCTTCCTTACGCGCTACATTCTTTCCTTTTTCGGTCGTTTGTTCGTTCCTTCCTTCCTTCACGCATGCGTCTCTACGATCGTTAATTTCTCTGTTTCCCTCTTCCTTTCTCTATACCTTCTTTCTTCAAACGATTTCTTCCTTCTCCTTCCTCTATCTCTTCTTTCCTTTCTTCCTTAAGTCATCCATATCATCCTTCCTTTCTTCCTTCCTTCCTTCATTCATTCATTCAGCTCCCTTCGTCGCTATATCTCTTACTTCTATTCTTCTTCGTGTCATTTATTTACTCATTTCTTTCTTACTCGTTATTTTCCTCCTCTCATCTTCTCTCGACACCTTCGTTCGTTCTTTCCTTCTACTTCCTCTATTTCTTCTTTCTTTCCTTCCTTACGCCATCTGTATTTTTCTTCCTTCTTCAACCGCTTCCTTCCTTCCTTCTTTCCTTCCTTACCCCCTACATTCTTTTCTTCTTCGTTCGTTCGTTCGTTCGTTCCTTCTGTCCTTCACCTCTGCATCCCTTCGTTCGTGAATTTCTGTTTCCCTGTTCATTTCACTATACCTTCTTCCTTCAAACGATTTCTTTCTTCTCCTTCCGCTATCCCTTTTTTCCTTAGGTCCTCCATATCTTCCTTTCTTCCTTCTTATTTTTCTTTTTTCTTCTCTTCATGCCTTCGTTCATTCATTTCTTCATCACTCGCATCATTTTACTTACTTTAAAAGTTTAACTGCAATTACAATCGTTATCTACAGTCTTCTGGATTACTCTTCTATTATTCAGGAACCTTAACATTTACCATACTGTGATGAAATCTTTTTGGTAGATGTGCTAACCATATTTAAATATAAATTGATTTAAAAAAATACTTTATATAAAAGAAATTAATAAACTCCAAAATTAGCTTTCCTTTCATAAAATAAAAATATATAATTTAAAGATTTTTTGAGCAAAGTTGTCTTAGTGGTTTTACTATGGCCTTTTGCAAGTTCATAATGTTTATTTTTTAATAACGTTTATCTTTTTTAATAGTATTTAATTTTTTAATAATGTTTATTTTTTTTAATAATGTTTGTCTTTTCTTCTTATCCTTTCACAACCCTTGTGTCTTAATGGCTTTACTACCTTGCTTGGGGTGATATGATTAAGAAAAAAGATTAATTCCAACAAAGATATCCTGTCCCCCCCCCCACTACATTTCGCCATATTTGGTGCAGCTTCTTATTGACATCCTCACAGAACGTGTCATCTTTCTTGGTGATGAACTGGTCTGTAGTGTTTATAGGCATCTAGAGAAACGACATTTCTCTGTAATAGAATGTTATAGGGATCGATATAAGTGGTAATCCAAAGTTATAAGATTAGGTGAGTACGCCGGGTGCCGTAGGATATCGCAGAGAATCTGTACCAATTGCTGACAGTTTTCAGAATGGGTGTCATGTCTGAGGACACTCGTCCGACTGACCAACTTCAAGTATGTAATCACGTGTTCAAACGAGGTGGAAAATTAATTTCAACTCGGAATTAATTTCAAGAAACTCATTCCAACTCGGAACTAATGGTTTAGGGCTTGGGTTTATAAATCAAGTTGAAATTAGTTCCGAGTTGAAGTTAGTTCCGAGTTTACATTAATTCTGTCACTCGTTCAAACGCTATTGAAAAACCTTACGAACTTTTGGTAAAAACCAATAGAAATCAACCTACTTAGGAACATAGGAATTCAGTTCAGAACACAGACGTATGTACGCGGTTTCGCACTATGTCCTCAGTTTTTTACAATCTGCTAGAAGGCCTCACAAGCCAAAGCCCTATTGCGTTGTGTTCATTTCCGCATTTCTTTGCCACACTATGGTCACATAAGTTGTTCATTCATGTAGTTCTAAAATCTCTGATACTCAAGAAGAAAAATGAAATTGAAGCATTTATAGATGTCACCAATTTAGCCATCGGTTAATGTTGGTGAGTCGCTGGACTCTAACACGAATAAACAACAGCAATATGGACAACGTAATTTATACAAAATATTTTTCGTATATTTTTAGGTCTTTTCATATACCAGAGACGGATATGCAATGTAATTGGCCCTGATCTGTCATCTCGTCTGCAGTCGCTCTCTCACAGACGCGCCGTTGCCTCGCTCTGTCTTTTTTACAAATGCTTTCACGGTAATTGGTTCCCAGGCTTCATGAATTTAAACGTCCCACGAGGCTGGCATCCCGTTCCCACTCCTTCACCGTTGAAACTGTTAGATGTAGACGTCTCTTCTACTCCAATAGCTTCATGTCTCGCACATCTCGCCTGTGGAACTCCCTTCCTTATTCCTGTTTCCCTGACAAATATAATCTCCAACTATTTAAGTGTAATGTCAATCGACATCTCCAGTTGCCTTGATCTATCCACTTCCCTTCTCCACATCCTTTCCCCTTTCATTCCTATCTGCTCTCGCTCCAAATCTTCTGTAACCCCCTTGCTTTGATCGATCCACTATCTTTCTCCACATCCTCTCCTTTACCACTCCTATCTGCTCTTCCTCCAAACCTTCTGTAACCCCTTGCGTGCTAGTGGCTTCCAGCCTTGCTTGAGGTGATAAGCTTAAAAAAAAATATCATTATTTTGTTGTTAGATGTACACGTAGTGTTATAGTTACGGGTTTGGAATGTGAAATCGGCAAGCCGAGTTCGAATTCTAGTCGAGTTCCTTACAGTCACTAACACGCAAATACACTCGTGAATGCTATAAATCCATCTCAATGGATACCAGATCAGACTAGGCTCTTTAGGCTTGTAGGAGGAGGACAACTCTGAATGGCGTCCTGGCGTAGCATAATCTATACAGTTATCGGCAAGAGTTTAAAAATAAATCTATAATCCTGATTTCGTCGCGTAGGATAACCGTAAATTTCGTAAATGTTTTCAAACCTAAAATATATTTCCCAAACTAGGGGTTCGACTTATATGGCGTCTATAAAATCCAGACCTTTACTACCGAATTGTAAACAAGTGGGGACAGCACTCTTAATAATTACTGGACACCACTTTTCGTACCCCCAGCAGACTGCTGCAAATATAAACTAAATCTAACTAACGTCTTTATACACTGAGCCATGTGTCCTTGAAATAAAGGGTTCAGTTTGACATTCCAACCACCTGAAGAAGGCCGGAGCGTACAAAGGCCGAAACGTTGTGATAAATATGGCAATAAAGATGAGGATGATAGTCCGAACAATGTAAATAATATAAAAAAGGTTAATATTTATTTATTCAAATAAAGGAAAAATCTAAAAAGTTAAACTAAAATAAATAAAAACCTTTTTTAAAAAAAGTATATTAAAACAAAGTCTTTAAAATAACATAATCAAAGAATACAGAAGAGAATTCTTTGAAACAACTTTAATACTTATTTATTTATTCAAATACTAACAGCGTACAAATTACTACTTACACACGCACACACGTGCGCATATATATATATATATATATATATATATATATATATATATTATAAGTAAACTGATTTAAAATATGTTTTTTCGCTACACAGTATTAACCATGTTTCAAAATGGAAGCTAAAAGATTCGAATTTAATTTTGTAATTAAATTAAAAACATTAGTTCCATTTCATCATCAAGCGAATTTTAGAGTAACTTCTTTCTTTAAATTTACTGAGGCACGTGTTGTTGGATTGTCTAACTTACGCTACTTTGAAGGCTGCAGTAAACGGATTAGAGAACTTTATTACAAGCCAGAAGAAAGTGACTACTGAATACGAAGGAAATTTGGATGATTCCACCCTGTGCACTTGGCCTTGTGTTTCCTAGCGGTAAAGATTTGAACTAGTGGCAGTAAGGAATGTAGTTCATTTGAATATTTGCCATGGAAAGAGCGAAGTTAAGTGATAGACTCGCGGCGTTTCTTATGTGGAAAAGACATTGTATGGCCGAAAATAATCGCTGCCAGAGAGACAGGGTCGAGTCAGACTATTATTGTAAGAACATTGGAATAGTGATACTTGTCGGGACAACATAATTCACTCTAACCAAACCTGATAGTCATTACTAATACTTCTACTTCTTTGTATATATTTCTCTTTGCAATATATCTATGAGACTTTTTATTTGAAAATGATTTCGAAATAAGTATTGTCCGTACGATGACCTAGCGCTTTCGAACATCATTGTTCATCCTCAGGGTCAATATATTTAAGTCAAATTTTTTTTAACAAACATTTGCCAATTATCTTGTAGCGTATTATTTTTGGCAATATCAATTTGTCGTTTTATAAGAAAGCGCTAGGTCATCGTACGGACAATACGTATTTCGAAATCATTTTCAAATAAAAAGTCTCATTAGAGAATATGAGAAAATTCAAAAGAAAATATGCAAGACTATGTTGTCTTTAACATTCAATACAACTTGTTTAAAAGAAAAGTTGCTGCCAAATTACACACACACACACACATATATATATATATATATATATATGTGTGTGTGTGTGTGTGTGTGTGTGTGTGTGTGTGTGTGTGTGTGTGTGTGTGATTTTAAAATATATCATGTTTGTCCATTGGGTCAGAAAAAAAATTGTCTAGACAGTCATCAGGTGATTCAAATGATTTTTCAAGATACACCTGTGCGGAAAGGTGTGTCTTACAAGTCTATCCTTACAGTGGAGAAAATCATTACACTGTGTTAATCCCAATGTCTGGTCAGCATGGGGTGAATTTATCCTGTGGCACGAAGAACTGATACTAGGGATGGTGTCTTGATAAAAGCGATTTCTCTACTTGGACTACCATGATTATCTGATTGGAAGCGTCAGAAAGAGCATTCGGCCTTGTAATGCTTTTCCTAAAATTGTTACTGCTGTCAAGTAGGACCCATTCCGTTCCTGCATCAGCAAGAAAAATACGGCTATACATACATATATATATATATATATATATATTATAATAAAGAGAAAGAACAGTAAGATATATAATCCGGTGTTCTTATTAATATTTATTTCAAATTCCAGTCGAATCCATTACATTTACTTACGTATTAATGCACTTGGAAAAGGAATGAATCCTCTTCTCCCTCCAGCTATCGGTAAATAGCAGGGAAGACTGGGTTCTATAGCCTGGGATAGCAACTGGTCTACGAGAAGAACAACTCAGAATTCAAAACTGGAGAGGGTCGTTTTGGGGACCTTGTGGCACGTAGTGCACTAGATCTCTGTATTCGACTCTTCAAAAAGTGTGGATGGTTCTGCACAAAACCATCACCACTATAGTGTAATCTCGTTCTGGTGTCGGGCTGTCGGTTTGTAGGAACTGAACTGCTTGACCCTCATACGTCGAATTCGATGGGAGAGTCGAGTATATATATATATATATATATATATATATATATATATATATATATATATATATATATATCATGGTTGATCATCGAATACGAAGATTTGAATTTTTTATGCCATTCATCATTGGAGTCGAATGACTGACCTGTACGGGAAGAATTTATAGTGGGCAAAATCGTTGCTATGGGGATAAATACAATCTATCGAGACTTCCCGGGGAAGTCTCGATGGAGTTTCAATGCCTGTCGCTTCCAACTCAGACAGTCGCATCCTGGGACAGTCTCGATAAAGTAGGATTGCCTGTCCTTTCAAAGTCAGAGAATCAGAGAAGTCTCGCCCGGTGACACAAGAAACCGTTGCATTAGACGACCGGGACTTCTGTGTGTCACGTCATGCACTTTGATCAGTAGATCTCATTTGCTCACTCGACTCCGCCGGGAGTCAGTCTTCACATGCAATCGGGCTAAGAGGCCTGGAATTATTGTGTTTGTGAACTCATCGACTCCTCTTACCTGGTTTAGCGGCCAGCCGAATCAGTTTCTCATGATGTGGCCGTAGTGGCATGCAAACAGCTATTCGGGGAGACACTGAAAGCACTACATGTTATATCTCTCCAACATCCCAATATATATATATATATATATATATATATATATATATATATATATATATATATATATATGATAAATATTATTTTATGGTATGCTATATTTATTTTATGGCATATTATTTTATGGTATGCTATATATATATATATATATATATATAGCATACCATAAAATAATATGCCATAAAATAAATATAGCATACCATAAAATAATATTTATCATATATATATATATATATATATATATATATATATATATATATATATATATATATATATATATATATATATTCTCCTCCTTCCATCAGCATAGCTGATGCTAACCTCCAGGAAAGTGACTCATTTCTCGGGTTAACGTTCTACGTTGACATGAAGTGGAAAAAGTATATTGAATACATTGCCAGGTCAGCTGTCAAGAAAGTCGGTTCAACGTGTAGTACGAAAGTACCTTTCTCTCCAGAATCTATCTTACATATTTATAAGTCTACCGTTCGTCCATGCTTAGAATATTGCTGCCACATATGATCCGGTTCCCGCGAAATATACCTTGAGCTCCTTGATGAAATCCAAAGAAGAATCAGCAATATTATCCGTCTTTATCTGGTGGCTCGGCTTCAGTCACTTTCCCACCGCTGTGTGTTGTCTATAAATATTTTCATTGTAATCGTTCGGATGAACTTTTCGCTATGGTACTTAGACATTTAAAAAAAATTAAACAAGATCTCATCAATTTACAGTTGCGCCCGTTAGAAGTAGCCGTAAGTTCTATGCAAACAGTTTCTTTCTCGGGCTTCTCGCTTGTTGAATTACCTCTCGACTCCATGTTTTCCAGCCAACTTGAATCTGTAAAGTTTTAAATGAAATATCAATCGCTATCTACTGTCTTCTTGATTACTCTTTTCCTCACTCATTAATCATGTTCCTGTTCCTAATTCTAACACACCCTGAGACCCATGCTGTCATTTCTAGTTTTACATGTGTTAATACCGATTATTTATATACATATATATGAAGAAATATAGTCTTAAGATGTGCTATATTTATGGGATAAAGTGCTCAATATCAGAGATAGAGCGTGTGTAAATATAAAAGTGAACATAGAAGTCAACACTTAGAGGCGACACGCTGTGGTGTAATGAGACATCGGTGAGTTCGAATTCCCGTCAAGTTCATTGCATTTACTTGCGCACAAATATCCTTGGGAAAGGTATGAATGCCTCTCTCCATCATCGAGCTAAGGGTAAGTAGCAGGCAATAGGCCTAGTTGACAACTAGTGTCGGAGGAGGAAGCTCTGAATTCAAACCAGCCTGGAGAGGGTTGTATACCATCAGGCTATCTTTCTCAAGACACACCATTACTGCTACGGCTACAGTAAACGTGCTGACCCTACTAAATGTTTACGGGAATTTTGATCGGGATATAGATATAAAGATGGTGTAAGATGGTGTAGTGGCTTAGAACGAAAAGTCAGCGATTCAAATTCGAATACGTCGAGTTTGTTACACTTACTTTCGAAGTAATACACTTTGGAGAGATGTGAGTCCATGTCTTTTTTCCATAGCTATGGGTTAAATAGTAGCGCAGATTCGGTTACATAGTTGAAGAAGTTTAGGAGAAGGAAACTCTTTATTTAAAACCCGAAGAGTGCAGTTTGGAAAAGTCGGGGCAATCACTGGCACCAGTTTGTCCGAAAAAGTGTGGCTTGTTGGCACAACATATCACCTTGATAATAAAGTCATATAAATTGGTATTTCGGCAGTTGTGCTCTTCTAGCCGAATTTTGATGCCTTGGCATGTCGTAATCGATGGGAGTTTCCTGGCATATACAAAGGGTTTACAGAAA
>OZ038503.1:81608326-81613326 GCA_964036315.1 Acanthosepion esculentum | reverse complement strand
AAAGAGAATAATAATAATAATAATAATAATAATAATAATAATAATAATAATAATAATAATAATAAGAAGAAGAAGAAGAAGAAGAAGAAGAATGGGATATATCAACAAAAAATGAAATGGGCAAAGATACAGAGAGAGATAGAGAGAGAGATAGAGAGAAAAAAGCAAGAGAGAGAAAATTTCATACAAAAGAAAAAAGGAAAAAAACGTGTGTAGAGAAGGAGAGAGAGATTGCAAATCAAAAAGGAACTGAAAATTCTCGAAGCTATCCCTATTAAAAAATTAAAAAACAACCTTAACAAAATTAACTAGGAATATTGCACAAATGTTTTAGAGTGTTTCCAGTATATAGTTTAAAATATCGAGGTTTGTACCAATAATTTTAATACTTATTTCTTTAAAAAAAAAAAAACTCTTGACTGCATCATAACTTAGATCCCCCGCTGAAGTGAAAAACACTAAATTCTTGAAGCTACCTATATTAAAAAATTAAAAACAAACCTTAATAAAATTAATTATGAATACTGCACAAACGTTTTAAAATGTTTACAGTAGACAGTTTAAAATATCGAGGATTGTAATAATAGTTTTATAATTTAGTTTTTGTTTTTTTTAAATACTCTTCACCACATTATAGCTTAGTTACCTCCCCTAGATTTTACACCAAGCTAAATCGCACAGTACCTCACCTCAGCGTTTTCACTTCACTCGTTAAAAAAATTAAACTTTCAGATGAACACAGCAATTTTGTCTTTGAAAATGATCAATACTACTATATTTGACTTCAAATAAACAAATCCATGATGATGACATTCTGCTAATGTCGAAAGTACTCGGAATAAATGAATATGTATCAACTTGGTAATTTTCTATCTTTCTTTAATAATGACACCAAAAACCTGTCCGTGAACATGAGGGGATCCTATTGAAAATAAATAGAAGAAACTTGTCTAATTTTTTTCAGTGAATCATTTCTCAATGAAAACATGCTGTCAATATATATATATATATATATATATATATATGTGTGTGTGTGTGTGTGTGTGTGTGTGTGTGTGTGTGTGTGTGTAAATGATTATATAGGCCACATTACAACATGTTTGACACGCAGGCTCACTCTACACCTTTCTGAAAATAGCTCAATTAGATCACATTTAAATATTCATGGAGACCTACCGGACATTATTCGTATCATAATTGTTGACAAAACAGATATAATAACATGATCTACATGCAAAAATAGGCTAAAAATAATGGAAGACTTATTAATAAAAACAAAAAAAACAACACTTAATAATATTACCTTTGAACATGGACACAATACTTTGACCGTGTTTTGAAAAATGAAAATATTTTATAAAACATACATAAAACAAACTATTTCTTATTTAACAGTTAAGATATTTAACCCTTGAAAATGGCTAAATGTATAGCCGAAAGCGCTCGGATAAAAAGAACATTCGGACATTTCTTATATAATTTATCATCCGAAAAAAAATGAGAAATTCTATAAAAAAGTAAATAAAAGTACCTGCTCTGTCGTATTAAATGAAATGTGCATATATATATATATATATATATATATATATATATATATATATATATATATATATATATATGTAAAATGAGAACAAATGGCGTATAATTCTACTGCCCGTGACATTTAATTTAAAAGAGGGCTCAATATAAAGCAGAGCAAACATGCACTCTCATCTATAGAACGTAGCATTAGCAACATATACTCTCATCTATCGAACGTAAGATTAGCAATATATACTCTCATCTATAGAACGTAAGATTAGCAACATATACTCGCATCTATAGAACATAGGATTAGAAACATACTATCATCTATAGAACGTAAGAATAGCAATATATACTCTCATCTATGGAACGTAAGATTAGCAACATATACTTTCATCTATAGAACATAGGATTAGCAACATATACTCTCATCTATAGAACGTAGGATTTGCAACATATACTCTCATCTATAGAACGTAGGATTAGCAACATATACTCTCATCTATAGAACGTAGGATAACAACATATACTCTCCTCTATAGAACGTAGGATTAGCAACATATACTCGCATCTATCGAACGTGGGATTAGCAACATATACTCTCATCTATGGAACGTAGGATTAGCAACATATACTCTCATCTATAGAACGTAGGATTAGCAACATATACTCTCATCTATAGAACGTAGGATAACAACACAAACTCTCATCTATAGAACGTAGGATTAGCAACATATACTCGCATCTATCGAACGTGGGATTAGCAACATATACTCTCATCTATAGAACGTATGATTAGCAACATATACTCTCATCTGTAGAACGTAGGATTAGCAACATATACTCTCATCTATAGAACGTAGGATTAGCAACATATACTCTCATCTATAGAACGTAGGATTAACAACATCTCATCGGACAATGACAAGTTTGATAAATACAACGGTGTTTATAATACTGCTTTAAAAATGGCGGTTACAAGTACGCTGAAGTCGTATAGAAAATATGATAATTCTGATCTAATGAAAAGAAATAGTAATAGGAAAATCATTTGGTACACCCCCCATTTAAACAATTAGTCATTAGTAAGTTAGGCCAGAATTTCCTCCATTTATTTGATAAATATTTCCCTTAAAATAACACTCTGAGTAAAATATTTAAGAGAAACATACTAAAACTAAGTTATAGATGCACCGAAAATCTTGAGAAAATTATAAAGAAACACAGTAATAAAATTTTAAACCAATTTAAAAAATAATAATGCACATTCCTAGATAAACACTGTTAATAATATTAACAAATGTAATTGCAATAATTTTGAGGAATGCTCATTATGAAACAGATGTTTAAGCAACCCTCTTGTTCATCTCAGTACTATTTTTACAATAGAGAATCCGACAGTTGAAAAATTTTATATTGCTAGTACCAAGATTTCGTTTAAGATTAGGTGGTATCAACATATCTTATCCTTCACCAATAATACTTACAAAAATATCACATCTATTTCTAAATATTTTTGGAATTTAAAAGAAGATAATAAAATTACTAAGGTAAAATGGAAAATTTAAAAGTAAAATCAAGAACATGTTTTCTATACTAATATGAAACATTAGAAATTATCAGATTTTCTGATAACTGCTTATTCAATCAGAGAAGTGACTACTTTTCTACTTTACAATATATTTAAAATTTGAATTTGATAATATATTTTTTGTAGTAATAATCATTAGATGAACTGTTCTGCACATTATATGGTTTACTATTCTATTTGCATGATTCATTATGATTTAATATTGATGTGTATTGATGTTTGGTTAGTATTATTAACATCTTATATGGATGTACAGGTGTTTAGTTGCTATTATTTAAATCTTACATTGATTAGTTGATATTATTAAAATCTTATATTGATGATCATTATTTAACTGTTGCATATAAATTTGCCAAAGTAGTTCTCTATATTTGATGCGTTTTTAGTTTTTTGTTTTTTTCGAACGGTCAAGTTATTTGCCAGTCTCTTATTTATCAACTACAAAATTTTATGTAAGAAGCTGAACGAATATACAACTAGTTAGCGTTATGTTAAATTACCTCCCTACCTCTTTCGCTTTTACTTCTTAGGGAAGTTGAACGTCAGACTTCGATACTTCTAGCGAAATACTGTAACAAACTGTACCTGCCCCAAAGGAAATTGTCTAGGATTTATATGCAGACAACTTCGTTTCATGACATATCTTAATTTTTTTCCGATAAATATGTATGTAACGTAGGTCACATTCGATTCGTTAATCATGGCAAAGCGCGCACACCTATTTTTAAAAGTATTCTGCTTTTGAAAGTAGATTAATCTATCACTCGGAAGTAGTTTAGTATTGCCCGAGGAGACATATTTATAGTGTTGAAACGTAAGTGCCATTATGCAGTGATTTTTAACATGTTTTATATCTTAAAATGAATAATTATATATATATATATATATATATATATATATATATATATATATATATAAAGACAAAAGGAAACTTAACTTAGCCGACGCGTTTCGTCCTCTATTCGCGTTTCAGCATTTGCCGCTACACATTCGCGGATTTTTCTTTAGAACAAATTATTCGCTGAGAACTCCCTCGATTCATGTATTATTTCGATAGAACATATTTAAAATATTCTTGTATTATTTTCCTGTTATTTACGTGACTTAAAACATATATCAGTTCATTTTTATGGTAAAAATTGACAGAATTTTACATCTTCATTGTAATAAAAAACAAACGCAAAAAATTGCGTAGTGCTTGGGCTTTGTTCTTTGTTAGGGGGTGCGGCTGGGGTCTTAAAATTGGATTATGCTAAGTCTGGGGGTATCATCACTGTTCTGTTTTTAGAAAATGTTTTAAACTTTATATTTTATGTCTTGTTACACACATTTTATAGAGTATTTTCAATGGTTGTATCGATCTATACGTAATTAAAAACGGTTAACGTACGTATGAAAGAAAATTTATGCTAAGTGTATGGTCACTCATACTATTTTTCAAAAAAGTTTTTTAAAAAGGGTCTGAAAATATTCTAAACTACTTCGGATGAAAGTTTAAGGCATATGGGGTTTTTATAATTGAAATAGGTACTTATAAGGACTTTTAGGGGGCGGGTACACGTATTCGCGGATTCTAACTATTCGCGGCCGGTTCTGGTCCCCAAACCCCGCGAATACCGAGGATCTCACTGTATACCAATTTGTGTCTGCTAGCTTTAGCAACCAAAACCTTAAATTTGAACATCCGGCCACCCGTTTACCAACGTCGACTTTCAGGTTACGCTCTCTCTCTCTCTCTCTCTCTCTCTCTCTCTTTATCTTTAGGAGATTTTTCTATCAGAAATGCCTTCTCGTCAAGCTATCCCCATTTTCATCTTTTCACATCCACTGGCCTTTACATTTCTTAACCCTGCAACTATTCATAAAGAGACGAAAGCCTTTATAT
>OZ038503.1:81603326-81605826 GCA_964036315.1 Acanthosepion esculentum | reverse complement strand
GCTATATTTATGGGATAAAGTGCTCAATATCAGAGATAGATCGTATTTAAATATAAATGTAAAAGTGAACATTGAAGTCAACACTCAGAGGCGACAGGCTGTTTCATGATAGACGCAATGCATGAAACAGCCTGTGGCCTCTGAGTGTTGACTTCAATTTATATATAAATATATATATATGTGTGTGTGTTCATATAAATATATATATATGTGTGTATGTATATTATATATATATATATATATATATATATATATATATATATATATATATATATATATATATATAAAAGTGAACATAGAAGTCAACTCTTAGAGGCGACAGTCTTTTTCATGACGATTGCATCTAGCATGAAACAGATTGTCGGCTCAAAGTGTTGACTTCTATGTTCACCTTTATATTTACACACGCTCTATCTCTGATATTGAGCACTTTATCCCATAAATATAGCAGACTTTAAGACTATATTTCTTCATATATATATATATATATATATATATATATATATATATATATATATATATATATATACATGTACACATACAAAAGATAACAAGAGCTGAATTTGATTTTGCAATGCATTTCGTTTCTTAAGGAACTTCATTAACAGCAAATGTAAAATAAATTATTGAGAAAATCTTGTATATTGCACAACAATATTAAGTTTGTGAAAATTAATGATGCCCTTCAACTTTAATGTTGAGAACATTCTAATGGGAACGATAATTTACGTAATTTTTCAGTTTTAAAAAAGAACCTGCTTTACTATTTAAGTTTTTTTAATCATTTCAACTCAACAATGCGAATACAGCCTCTAAGACGCAAATGGTTGCTGAGTGTGGAAGAATATGAGATAAAGAACAACACTAATAATGAGAGAGAACGGTAAAAGGATAAGAATTAAAAAGGCAGAAGATAACGATTGACATTGCATTTAAATTTTTGTAGATCAAACTTGACTTGAAAGTAAGAAGCCGGAAGAAAGTTCCACAAGCGAAAATTGAGCGAGAACAATAGAAATGTAATCAGGAAGACAGTAGATAACGATTGACATTTCATTTACATTTTTGAAGATCAAACTTGACTGGGAAACAAGAAGACGGAAGACATTTCCACAAGTGAGACTAGCGAGAAAAGAAATTATTTACATATAACTTACGGTGACATCAAACACTTCAACTGTAAAATGTCTAGACCTATCTGCCAATGTAGTACTGTGCTTAAATTCATAATGTCTAGATACTAAAGAGGAAAGCTTATTAGAACAATTACTCTGAAAATATTAAAATAAAAAGGCACAAGGAAGTTACATTTGAGTGTAGGGAACTTGACTGAAGTCGAGTTGTCAGGTCAGGATCGATAACATTTCAGATTCTATCAAGAATCTTTACATTCTTAGGGGAAACACCAGGCCAGATATGACAGCAATATTCTATGCATGGCCGAATGGTAGATTTATAAATGTGTAAAATAGTTTCTGACGTGGAAAATAGTCTAGACCGACAGTGTGAATCAACTTTATTAGTCTTAGTAATACATTTAACAGAATCTTTCCACTTCATATCAGCGGAAAACGTTAGCACAAAAGGTGCAATGAGTCACTCTTCTGGAGGTTAGCATCAGCCATGCTGATGGAAGCTTAAGGTTTTCTAAGACGATTAAAAGAGAGTAGTTTCATTTTGGAGGCGTTAAAATAAACAATCCCTTTCAATTCTGATTGTAGGACATTTTTTGGTGATCAGCTGCCAATTTGACCTTATCGAACCGATCAAAGTTATCGTTAGATATTGTTGTTTTCTTCTTCTTCTTCTTCTTCTTCTTCTTCTTCTTCTTCTTCTTCTTCTTCTTCTTCTTCTTCTCTTCCTCCTGTTCTTCTTCTTCTGCTCCTCCTCCTTCTTCTTCTCCTCAGGTTCCTTATTTTCCTCCTCCTTCTCATCCTCCGCTTTCTATTCCTACTCCATTCATCTTCTTCCTCTTCTTCCTTTCTTCCGTCTCCTCTTCCTATTACTCCTCCTCGTTCTTCTTCTTCTTCTTCTTCTTCTTCTTCTTCTTCTTCTTCTTCTTCTTCTTCTTCTTCTCGAGTCACGACACTACACCCACCCAGTATTGCACACAGAGCCTTGGCTGGAGTGTTGATCCTTCAAGGTCATTTAGTGTGCATGAATCTTTAAGAACATAGTTTGTGATTGCCCGCATTCGCATTTGGGATCATCTTCCGAGGTATATCCCCATTTCTGGAGGTCGGCGCACCAGCGACGAACATATGTTCAATCCATGGGACGGAGGCGATATACGCAGGGCGAGGTGGGCCAGGCATCGCTGGAGTCAGCGAAGGGGGATCGGGTAGGGATGAGAGGGAAAGAACCCGTGTTCAAAGTGTTGTTATTATTATTGTAATTTTTATTTTAAAAAATAATGAGCCAACCATTTTCATTTAGCATTTGATAATATTTAAATGAGGTATTTGAGAAAGCCACAGGCATTTCAAAATGGTTGGGCTAA
>OZ038503.1:81553326-81595826 GCA_964036315.1 Acanthosepion esculentum | reverse complement strand
TGCCTTCCAAAAGCTAAGTAAAGTATGAATAAATAAATAAAAATTCATTAGAAACAAGAGTACTGAACTGTTATGTAATATCAGTTATCCCATATGGCAGTGAATGCTGGACAATCTACTCACAGACAAAGAGACTTGAAGCAACAGAAATGATGTTCTACAGAAGGATGCTGAGAATACCATGCACTGAACATGTGAGCAGCAATGAATTTTTAGGGAAAATGGAAACAAAAATGACACTTTTATTTGAAATAGTTAAAATTTAAAATAGTTAAAAATGGGGAAAGACGGGTAAGAATATTTGATACTCACAGGATCGATTGAAAGTAAGAGAGACAGAGACGAGCAACGCATAACCTAGCTGCCCGGGCTTGAGCGAGTGGATGGCGGGACAAATTTTGGTAGAGTTGGTAAGAGGACAAAATGTGAAGAGTTGCAAAAGACAGGGAATAGTGGTAATCGGCCAATTTTCTGAAAGGAAATCGAACGACGACGACGAAGAAGAAGAAGAACAAGAAGAACAAGAACAAGAACAAAAACAAGAAGTTCAAGATGCTCTGATTTTAAAACTGTTGAATATAGTAATATTTATATATAATATTTGGGATTTATCAGTAAATTTGATCGAGGAACATCTGTGAATTTTCCTATATTTTTCTGTGATGGCCACCTGTGGCCGTTGGTTAATTTCAAATAGATTGGCCTATACTTAACTAATAAATAAATAATTGTACACTATTTACATTATTCGGACTGTTGTTCTCATCTTTGTTGCCATATTTATCACAACGTTTCGGCCGTTATACGCCTCGGCCTACTTCAGGTGGTTGGAATATCGAACTGAACACTTTATTTCGTTCACTGGGGTAGATTGTTCTAGTTCCACGTGCCATGTCTAATGGATGTCAGTTATCCTGTTAATTCACCAAGTTTTCCACTGCCTTAACCAGGTATTGAACTCACAACTCTTTGGGTCCTGTCACTGGATCTAACCAACGCCTTATCCACTGTGCCATGCGTCCTTAAGGAAATAGTGTATATAATACCTCATCTCAGAAATATAGACAGATAAATAATTGTAATTTTGAAACCTACCATGGTTTAAACGTTTCTATTTTCCGAATTGGGAGATCTGTGGTGAGTTAGCTGTGTTCAAAAACGTGATTATTTCTAAATATTCAAATGTTGTCACGTTCTTATTCTCTCCTGCTTGGTGCGTATTTCAAATTTGAAATTTGAAATCTACGATTAGATTACACTGCTATGAGAAATCTTCAAAGGGCCGACATTGTTTGCTCCTATACCGGTATTCTGGTGCTGCGTACCTACCACGGCGAAACCAAATTGTAAAATTTTGGATAGTCGGCATATGAGCCCGAAACTAACCGCCGTGGGCGTCGAAATCCCCGCTAAGGCGACACTCGCAAGCATTAACGGTTCAACACAAAAGGAAAAAATGCCACTAAAACATCTATAATAAATATTTCTTCTTTGTCCAGTGAAAGTGCACGACAACTGAGATTAACACCCAAGCGCGAACTAAAATAGTTCATAAATAAACATTATAAGTTAACCGACGATGGGGTGAAAAATCTTAGAAGAGAAAAGAGTATTCAACGACTAATGACAAAATAATCTTTTCTAACCATGAGCCACAAATATAAGTTTAATATTACACTTATATACAAGGTGGCAATAAAGTTATACAATAACAATTAACACAAAGCAATTAATCAACAGTCCAGAAAATTATTATTAAAATGGTTCTCGTTAATTCTGATTAATAACAATAAAATGCTATGCTAAACAATAGTAAATTAAGTTTTTTTTTGTTTGTTTTTTAAGCGTATCACCCCAAGCAAGGCTGGAAGCCACTAGCACGCAGGGGGTTACAGAAGGTTTGGAGGAAGAGCAGATAGGAGTGGTAAAGGAGAGGATGTGGAGAAAGATAGTGGATCGATCAAGGCAAGGGGGTTACAGAAGATTTGGAGCGAGAGCAGATGGGAATGAAAGGTGAAAGGATGTGGAGAAGGGAAGTGGATAGATCAAGGCAACTGGAGATGTCGATTGACGTTACACTTAAATAATTGGAGATTGTATTTTTTCAGGGAAACAGGAATAAGGAAGGGAGTTCCACAGGCGAGATGTGCGAGACATGAAGCTATTGGAGTAGAAGAGACGTCTACATCTAACAGTTTCAACGGTGAAGGGGTGGGAACGGGATGACAGTCTCGTAGGACGTTTAAATTCATGAGGCCTAGGAACCAGCGAAAGCAGCTCCTCGGATCAATTACTGTGAAAGTATTTGTAAAAAAGACATAGCGAGGCAACGTCGCGTCTGTGAGAGAGCGACTGCAGACGAGATGACAGATCAGGG
This sequence comes from Acanthosepion esculentum, assembly GCA_964036315.1. Classification (NCBI taxonomy): domain Eukaryota; kingdom Metazoa; phylum Mollusca; class Cephalopoda; order Sepiida; family Sepiidae; genus Acanthosepion; species Acanthosepion esculentum. The sequence continues at coordinate 81,593,449 of OZ038503.1, read as the reverse complement.
CCAATTACATTGCATATCCGTCTCTGGATCTTATCAAGAACCCTGAGGCAAAAAGCAGGGGCTACAGACCATATATGGCATCAATACGCCATGCAAGGTCGAATGGTTGATTTATAGATTTCGAGGAACGATTCCGGGGAGAAGTATAGTGACTTTATTGCCACCCTCTCTATAATATTTTACATATATAAATAAACTCGTTATATCGATAATATATCCTAATTTAAATATGCATCAGTCAGTTATGTGCCTTGCGTGATACATGCTCAGGCAATCCTGAATCTTTCGACATGTTGACTGACAAGACAGATTTTTCACGCAGTAGGTTGCAAATTCTTTCTGCGATAGACCAGTTGCCATCCAAGACAGTCCTGCTGTTTACCCATAGCACGTAAGTGAATTTTACGGATTCGACAGGAATTCGAACTCGACTGTCCGATTCCTCACTCCGAGACGCTATCCATTACTCCACTGTGCCTCGTATAGATATATAGATGAAAGTATACAGCAGTTGTCATATTCATATGTATATCAGTCTATTAAAAGTTATGTATAAAAAATAAACAGTTCATAACAATATATATATATATATATATATATATATATATATATATATATATATATATATATATATATATATATATATATATATATATATATATATATATATATATATATATATATATATATATATATATATATATATATATATATATATAAGAACACCGGATTATATATCTTACTGTTCTTTCTTTATATATATATATGAAGAAAGAAAGAACAGTAAGATATATAATCCGGTGTTCTTATACATATTTTTATTTTTACACAATAGTGCTCAAGGTAAATTTACAGAGCATTAATATTATAAATTAACTGACTTTAAATATGGTTTTTTCGCTACACAGTAATAACCATTTCCGAACTTCAAGCCACCTAATGCAATGTTTTGGTTTTTATTATAAGTAACTGTATAGTGACATTATTACCACCCTGTGCATGCATATATATATATATATATATATATATATATATATATATATATATATATATATGCACATTTCATTAAAAACGACTGACAAGGTGCTATTATTTAGTTTTTTATATAATTTCTCGTGCGATCTAATAATGTTTTTCTTTTCAGATGATACAATATATAAAAACTGTCCGAATGTTAAAAATAATGGAAGCCTTATTAATAAAAACAAACTAACCCACAAATTGAACATGGACAACATATCTTGACCGTGTTTTGAAACCAAAAATGAAACATTTTATAAAACATACATATAACGAACTATTTCTAATTCTAACAGTTGAAATATAATCTTTGAAAATGGCTAAATGTATAGCCGAAAGCGCTCGGATAAAAAGAACATTCGCACAGTTTTTATATAATTTATCATCTGAAAAGAAAAACATTATTAGATCGCACGAGAAATTATATAAAAAACTAAATAATAGCACTATGTCAGTCGTTTTTAATGAAATGTGCATGAAAGAAAGATTGCTGCCTAAATACACAAATATATATATATATATATATATATATATATATATATATATATATATATATGTGTGTGTGTGTGTGTGTGTGTGTGTGTGTGTGTGTGTGTGTGTGTGTGTGTGATAAAAATATAGTTTAATGTCTGTTTCATTTATAAGTAAAACAGCTCAAGCGTCTGCAAATATAAAAGTGAACACAGGTCAACTGTGTGCGTGTTTGTATATATATAAATATGTATATATATATATATATATATTTGAAATACACTTGCTTTTCTTTTCTTCCCCCTTCTTCTTTTTCTGCTTCCTTCTTCACATCCCCCTCGATTTCTATTACACCCCACGTCGTGCGTGTGTTTATTTACTTTTAAAAAAATAATATAGCGTTCATTAGTTATTTAAAAAAAAAATAAAGCATTAGTTTGTCATTTTGACAAAAGGTAGCGGATTCCAAGCATCTTCTGATTTTTAAAGTATACATATATACATATCGGTAAATCGAATCGAGTTCTCTCAGTCACTGTGTGTTTATCTAAAAATAAATACGCCTAAATTCACCTTCTTCTCTGCCGTGAGCCAACGGCTTAAGGGTAAAATTTCCGATTGACGCGAATTCAGCCGGTTTTCGATTCAGGCCAGAGACAACCGGACGTCTACCACACTGATGAGCTGTGATACAGCGGAACAGTCTGTCTGTGGATGACAATATATATATATATATATATATATATATATATATATATATATATATATATATATGTATACGTATAATAATGTACAAAATGAAATTACGCATTCTCTCTCTGTTATACATACACACACATATAGTTGAACGTATGCACCTCAGAAAATACTCTTATACATATTAGCGTTGGACGTCACAAACGAATATGGACATTTCAATTGAAACATGTAGATGTACACACGCGCACATCGATAGGTAAAGAATATTTTTTCAGTAGTGACGTGTCTTTTAATGGCATCTTTCGCAAGACAAAAGATGTTGGAATGCTGCTTATAATCCCACATTGGCAGCCAGTAAGCAGAACTGTCAAAGAGCCGACAGCTACTTCTGTGGATGAATCCAACCACCTCTCGGAAAAAAAAAAAAAACGTTTACCCCCGAAAAAAAAAAAAAGAACCCGAAGAGACAAAAAAGAAACATAAGATATTTTTTTGCACATCTCTTTGCCATGGTTACAAGAAAAAAGGACGACGATGTATAGATTTGAAGAGAATTTTTCTAAAAGACCCTTTATTTTTTTTAGTCGCCATCCCAGTCCCGAGCTGACTCGGAGAAGCGTGCCGGCGCAAACGAAATGCCTGCAAAAACAGATGTAAGCCCCGTAACAACAACAATATATATATATATATATATATATATATATATATATATATATATATATATATATACATGTGTATGTGTGTGTGTGTTTGTATATATATATATATATGTGTGTGTGTATATGTGTGTGTGTGTTTGTATATATATATGTGTGTGTGTGTGCGTGTGTGCGTGTGTGTATATATATGTGTGTGTATGTGTGTATATGTATATATATGTGTGTATATATATATGCGCCTGTGTATATATGTGTGTGTATATGTATATATATGTGTGTATATATATGCATGTATGTATATATGTGTGTGTACATATATATATATATGTGGGTGTATATATATCTGTGTGTGTGTATATATATATATCTCTGTGTGTGTGTATATATATATATATATATATATATATATATATATATATATATATATATATATATATATATATATATAAATATGTTACATCAAAAATGCTACGTTGTCTACAGCCTTTATACGCAGTCTTTTGTCACTATTGAATTATTCATATTTTTTTTTTTTGTTTTGTATAATCTTTCGTTATGTGTTTGGATATTGTTTTAGATTTTCCATGTGTTTGTCTCTGTGTATCCGAGTTGTGTGTGTGGTTTTCGCTTGAGATTTTGCGAGAGTTATTCAATCAAAATTTTTCGCGGTTCGGTTAGTCATGGAAGGGTCGGAAGGTTCTGGAAGATCGCATGAACTCTCCAATTTGTGTTAGGTTTTAACATTTTCCCTTCCCTCGATTTGGGAAACTGTCACTTTTGTTTCAACGTTTTCGATTCAGAATGCAAATATGAGAAAACCGGAAGACAGAAGACCCAGTGACTAGTGATGTTGTTATAGTGCAATAACCTATGGTGGACAAACACTTGACTAAACAGACTATGAAGTTAACACAAACTGATAGAAAAAGAGGGAGAAAAAAAAAGGACTCCCAAAAACATTGACTTAGAAAATACGCTCAGAAAATATTTACGTGCACCGGGAGAATTTTTTTTATAAATTTTTACCGTTTAATTTTTCTCAGCCATTATGTACTTCCATTAATATATATATATATATATATATATGTGTGTGTGTGTGTATGTGTGTGTGTGTGTGTGTGTGTGTGTGTGTGTGTGTGTGTCTGTGTGTGTGTGTGTGTGTGTGTTGTGGATTCCGGGAATGGAATCCCGCACAAATAAATAAACAACGCCAGTAATTGAGATAGAAAAATAAGTGTATTAAACGTAAGAATACAGACTTGAAGTGAAGATTAGTAGTCCAGGAATGCGGGTTAGTAGAACGTATATGTACAAGTCTCTGTAAGTGAAGCCGTAATTATCTCTCTCTCTCTCTCTCTCTCTCTCTCTCTCTCTCTGGACTCCTGTATAACTCTCTGTGAACACCCTGTGTACTGTCACCGTATCTCTCACCCTGACTCAACGTATCTCAACCCGCAGGTATTCTCTCTATTTGGACGAGTCCATCTTGTGTAAAAGGGTCTGCCCCACAAGAATATATATATATGAGATAACGTTATCCCATTAGAATGTCTGAAGACCAAATTCTCGAGAGCTCCTCTCTGCGGCTGCTCGGTCTCACGCTGTCCTCTGATCTGAGATGGAACAAATACATCGAGTCAGTTGGATCATCCACCGCAAAGAAAGTTGGTTCCCTGTGCCGAGCCAGGAAATTTTTCTCCCCGGAATCGATCCTCCAAGACTATAAATCCACCATTCGCCCTTGCATGGAGTATTGCTGCCATATATGGTCTGGGGCCCCTGCTGTTTGCCTCAGGGTTCTTGATAAGATCCAGAGACGGATATGCAATGTAATTGACCCTGATCTGTCATCTCGTCTGTAGTCGCTCTCTCACAGACGCGATGTTGCCTCGCTCTGCCTTTTTTACAAGTACTTTCACGGTAATTGCTCCGAGGATCTGCTTTCGCTTGTTCCTAGGCCTCGTGAATTTAAACGTCCTACGAGGCTGGCATCCCGTCCCACCACTTCACCGTTGAAACTGTTAGATGTAGACGTCTCTTCTACTCCAATAGCTTCATGTCTCGCACATCTCGCCTATGGAACTCCCTTCCCTATTACTGTTTCCCTGACAAATACAATCTCCAACGGTTTAAGTGTAGCGTCAATCGACATCACCAGTAGCCTTGATCTATCCACTTCCCTTCTCCACATCCTTTCACCTTTCATTCCTATCTGCTCTCGCTCCAAATCTTCTGTAACCCCCTTGCCTTGATCGACCCACTGTCTTTCTCTTTCTCCACATCCTCTCCTTTACCACTCCTGTCTGATCTTCCTCCAACCCTTCTCTAACCCCTTGCGTGATAGCAGCCTCCAGCCTTGCTTGGGGTGATACGCTTAAAAAAAAATGTTTATATATCAATAACAGTATTGGAGAAATTGTATGACAAAGTGGAAAAGGTTTACTTGTGACGCCTTTCGTCCTTCAGGACTTCATCGGATTAAATTTGTGATGTTGGTCGCACTACGCATCCACGGCAGAGGCATGCTCCTAAATCCGAGTCGCTATACATTACTCAACCGTGCCTTACGAGAGATTAATTCCGATGTCATCATTGCATTACACAATTTGTTCATTACAAAATTACCCAGCCTGTTGAGTTTTCTTGAAAGGATTATCCAAGGTTTCCTGCGAATCGATGGCCGAAACAGGGACAAAGATGCGTAGTTAAGGGCTAAAAATTAATTAGAACAAAAGAGAGGAAGATGCTTCGAACAATAATCGTCCACGTAATCGCCCACGCCATTTGGCATATGAAAGATGATCACAATAAGACAGACTGAAGTAGAATCATTGCTACGCTAAGTGCCGGTGAATACTACCCTCGATAATGTGGGGGTCAAGCCTGATTGGCGGCCCAAGGCAGTGCTGTATGACCCTCTCTATTTTATCAACATTTGCTTTTTTCTACTTACATATATACGTTACAAACTAAATTAAGCCCAACTTGAATCTTTAAGGGATTCAAATTTTTCGCAGATATTGATGTCATTCTGCGTCCTTTATTTTTGGTTATTAAAATCCATGAATGTCTTTTGCTCATACTAAGTCTCAAAAAACCAAAAAGAACTTAAAAAAATCACTATATAAAATTCACTATTTTTTATTCCTAATGTTGCATGTTAAAATCATTCAACTTCTTTAACAAGAAAAATCTCAAGTTAATGTTAAAAATTACCGAAAACATTATTGAATTATTGAAGATGGAATGATATATAATGACATGTTTCTAATTTTTATTTAGACAAGCTGTATCTATTTTAAATTTTTTAGTTAAATTTTTTTACCTAAATTTACGTTTCTCCACGAGATAGCTAAAAAAAGAGCCTAGCATGATGAAAAAGACGCCAAACTTGACGAAAACAAAATTTTATTCTTCTGAATGTTATTATTAAGAGGAAAGATCAAAGTATTTTTGGGGTATTTTTTTACATTTTTTAATCGTTCCTAACACGTCCGAAAATTTGGTTCAAAATCTTGTTTTTTTTGAGTCAGCAAAATTGACCATTTTTTTTCCATTTTATAGAATCAATGAAAATCTGAGTTTGAAATTCTTTTAAATATCAATTATCATTTTTTCAAAACTTATTTTAAGAAAATCAGAAATTATAATGTTTATCTAAAATATTTTGAACCAAGATTAACTTAGCTTCTGCGCCGAAAAGATGTAATTTGAAAATAAAACAAAGCAGGTCATAAACTTACGCGTCACTTTACAGGTGTTGAATGACATATTGACGGATTCCGTGAGGATAATGTGTTCTACGGAAGGATAAAATGAAATATTTTGCATTTAAGTGAACAAATTATTTACCTCGTTATTTTTAAGGAAAACTTTCAGCGCTCTAATTTTTTTTGTACTTAGCTTTCACCATTACGTTTACGATGCTTTATGGAAAATATATTATAAAGAAATTAAAACAATTCTGTCACGAATGAGATTAAATTTAATAAGAAAGGTATCTAATTAATTTATAGGTACCTTACTTATATAAAATACTATAATTTTATGTACATTTACTACATTTTACTGTTATTTGTATTCCCATTCATTTTATTATTAATTTTGATATTTCATTTATGGAAAATATACAATAACTGAGATCAAATTTGAAATTAAATAATATCTTTGTTTTATTGAGTTTTGTATGTTACAATTCAGAGCTGATTTTCAGGTAGTGGGGTCCAATTAAAAACAAAAAAAAAACATGATTTGCATTCCTCAAAGCCTTGAGCTTTTAACTATTGTAATCACTAAACCTGAGGCGATCGAATTTCTAGCGTTTTTATAAAATTAGTTATGGGGGGTTAATAAATATAAAAAGAAATTCTGCCATGACTTTAAAAGAAAACATGTTGATAATAATTTTATTCATCTGTGAATACTTTCTGAAAGTTTCATTAACATCCAACAATTATTTTCATTTTTGCAAGATTTTCCAAATTAATGTGCGTCATACCAAAAACGTGCTAAAATTGTATCATGTCATTTGAATAGTTCGGGTGATACAAAAAGAAACAAGGATTTTGAAATAAAAATACAGATTGGTCTAAAAAGAACGAAAAATTTTAAAAATAATTAAAATAAACTTTGATCTTTCCTCTTAATAATAACATAAATATTTAGACGATAAAATTTTGTTTTCGTCAAGTTTCGCATCTTTTTCATCATGCTATGTTCTTTTTTAGCGATCTCTACCTACCTCAATTGCATATGATCTATTATAGTACATAATTAGTTTACAATATTTTTTTTTAATTTTATATGAAGACTATCTTATGAAAATGGAATTGTAGTAGAATGGGGACCCCGTATCATAGATTCGGGGGCGAGGGGCACTAGAACCTGGCACCGACTCTGAATACAAACAATATAACCGGACTTTCAGTTGCAACTGGTGCAAACGTGTCTGCCTGTCCCGCTTACGCCTTATCAGTCACGAACGTGTCTGCAGTCGACGTGAACAAATTCCTTTTTGATCTTCGTTTTGCGAAGCGTAGCCATGAACTACATTTATATGCGTTACAAATTAAACTAAGCACAACCGATTATTAAAGGATGAAAAATTTTCGCAGATTTTAACGTCATTTTTTTTGGGGGGGGGGGTCTATATTTTGTCCCAATTTGTGAATTTGTGTTATTCATGCTATGTCTCGAAAAACGCACTGTATAAAAGCCCACTATTTATTATCCATAATGCTGAATGTGTTACAATTATTCAACTTTCTAACAAGAAAAATATCCAGTTGATGTTACCCTCCTGGGTAAGCCGTTAAACTACATCCTCGTCCTGGTTAAAAACGATAAACTACGTCCGGCAGCAAGGCCTCTGATCAGGAGGTTTTGAGGAGCGTGGAACCACATCTTAATTGCTGGTGTTCCCTGGTCCATTCTGATCCGGGGTCGTAGCACCTGTTATGGTCCCAGCTATGGGCAAATAGTTAACTATTACAGGCAATACTTTTTTGAAAAAAATAATTACCAGCAGTACAATTATGAAGGAAAAATATTACCAGAAACAAACTTTTGACAAAAAAAAATATTACCAGCAATAAAAATTTTGTCGCCATTAAATAACCCATTGAGGTTGATATGCCGTAAAACAAAATAAACCAAATCAATCTAAACCAAAGAATACATATTCTATTCATACGAATCTATCCTAAAAATGTTGTCGGCATTAAGTATCTCATTGAGGTTGATATGCCGTAAAACAAAATAAACCAAACCAATCTAAACCGAAGAGTACTTATTCTATTCATACTAATCTATCCTAAAAATGTTGTCGGCATTAAATAACCCATTGAGGTTGATACGCCGTAAAACCAAATTAGCCAAACCAATTGAAACCAAAGAATACATATTCTATTCTTAGGAATCTATCCTAAAAATGTTGTCGGCATCAAATAACCCATTGAGATTGATATGCCGTTAAACAAAATAAACCAAACCAATATATACTGAAATAGATAGATAGATAGACAAAAAATATTACCAGCAGTAAAAATCTTGTCGGCATTAAGTATCCCATTGAGGGTGATATACCGTAAAACAAAATAAACCAAACCAATCTAAACCAAAGAATTCATATTCTATTCATACGAATCTATCCTAAAATTGTTGTCGGCATTAAATAAGGTTGATACGCCGTAAAACAAAATAATGATTTATTTAAGAAAAAATTATCTTTTATTATGACATGTATGTAATTTTTACTTAGATACATTGTATTTATTTTCAATGTTTCTAGTTAAATCGTTCGCCTATACTGGAATTTGAACTCGTCTCTCCAGTTAACAATTCCGAGCCTTTACCCATTGCACTACCCGGTTTGGTCAACCTCCCCGAACGAGGCTCTGCCCTTCGGTGGAGCCTCGTCCGGGTTCCTCTCTGTTCAGAGGCAGAGAGTTCGACCGTCCAACCGAGAAGACGTCGCCGGCTACTCGGTTCTACCAGCAACAGACTCGCTTGTACGTCGATCTGGATCCATTTTATGCTCTTTTTAGCTTTGAACGAGTTCAATTATCAACTCAAACGTCTGGTAGGGGGTGTTAGTCACCGCTCGGGTACTTCAACGTGCCTCAGTTTCTTAGTTACTATATTAAATATAAATAAGAAAAAATTCGTCTGAAAATATAACGTTTTCCCAAAATAATTGCCGGGGGAAGGATTAAACAAAAAGTTCGGATGGAAAGTCATATCAGTTCTGGAAACATCAATAATATTTAGTGATCTGAAGAAGCCATTTTTAATAGAAATATATTATATATTAGAACCGTTAGTACTGCAAACTGTTCGGTGAATGTATGTCCCATGTTTCTGGTATGGAAACGATTGATATCACATTCGTCTTTATTATTCAGTGTGTTTCGAACTGGAATCGTTTTTTAATCTATAGATGTGTATTTTCTCGTTACACCGTCCATGTCTATGGATAGCTCATCTTGTTCATTTTTAGTACTACTCAGTTATTGCTTACCTTGTTTCCATTGAGATTAAGTCTGTACTACACATCCCAGGGACTGAACCCATAATTACTATGCCACCATATATAAATAATAATAACTCCTTATCTTATAAATTCAAACTTAAATTTTATATTACACTTTGTTTAATAAAACCTCGTTCCGCATTTGGATAGACTTGTGACTGGCGACGAAAAATGGATCTTTTATCGAAATGTTAAGCGTCGTAGACAGTGGCTTGGTAAAGAGGAAGGACCCCAGCCACAGCCGAGAACGGAACTTCATGGGCAATAGGTTCTTCTTTCAATCTGGTGGGATTGCCAAGGAATAATCCACTTTGAATTCTTACCACCTAATGCAACAATTAATGCTCAAATATACTGTCAGCAATTAGAGCGTTTGAACCAAGCTTTGAGGAAAAAAAGACCTGCTCTAGTGAATCAAAAACGGATGATGTTTCATCAGGACAATGCGCGACCAAACACAGCAAGAATCACGTCACAAAAGATCGAAGAACTTGGTTGGGAGAAAATTCCTCATCCACCTTATTCTCCCGACCTTGCTCCTTCAGACTACCATTTGTTTCGTAGATTACAGAATCATTTGGAAGAAACAGCAGTAAGAGGTTAAAACTGACATTTGTGAGTTCTTCGAATCAAAGCCAAAAGAATTTTACAGTAATGGAATTAGTAAGTTTGTTAATAGATGGAAGGAAGTCATAGATAATCAGGGAAAATACATTGTTGATTGAATCTGTAATTAAATGTAACATTTGGTCACCTGTTTTCTTAATTCAAAATTCAGGCAGAACTTATGGGATGACCTGATATATGCACAAAAGCTGAGTATCATGCACCATGTACTCTATTGCGAAAGCAGAATAACATATATCATAAAACACGCACATATCACTGCCTCTTGTAATGATGTCCAGAAAAACATGTATATACACAAAAGCTGAGTATCATCTACCATGTATTCAACTGTGAAAGCAGAATAACATATATCTCGGCATTAAATAACCAATAAAGAGTTTTTATGCTGTTAGATAGACAATCAATCAAACATTTGAAAATACGTAAAATTAAAAAAAGAATATTTATTTAGTATCCTATATGGTAAATATACAGCTATATATAAGAAATAAGCAAGACCGTATCACCAAAACATTCTGCTGTTGTCGGCTACTGCGGAAAGTTGTAAGCAACGTGTGGCGTTGAACACCCCCCCCCCCCACCACCACCACCAACCGTAACTGCCGAACGAACCAATGGCGGTTAATTAAGATGTGCGGGGCCACGGGAGTGACGGACAAAAGATGGCGGACTATATTTTCAATGTTTTTTTTGTTTTGTTTTTTTATAAAGACATATCTACTGATAATTACATGATTTATCTCTTTCATAAATATATCCTGAAAATATGACCCACAGTGATCGATTAATTTTATTGTGGAAAAATTACTAGATATAATCTGACATAGTGAATTTAATTAGCTTCATATTACTTAGGAAAGCGTTTCGACATCTAGAAGTACTTCATCAGACTAAAATAATGTTTTGTTGATAGAATTATATACATCTAAGAATTGGGGTAGATACATATTTCTTAGAACATATTACCTTTCTGGCAGGCCTTCTATTATGACACCGTGGTGTATTTAATAATAGAAGTGATGAAATAGCATAATAAATCTAAATGAAATCGACCTGACTACATACCTAAACACGTCTAAAGAACAAAAAATAATTAATTTCAGCGTTTCCTATCGATGCATAGTTCTAGCCAATGCTTACGTTTTTATATCTCCCCGTCATATACATATATAATGCCATCAACAAAACAGTATTTTTGTTCGATGAAATTTTTTTAGGGGACGAATCACGTTACAATTATTTTTCTACTTTGTTATTCATCTTCCTAATTTTTTATCCCAGTTATTTATTTTTGTTATTTATTCTGTCGATTTAGCTCGGATATTCATGAGACTATCACGGCCCTGAATCGAGTTCGAAAGGTCATTAGGGAGGCATTCTGTGTCATAACATATCTGGTCAATGTAGGTGGTTGCTCGGCGACCACCTCCTCTTACTCCATGTCTAAGTGACCACAACAAATTACTCGCTAGTTTTTATTTTGCTCACCATCAATGTCCAGCAAAACTTATTCTGCATTCGCGTAAGATTGTAGAAATATCAGGGCTGTGTCCATAAAGCTGGGACTTGGGTGTTGTCTTCAAGAGATGTTAAGTATAGCTCTCAGCATTCGAGTGTAAGTTTCATCAGGCTTAGACTCTAGTATGGTGCATACATTAACACCGCCTCTACAGTGGCTCAAAAGAATCTCCGCATGAGGTTGTTTGGTAGATGAGATTTCCACATTACATCCATTTTATTCAAGGCAGTCCAGGTTTTAGCTATGAGAATTTTCACTTCATTTTCAGTAGAATGTATTTCGCTTCCTCGGTATGTAAAAGATTGACAAATTTCTGCAGATTATTGAGGGCGTCAGGGCAAACAATCTACAGCCACCTTGCTTTGTATATATTTCTCTAAAACCATCGATTCTCTACATAGGTGGAAAATGACGATTTTTCTGGCATATGGCATCTGCACTGAAACAGTAACTGTCAGAAATATGCTATATAAAAACACTAAATCTCTGTTTAGATCCCCAGTCAAGAGACAGTAACTTCTTCGACATAAGAGCAGGATTCCTCCAGGGTGACACCCTTACACCTTTTCTGATTGATACTACCCTTGACTACGTATTGAGAACTTCCCTCGACCAACATCATCATCAATATTTTACTTTATCAACAAGATATACAGGTCATTAACAATGCAACAGTTCCCCTACATCATCTAGAAAAAGCAGCCAATAATGTACACTATTTACATTACTCGGACTATTGTCCTCATCTTTGTCGCTATATTCATTACAACGTTGTACGCTCAAAAATCTCCTGAGCCAACCAAGCATAGAAATGAATACAATATGGGAACCAGTAATAAGGAATGCCAGAGAAAAGCGATAATAACAGCAAACATTGCAATATGAGCTCTGGTAAAAACATAAAATGATAACAACAAAAATTGCAAAATGAGCTCTGGTAAAAAACGGTTGCTGATGGCATTAGCTTTATAATACACAGAAATTCATACACAGATGTCCTCAAGGACACATTGCACAGTGGATAAAGGCGTTGGTTAGATCTAGTGACAGGACCCAAAGAGTGTGAGTTCAATACCTGGTTAAGGCAGTGGAGAACTTGGAGAGGGGAATCAACAGACAACTGACATCCATGGCACGTGGAACTAGAACAGTCTACACCAGTGAGCGAAATATAGGGTTCAGTTCGACATTCCAACTACCTGAAGAAACGTTGTAATAAATATGGCAACAAAGATGAGGATAATAGTCCGAATAATGTAAATAGTGTACATAATAACTCATCTCAGAAATATAGACAGATACTGCAGCCAATAATGTTGGAATCAGTGCCTCTAAAACTGAATTAATAGGCATTACGAACTGTCTCAGGTGAACTAATAGCCCAGTTACTGTAATTTAATTACAGGGTAATTGCAAACTACAAAATCTTTTCATTAGCAGCATATGTGCTTTGACAGGTTTACATACAGTTTTCGAATTAAGATTTGTCCTTCTTCTAGTCTGAAAATCATAGTTTGCTCATTATTTAACCCATAGTTGGAGAGAGAAGAATACCTGGATTTCGAACTCGCCTCGCCGTTTTCTCGTTTCGAATCGCTATCCAATACATCGCTCGCACACCCATCTAATAGAATCTAACACTGTGTATTCATTTATCTACACATTTCATAATCTATGTCAACCTTTCTCTAAATTATCGTAACATATTCACTGTAGTTGACTCTATCTAAACCGAATGACCTGAGAGGCCAGCCCAATAACTCCATCTCTGCACATCCCGCGAGAGACTAACTTAAAAGGAGCCCAGGATACTTTCAAACCGTTGCACCGTCCCTTGTGTGAAAACAAAACGTATCTGCGATATGAAACATATCGGCGCATATCAGATAATCCCTTGTGAATATATGAACCGGACTGCCGTATTATTTCGCCTGTCTGTTGTACTGACAGATTAGGTTTGATCTGTTCTCTCAAGATAATGTCCTGCGATTCATAATTGTTTGTTTTATCCCGACGAGCAACAATCAAATAAAGAAGGCAGAGAGAAATTAGTTTTAACAATCGCCTAGACAAGCCATTTTGTATTCTGCCACTCAGTCAATAGGTTTATGGATAATAATTAGATGTGTTTTAAAGAATTGGCTGGAAACAGGGGAACAAGATCTGCGATAAAATTTTGTTGTAAACCAAACATTTCTCTGTCGGTGTACCGCTAATTCCTTATTAATATCTGAAAAAGTACCTAATTGTCTCCCTTTGTTGTCTGCTCTAATTAATCACTTAATTTATCGTAAGTGTTTAATAATTATAAATATACATTTATGTAACATAGTTTATCTGCATGAAATGAAATGTTCTTTTCTTTTAATTATAAAAAAACCTTCCTCTGGAATGCTCATCATCTCATCCGTTGGGACTACCAAAGAAACAATTGTCTGTTCGTTTGAAAAATATAAAACAATATGGCGCAATTTAAAATGAATGATTACCAATTACATAGATGCAAAATACGTTTGATTATTTCTATTATTATTTGAATATAGGATTTTTCATAATTTATTTCAAAACATATACATTACATGAATATCTTAAACTATATTACGGCCAATATAAAATCAATAATGGTCGATAATACATATATCTTATCGAAGATTAATTGCAAGCAGAGAATCTAAATTTTTGAAGCACTAATAATAATAATAATAATAATAATAATAATAATAATAATAATAATGTTCCAAATATACCTTCAAAAGTGGTATCACCAAAAAGATTAAGGAACTAGACCAAGATGATACATACTTAGGAATTACCATAGGAGATATAATACAACATTCAGTTATGACGAAAAAGAACCGAAAAAAGTATTATAGGAGAGTGCATCTAATACTAAAAAGGCCTAATCATTGCAGCCCAGCACCAAAGCCTCGCAACCAGATTCTATCACTGTCACATAATCAAGAATGGTACTAACACAAAATGCAGGATCTGCGGAAAATATCACGAAACTGTCGACCATATTATCTCAGGTTGTCCGGAAATAAAAAAAAAACAAAAAAAACAAAAAAAACTGAATATACCCACATATATAACAAGGTAGCGACATATATGCACTAGAAGATATTCAAGAAGCACAAAATCGAAACCGCTGAGAGATGGCATGAGCACCAACCAGACACAGTTACACAAAATAACGATGTAACTATCCTCTGGGACATGCCAATTCAAACAGACAGGGAAATAAAAGCCAACAGACCTGATATTATCATAAAAGACAAGAAATCTAGGAAGTGTATGCTTCTTGACATAGCAGTACCATCTGAGAGAAACAACTCCATGACAATTATCGAGAAATTGTCCAAATACAAGGACCGAAGGATCGAGATTAACAGGATGTGAGAAATGAAGACTGAGTCTGTACCAATAGTAATCGGAGCTCTGGGTTTCTTGAGAAAAGGAATGGACAATATTACTAACAGTGTCCCAGGTAACATCAACATAAAAGTTGCCCAGAAGTTCGCCCTACTAGGAGCATCGCATATACTAAGAAAAGTGCTATCAATTAAATGGCAACTCCCCTATAGGGCCTAAGGACCATAGTTATGGGCCCAGCTCTACAGAATATAAAGCAGGAAACATAATATACACAAATACTAATACTATTACTAGTACTGTTATGGGATCTTACCTGTAACGACAATGAACTCTTCCTGGCACTATAAAGACTGCGCCTCTCAAGAGAGACGATGGAATGAAGTGGAACGAGTCGAGACAATAGTAGTTTACTCTAAACTAGACTGACAATCATACTAACACCTTCAACTTCTTGTATTATTATTGCTTAATATATCTTTGTTATTCCTACTCTTGTGTTCATGTTTGTGTTGTGTTGTGTCTAACCTTGGACCATAACAGTGGTGCGAGGATATTGGACCATAACAACAACTACTACTACTACTGCTACTACTACTAGTATTACTACGAATAATAATAATAATAATAATAAAACTACATTAAATAAGACAACCTTTATCGGTCGAACCGGTAATAATTACATGGCTTTCCTATTTGAATTTTCGGATGAAGCATAATTCTTAATACAATGAGTGAATAACCAAAGTGGGAGATTCACGACTATAAAATGCCCGTGAAAATTCAAGTTTCGATGTTAATTTTTTGATGAATCTTAATTCTCAAGTTAAGTATAGTATAAACTCCCTACGAGTACCATGACCATAAAATACTGGGATACATTCATTATTACTTCGTTAAATATTTAAGGTTAACAACTCTAATTAATTCTATTAATTAAATCCATACCCCAACGGCGCGTGACCGAGTAGTTAAGACATTCACTTTCAGAAATGAGACTCGGGTTCGAATCTCACCACAGTTGATTTATCAGGAAGGAGATCCCAGCGTACTGCACCTTTGGAAAGTTCCTGAAAAACATACCACCCAAGCCTTGCGAGTGAAATTTGGGTCCGTCGATAATTCTGCTAGCACAAAGTCAGGGTTTTGTTGTCGCGTTGGTCAGATTGTTGATCATGCTAGATAACACGCTCACTCTCTAAAGTCTACTCAGCATAGTTGCAGTTGGTATCCTCGAATACGTTTGGCTATATATATATATATATATATATATATATATATATATATATATATATATATATATATATATATATATATGCTGTTGCAAGTATGAGTGACGAGAGAATACCTAATGTCCTCATGTATAGCCAGCTTGACAGTGGACAAAGGACTGTTGGGCTGTCGTGGTTCAGGTATAAAGACAAGCTAATGTGTAACCTCTCAGCTCTCAATGTGCCTCATATAAACTTTGAGTGAGTTGTGTCCGATAAAACTCACTGCAGATATTTGTGCGAATGTGGTATAAGAAAATTCGGAATCATTTGTATTCACTGGCTCAGAGACGAAAGACAACGGCGAAAATCGTCAGCAAATATTCCTGTTGAGATTCACGCGGTTGCAAAATTCGTTGACTTGTATGCAGGTCACTAGCAGGACTGAAGTCTCATATACGACACAAAAATAAAAACTGAATGAGATTGTAGGATCCTCATACGACGTCGAAATCGGCGGGTGAGTATATCGCACGCGCACGCACACACACACACACACATATATATATATACACACACACATATATATATATATAGAGAGAGAGAGACAGACAGAGAGAGAGAAAGAGAGAAAGAAAGTGGAACCATATATATATATATATATATATATATATATATATATATATATATATATATAAAGAAGATGAAGAAATATAGTCTTAAGGTGTGCTATATTTATGGGATAAAGTGCTCAATATCAGAGATAGAGCGTGTGTAAATATAAAAGTGAACGTAGAAGTCAACACTTAGAGGCAACAGTCTGTTTCATGCTAGATGCAATCGTCAGACTACCTGACGATTGCATCTAGCATGAAACAGTCTGTCGCCTCTAAGTTTTGACTTCTATGTTCACTTTTATATATATATATATATATATATATATATATATATATATATATATATATTAAAGATTATACACAAGTAATGTAAATAAATATGTCACTGTGACTCCTTCCCAGGCTTTATCAATAAGATTTAAGCAATTTAGGATAATGAAGTATTCCTTTCAAAATTCTTGTAGCGTCAGGTTTTTATTTTCGGTCACTTCAAAACACCTTTAAAAACAAAGCAGCTTTATCAGAGCCCGCTACCTCTGCATGTCTCACGACACTGTGGATGCCGGTTGTCATTTAAAATTTTTCAAAATATCCTCGGTTTTCCTTAAATTCATTTTTATCTTAAGAAGACGTGCCTGGTATTTTTCTGATAAGATCCACATACACTGCCCTGGCCTTTGCGCATGTAATATCTTCAGCCACAGAATCACCTCGTAGCTGCCTCTCATTCATCCACACTGACAACAGTATCTGAACATCTCTGGCTTTTGGACGATGCTTACTAATTATGCTAACTCCTTTGGCTACATCAAGCCTTTTTTTTATTTCTGTCTTGTTCTTTAAGATAGTGCAAATCGTGAACGTCCATATAGATTGGCAAGGTCAGAAACACGGGTCCCTTCTTCGTGCCTCTGAATGATCTCCTTCTTCATTTGCACGGATATTTTTCTCTCTTCTTAGTAGCAAACTGCTTCTTGGGTGACATCGTGGGCTACAAATGTAATCAAAAAATTAGCCACTTCATGGTGTTCTAAATTTCAAGCAGTCTCTTACCTGACAGTCCTCAAAGTCATGTGTGAAGTGAAGATAAATGTAGATTGAGAAATATATTGGTGAAAAAATATCGCCTTGTTTTATTTCATTTTCTACTGGAATCTCATCCGTAAATGTGCCGGTGAATATGAGACGAGACTTCGTTTCAGTATGTAGCTGTTACGCGACGTTGGGAAGACAACCAATTTTACCCAGAATCCTTTACAAGGCATCACGGTTTATGGTATAAAAAAGATTTGGTCAAATCCACGAAAATCTGCCACAATATTACTCGCTGTATAATGCATTGTCACTGCAGCTTGTCTTGCCGAGAAAATCATATACGTAGTATCCTAGCTCACTCTAAATCAACTGTATGCTTCTGGAATAACTAGGAAGAGGGCATATGTTGCCTATCAGAAATTACCAACTGATTTCTGAATGGTGATTTCCCATAGAGATTTCAAACCTTGCTTTTAAATATTGAAACCAGGATTCCGTCAATCGAATACCGTGACACCGGAGTGCCTTCGCAGACCAGCGTTATCAAGCCAAACAGCTGAAGGTAGACATCCCCATCGTGCAAATGGTGAACGTCCGTATAGATTGGCAAGGTCAGAAACATGGGTACCTTCTTCGTGTTTCTGAATGATCTCCTTCTTTATTTGCACGGATATTTTACTCTCTTCTTAGTAACAAAGCGCTTCTTGGGTGACATTGTGGGCTACAAAAATTATCAAAAGTTACCCACTAAAATTTAAAATTTATTTTACATGTGCAGTAATATTTACAGTAACACATTAAACTCTTTAGTATATTAACTGTATGGAAAAATGTAAAAAAAAACTGCAGCGATGAAATGGAACGTAAAAATCAATCTGAACTGGATGCGTAGTTTAATTTACTACATATTTTATGTGCTGTACCTACATTTTACACATTTTATTTTACTTTAATTAAACTAGGTATTTTTACATTTTTCTACTGTATTGTGTTGATATCAATTTAAAATCCAATGATTATACACTGTATATTAGGAAAAAACATACTTTACTTTGCGTACAGATTAAACGAAGCGAATTCAGCATTGTCACATTTTACCTACTTTTAATTCAATTAATTTTTAATAGAATTTACATGTTACCATACTCTACAGTAAAGTGCATGTACTGTATTCAGCACTGTACATAAATCTTGGCACATTATTATTTTCTTTTACACTTACCCACATGTAATCACAAATATACGTACATTACTAATGTTAATTTTACAAGGAAAGAAAAAGGACTGATGCAATGCCCGTAGCATCACACTACAACTAGTGTGATGGAAATGTAATAAAACATAAAATGTATAGTAATATAATACATTACTTTATATAAGATATATTATAATAAAATAATCTACACTGTATACTAACATAAAAATATAAGAATAAAATATAGACTATAAAATATTTAGAGTACCTTACAATATAAAAATACAGTATAAAAAAGTATTGTAATGCTGTATAATACTACAGTATTATATTATTATATAAAAATATATAATAATATAACATATAAAGCATAAAAAATATAAAATACAGTATATTTAGAGAAGATTAAAAAGTATTTACAGGACATTTATATAAAAAATCTAGTTTTTAATGTAGTGTCGGGAAGTCAAATCTTAATTTCGTAAGTCGAAATTAATTTGGAAGTGGAAACGAAATTTCAGACGAATTTTTGTTCGAATGGTGATTTTTGCGTATGCGTAGGTGTTCATAAGTCGAAGTTCCACTGTGTATGATTAATGTGAGTAAAATTTGTCACTTGGCTGATTGATGTTACCTTCAGCATCACAACTCCAGTTATGTAGACGGACCTTTTTATCCAATCTTCAGGAGGTATCATAATGTTACTGCTTATATTTTCTCAATTTATTTATACATATTTACCACTGGTAAGTTTTCTCCTGTATTCTCTCTGTTTATGTCAACGCTTGCCTACGTTTTTGCGTGCATTCGTCTGAACGGAGGAGCGTCATGATCATTTTGCCTTTTTTGTTTTTTTTAATATCTGCAGCAGACTTAGTCTGGTTTTGTTGCGGTTCTATATATGTGAGCTATTTTTATTTATTTATTTTTATTTTAGGACATTTTAGTTTTTTTGCTATGTGTTATGGGAACTTACCCATAATAATAATGGACTATTCCGGACATTATAAATACTGCGCCTCAAGAGGGAGCAGAGAGGATTATTGTAAGAACATTGGAATAGTGATACTTGTCGAGACAACATAGTTCACTCTAACCAAATCTGATAGTCATTACTAATACTTCTACTTCTCTGTATATATTTCTGTTTGTAATATATCTGTGTTATTCCATACCTGTGTTCGAGTTATTCTTCATTGGTTCTACCTTGGACCATCACCGTGGTACAAGGAATTTGGACCATAACACTAGGGAAGTTGTATTTCGTTTATTTACGTTTTTATATAAATAATTGATATTAATGCTTAGGCAATATATATATATATATATATATATATATATATATATATATATATATATATATATATATATATGATACCAATAATGTTAATGCCTAAATGGTAAATACTTATAGATAGAGTGTATGCATATATCATATGTTATCTTTATTGTTTATTTAATGTTTCATTTTTATTTAATGGTTAGTAATTTATTTGTTTTTGCCTTGGTGTTATATATTGATTTATTAATTATTGGGATTAGGTTTGTTCGTTCTTTGGTGTTTGTTTATGTATTTGTGTGCGTACATGTTCACATGTACATATAAATACGTGCGTAAACGAATATTTGTTCAATTATTTGTTTATTAATAAATTAAGTTTATATTAGATGTGATTCTTTTATTTATTTATTTAAAGTTTGTATTATTTTTATTTATATTTATTTGTTTATTTATTAGTTACTGAAAAGTACATATTTATTTATATATCTACATTTACACATTATTTTCTTTTATTGTTTAAGAGTTTATTATTTTTCTAAAACTACTTATTGCTATTTTTTCCCTAAAAGCATAATTTAGAATTTTTGCTGTTAATACTGCATGGTGCTGGTCTTTTTATAATTTCCCATTTGATTTTGATGGGAATATTGTTTCCTTTTTATTTCCGTATGTAATTTTTCATAGGGTTGTATCGTTTGTATATTTTTTTTGGAAGGACTTATTGTAATTATAATATCTTTAAATTTTTTCAGTGGCCCTTATATAAATTTTTTGGTCTGTTTTAATGTTATTATTTAGGATCGCTTTGTATATTATGTTATTGGTAAAGCATTTATTAAGTGGACTATTTTCTTTGTTTGTGCAGTTACATTTAATGGCGTTATTTTGCTGTATGTTATTGTTGTTGTAATTGCTTTTATTTTTGTTAAGTACTTTTTTATTGTTATTAGTTATTATTTTCTCTATGTTATCAATGCAGATGTAATTAATTTTCAATGTATTTTTGTTGAACATTTTTGAAGAATATTTTCCTTATAACTTTTATTGTATTTTTGTGAGAAGCAAATTATATTTCTTTTTTCTTTTTCTGTTGTTTTTGTTTGAATTATTTTGTTTTGGCCTTCTAGTTTGCTTGAATGGCCGCTGTTTCTTAGAGTTGATTCATATGTTTTTGTTTTTTCCTTGAGCGTTCTTTCAAATGCTGTGAGATTGAACTCTGCTCATACAAATGGAAAGTTATCTTTTTTGTTAGCATCGTCGTAGTATATATTATAGAAATAATATAAGTAAAAGTTTTGTTACTTAGTTGATTGATGTTACATTCGACATCCCGACTCCAGAGTTTCGTAGAAGGAACATTCACCGTTCTGGGTATGAAGATAAACTACATCCGCATCCAGAGTAAGACGATAAACTACATTCAACAGCAAGACCTCTTATCAGGAGGTTTTGAGGAGCGTGGGACCACATCTTAATTGCTGGTGTTCCCAGGTACACCCTGACCCGGGGTGGTAGCACCTGTTAGGGTCCCAGCGATGGGGAAATAGTTAACGTTGAAACTGAGTTAAAAAGCATGATGAAAGTGTAAAGATAGGTTTTAATACCAGAAATACTTTGTAAAAATTTATTACAAGAAATAAATTAAAAAAAAAAAACTGTTCCTAGCAATATATTTTTGAAAAAAAAAATATTACCAGCATTACATGTTTTAAAATAATTTTACCAGCTAAACATTTTTGAGCAAAAAATATTACCAGAAATAGATTTTTGACAAAACAAAATATTACCAAGAAAAAAGTTGTCGGCATTAAATAACCCATTGAGGTTGATATACCGTAAAACAAAATAAACCAAACGAATCTAAACCAAAGAATACACATTCTATTCATACGAATCTATCCTAAAAATGTTGTCGGCATTAAATAACCCATTGAGGTTGATATGCCGTAAAACAAAACGAACCAAACCAAACGGAACAGTCCGTCCACTAGAGAGAAATGTTCCCCAATTGACTGCTAATACCTTTTTTCTTTTTGATATGCACTTATCATTGGTGCACTTTGTTTCATAGTTTGTGTGTCTTCCCGGATGTTCGTACGTTTAGTGTGTCGTGATTATTTGAAACCAACGCTTTATAAAAATCAGTTATGAATATGACCACAATGTACTGGCCATATTTGGAGATTAAAAATATGTCTACTCTCTGCAACGTTTATACCATCTACAGTAGCACTTACACACCATTTATTGCATTACTGTATCAAAAATAATACTTTAATAAATAATAACTAACAATTTCTGTATTACTTAAGGCAACAAAAGAAGACACTTGTACGCATAAAAGAAAAGCATATTAATACAAACTAAAGTAACGTGACAGTCTTGTTTAACGAAACATGTATAAAAGAGTGATTGCTACCAAAAGACAACTATATTTGTATATATAATCTATATCAAGTTACATGATTTTGTTTAGTAGCGTATCAAACGTTATTTAATGCAGAAATCTAAATATTTTGAACAGTTATATACAAGGTAACCAAAAAAGTTCTGTCCGTTTTTTGATTAGGCATTGAATGAAGTTGAAATATATACGAAATGCGTTTAGCAATTGTTTTCAAATTCGGACAGCCGGAAGTAGGAACATCAGATGTTATAAAAAACACGCGCACCGTGCCAGGCCATCAGTTATAAGCCGGACAGCTGTGAGAAGGATGGAAGTGTCTAGAGATCTCGTTCGGGGCTGTTTGCTTTACGACTTCAAAGAGGGCTTATCAGCAGCAGCATCAAGTCGCCGCATATGTCAAGCGTTTGGGGATAGTACTGTGGATGAACGTACTGCAAGGCGTTGGTTTCGAAAATTCAAGTCGGGCGATTTGTCTCTCAATGACGAGCCTCGCAGTGGACGACCACAGGTCTTGAATGACGGAGACCTGAAGGCCGCCATTGAAGAGGGCAGTAGTCTAACGTGTGGTGAACTTGCAAGACAGTTCAACGTTTCCGATGAAACAGTTAGACTTCACCTGGACCGCCTAGGTAAGACGTAGAAACTGAGCAAGTGGGTTTCGCAAACGCTGTTGTAGGTCCACAAGGGACAACGAGTGGCAGCCTGCGTATCGCTGCTTTCTCGCCACTGTACCGCATCCTTATTCAATCGAGTGCTTACCAGTGATGAAAAGTGGGTTCTGTACGAAATTCCCAAGCGTTTCAGACATTGGTTGTCTCCTCAGGATGCTGTCCCTCACACCGCAAGACCGCCTATGCACCCACGCAAGATTATGCTTTGTGTCTGGTGGACAGGTCGTCAAGTGGTTCATTATGAACTGCTACCAACGAGCCAAACGGTCACTGGAGACCTATACTCACAGCAATTGAAACGTGTGCAACAGGCATTGCGCCAGAAGGAGCCAGCACTAGTGAATCGCAAAGGTGTGCTTTTCCTCCATGACAACGCCAGGCCGCATGTCGGGCGAGTGGTCAGGGATATACCATACAGCAACTTGGGTGGGAGACTTTGTGCCATCCACCTTATGCACCTGATCTTGCGCCATCCGATTACCACGTCTTCCACTCCCTGGATAATCATCTTCGTGGGAAATCCTTCACCAATGAAGCAGACTTGCGCAAAGCCCTCACGGATTTCTTTGCGTCAAACCCCCCGAGTTCTACCGCAAGAGCATTGAACAGCTGGAGACACGTTGGCAGAAGGTGCTGGATGCCGATGGTGATTACTTCAAAGACTAAATATAAGTTACACATGTTGTAAAGCGTTTTCTTTTTTTCCTTTAAAAACGGACAGAACTTTTTTGGTTACCTTGTAACTTCAACTAAATATAGTTTAAACGTAATTTTATACCTTCAACTACAGATACAATGTGTTGTTGGTAATTTAATTTAATTAAGGAACTAACAGAATTATAATATGAAAAATTGTTGCTTATAAGTTCAGTTTTATTAATTGGGCTATATTTGAAATAAATAACGTAATAATGGAATTAAACAAGAAAATTCTAGAAAGTGCGTTGATTGCTAAATCATCCCCGGTAGGCTGGCGTTCACGTACTTACAACATTTATTTTTTTGGCGGATATTTTGTTATCACAATCTGGTAACTATATAATACTAAATGTCTGTGATTGTGTGCGTGCTTGCGTGGTGCGTCCGTTCGTCCGGCGCATAATGATTTATGTTAATCTGATTTAAGTGAATAAGATTTTAAAATACAAGTTGTTTATACAATAAGTATTTTTATTTTAACTTTCTTCAAACAGACAATTTTTTAATTAAAATATTTTAAAGTTAAAGACAGACACAAAGAGATCCCGCTTTGCTGTTTTGTCCAGTTGTTTGTGGAGTAATTATTTATATTTCGGCTTTCTTTAAACAAACAATATTTTTGTCATATTAATGTTTTTTCGAGTGAATATGATTTTTAAATATTTTTTGGCATATTAAATAAATATTTGTAAGTAAATCTGTTTTTAAATTTTTTCTAAGTGAATAAAATTTAAAAATATATGTTGTTTATGCAATAAATATTTTTATTTCAACTGTCTTCAAATAGGCAATATTTTTAATGTTGACATCAAATTAATTGTTTTATAACCCGAACCGTCTGTAACCCAGCGGGTCACGGGTTGCCTTGTATTTAATAAAAGTGATAAGAAAAAAAGCACTGAAAAATCTCTCACATTTTATAAATTAAAAATTTCAGTCTTCCTACATATTTAGCTGTTACGGTAGGCATCCGTTTATCACACGAGATAAAAGTTGCGCTCTCTTTGGTCAAAATTGGTGGGGGGGGGTCTGGAGTGACCTCTGCAGGGAGCAGTCCGGGGCGATGGCCAGACTACATGCCATCACCTATTACATTTGGGGACAGCTTGGTTGTACCAACGACCTCCGTGTTTTCTGTCTGGATTTATATCCATAGCCTTGTCCGTGTTTGGATATAACCTGGAAGGCAGCGGAGGTTTAAAATCTGGTTTTAAAATGAGTGATGCACGGTGGAGTAATGGATAGCGGCTCGGACTGAAGAATCGGAGAGCCGAGTTCGAATTTCAGTAAAATTCCATTACATTCACTTCTTCTCCCCGCCATTGGATGGAATTTGGTCTACCGGAGAAAGCAACCTATTTGAGGGAAAAAAAATCTGCCCCGTCAGCCTAAGAGAACATATATCTTTCGTATGTGCCATTCCTGTATCACGTATCGCACATACGAAACTGACTGAAATGGACTGCTATCCCGGGATGTCGAAGAATCTGGTTATGTACCTAATTATAAAATAATTACATAAGTACACCGATGTTTCATTTTTTTTTCAGATAAACCTCTTCCAATCGAACACTAGTGTCCTTTTAGGGGACGAAACGCGTAGCACATATTTATTCTACTTTGTTATTCATTTGCCAAAATATTTTTGGATATATAAAAATCTCCAATATATCAGTTGTTATCTGTCCAATGGCTTATGGCCATACCGCGTTGAAACATTGGTTCTGGTACGATCAACGTCGAGTCTGGTCAGAACCTAGATGGGTGACCGTTTGCGAGTACCAGCTGATGTAAGCGTGGATGTGATGATGGAGTAATGTATTGTTAATTAGAGGGCCAAGTTCCAATTCCAGTAGGGTTCGTTATATTCACTTACGCGGAAATACCCCAGGAGAAGGTATGAATCCACCTCCTTATTTCCCAACTATAGGTTAATTAGTAAGATTTGTATCTTTAAATTTATGTTATCTAAAAATATTAGCAAATAAGACCGAATTTATCTATCTATCTATCTATCTATCTATCTATCTATCTATCTATCTATCACAGACTGTTCATATCTATCTATCTATCTATCTATCTATCTATCTCAGTCTGTTCATCTATCTATTTATCTATCTAGCTAGCTAGCTCAGTCTGTTCATTTTCTTTTTTATTTCTTGTTTCTTTCTTTCTCTGTTAATTTCCTTTCTTTTTCCTATTATCTATCTGTCTATCTCAGATAGGTAGATAAGATCAGATTTAGATAGATATCAACAGACATGTATAATTAGATAGATAAAGAGAGTGCGAGATTCACAGTCTGAGAGAGAGAGAGATAAACAGATAAACAGATCAGAGGAAACAGATGTGGAAAGAACAGAGATAGCTAGATAGATATAAACATATGAATATATATATATATATATATATATATATATATAGATAGATAGATAGATAGATAGATAGATAGATAGATAGATAGATAGCATGAAAACGAAAATAAATAAAAGCGATATAGAATAACTAGCTAGCTAGATACATATAAACATGCGGAGATAGATAGATATGAACAGACTGAGATAGATAGATAGATAGATAGATAGATAGATAGATAGCATGAAAACGAAAATAAATAAAAGCGATATAGAATAACTAGCTAGCTAGATAACAAGCTCGCTAGATACATATAAACATACGAAGATAGATAGATAGATAGATAGATAGATAATGAATGAACAGACGAAGCAAGCGAGGATCATTTATATCCTGCTCGCCTAATGAGTGTACACTGCGGTCATTAAACCTTTTTTCACGGGCCTTTCTGATATTAACAATATTATACATCAAAATACAGAAAGTCGCCTCGCGAACAATGGATGACGGGTGAGCAAATGCAGCTGTGAAACGTAATAACGCGAATAACAGATGATGATAACTTGTGTGGTCTTGGCGCAGTGTGGTCTCCCACGTCGCAACACCTTCCATTTGAAATATGATCCATGCAAGAAAGCCTTTCATTAAGAGACATTACGAATCAGTGGCCGAACGGAGGGCGACACCTTTATTGTCGTCAGTAATGCTCGGATAAACACGTCATTAAATCACGTGGGATGTGAAATAATGTGTTTTTGTCTTCTTTCGTTTATATACTAGAATTCAATCAGAATTAGACTCGAGAGTAACTCAAGATAGAGTTTAAATGTTAAGAAATAGATCAAGAACGAGGTGTGCGATAGGAAGAAATGGTGCTCGCGAATGGAGATTATGTGGATAAGGAAGACAGATATTGATTGACACTTGACTTGAATGTCGTGGACAATGCAGCACTCACGCAGGAGTGAATATTCGAGAAATGATAAAAAATGTCGAGTATCCATTAAAAATAACGATTGTTTTATATATATATATATATATATATATATATATATATATATATATATATATATATATATATATAAAATAAAAAGACTTAAACACTAATATTCGATGGGCAGAAGAAAAGTTTTAACAGTTTTTCTTTTCCTCTCTATCTCTCATCTTCTGAGCTTGAAGATTTTATCGTCTATTGTGTGTGTATGTCACCAAGAATCGATACACTCTTCAGACTTTTGAAAATATGCATATTTTTCTCACTTAAACCGTCTTTGCCTCCCCCTTTTTAAAACTTCTCTCTGTTAAATTTTAATCCCCCCTTCATCTTTAGACCTTCCTATTCTTCTCTCGTCTGTTACCACTCCGTTTGGCTTTCATTCACTCTAGCATTCGCCCCACACTCTCATACATACTCTCTCATTAAATTTTATTTTTTATTCCCGGAGATGATTTTCTTTTTGAATTTTAGGTCTGATGAATTCGATCGTATTTACGATTCCAATGGAATAAATTATGACCATGGAATAATAGTGTTTAAGTTTTTTTATTATATCCTTACTCTGTCCTGGACATTGAGTTCTACCTGGATTCTATCCCCTTGGAATTATTTTTTATACATATATGTATGTGTATGTATGTATGTATATATATTTATATTTTAGATATATGATTGCATATGTGTGTGTATATTTACCACTAATATTATATATATATATATATATATATATATATATATATATATATATATATATATATATATATATATATATTATTATTATTATTATTATTATTATTATTATTATTATTATTTCTCCTTTAACCCTGGAATGAGTCGTTGGCGGACTGACATGCTGATCTGTCCGCTATTCTCTGCTATCTGTTACGGTTGTGCGTCAACACCTGGATATCAGCAAATGGTTTCTTGGGCGTTTCTAACCTGGCAGAGCCCATCCTGTTTGACCATAACAGACGTTCTACTACTAGGTGGCTCGACTTGGTCGCGAACACGTGGCCGCTGTAGTTCATCTGAGGAACCCTTCCGCTCTGGCTGCTGACCTGCGTCCAGGAGGTCTTTCGACCTTTCTTTTCGCCGTGAGTTTAGCCATCCAGGGGCATGTCAACTTGGAGTCATCGCGTAAATGATTTAGGACAGGGTTGAAGACCGGTGATACCCGTCCACCTGTAGCTGTAACGTGCCAGACATCAAAGGTACTACCTCCATCCAGAATCCCCACTATGCGCGCGCGCACACACACACACACACACACGCACACACACACACACACACGCACACACACACACACACACACACACACACACACACATATATATATATATATATATATATATATATATATATATATATATATAATGAAAGAACAGTAAGATATGTAATCCGGTCTTCTTATTGACATTCTTTTATTTTTAGAAAACAGTGCTCAGTGTAAATTTACAGAGCATAAATATTATAAATTAACTGATTTAAAATATGTTTTTCGCTACACAATAATAACTATGTTTCAAAAACTGAAGCAAAAACTTCATATTTAATTATATATATAATTATTTAATTATATAATTAAATTTGAAGTTTTTAGCTTCAGTTTTTAAAACATGGTTATTACTGTGTAGCGAAAAAACATATTTTAAATCAGTTAATTTATTATATATATATATATATATATATATATATATATATATATATATATATATGTCCGGCTTTCAGTTTCTGGGAACTGATCTGTCTGGCCCTCATACGTCGAGTTCGACGGGAGAGTCCATCATATATATATATATGTATATATATATATATATATATATATATATATATATATATATATATATATATTACACAGTTTGTTGTAGTGAACGGTTAGTCACCAAATGTGCCCCTTTAAGAAATATTACTATACATATTTTAGATGATAATAATAGAAATAAATAAATAAATCAGAAAAGAATAAACGTATAAAATTATCATCAGTTATATGAGAATATTTATTTATTATTATTTTTGTTGCTAAAAATTCCGAAACAAAAAGTTATAACTAGAAACACATTTCCTACAAATCTGAAAATACATCCTCGTCCAAAGAAAAATGTTACTTACAGTCAATAAATAAGAAAAGGATAAAAAAATAAAATTAGGCAAATGTTGTTAACAAAACTTTCGAATAATAAATGAAAGGGAAGGAAATCGATGATACTGAACAATCAGAGATAAGCAAAACAAACATTACGACTCATAATGCCTTTTCTACAATTTCGAAAGTTACGTCCATTTTTTTATAAAAAAGAGAAATGCTACCCTTAAATATAAAATAAAGTATAATTATTCATGCCAATGTATAAGTAGTTTAACAAATACAGGGCATTGAACATTCTTAGTGATTCTTGATAAATTAAACTTGCTAAATAACACTTATTTTTAAAAAAAAGTAAAATAGTCTATGTATGCCACGACAAATCTTAAAAAGTAAAAATATATGCATATTAACTATTAAAGATTATAAATGCATATCATAGAACAAAAATTGTAATATAATAACGAAAAATATAAGAATAAATGGATAAGTAGAAAAATCAAGTCTTCCCATTTAAAATACGACTTCGCTTTTTTCGCGCAATGAAAAAATACATCCGTTCTCTCCGACATCAGGGTCTCAATTCTCTACATGTTTTTTTTGTTTCACTAACACTGCTCTCGAGCCAAGTCTAAAGATGTCAGTTTACCCTGATATTTAACTCGTAAATGACACAAAGAAATAATAGATTCGTTTTTTTTTCTGGTGAATTAGTGAACGCAACAGACGAGGCCGAGATTTGAACACGATTCCACTTTAGTCGCTGATAATTCTTACGCCACCTTCACACATACCTATTGGCGTAACGTGAGTCACATAATAAAAATAGTGAAAATGCCTCACTTAAAATGTAACTGTCATTTCATGTGTGTTCCTTTGAATGAAATAAGTACTTCAAGATGCCGCTTAACGACACGTCTAGTTCGACGTTCTCAGTTGAATAATATAAATATTGTAAAAAAAAAAAATAATTGCGAATTATACTCAACGTACATAAACGATTCTTGATATACAGTGTGCAATGGATAAGCTGTCGTCTAAAGGACGCAAAAATGAAAATAAAACTGACATCTTATTTTAACAGATATACAGTTGTGACACTATTAGGATACTGGTTGTAAGAAATTAAGAGTAAAAGGATTCATGTGAAAACCGCGTATATGAATTGGAGAATTGAAAGGGTTAAAAAGTTAAGGTGAAAGCATGAATTGAAATATGACCCGAAAAGAAAAGAGGTGTGTTTTTTTCTTTCTAATATCGAAGCAAATGGAATTATTGTTTGCAACACCAGTGATACACTATTTACATTGTTCGGACTACCATCCACATCTTTGTTGCCATATTTACACAACGTTTCGGCTGCTGTACACTCCGGCCTTCTTCAGGTGGTTGGAATGTTGAACTAAACCCTTTATTTCGCTCACTGAGGTATACTGTTCTAGCTCCACGTGCCATGTCTAATGGATGTCAGTTATCTCCTGTTAATTCCCCTAGGACACATGGCACAGTGGATAAAGGCATTAGTTAGATCCAGTGGCAGGATCCAAAGAGTGTGAGTTCAATACCTGAACCCTTTATTGATGTAAGCAATCTGACATTTGAGAAATGTAAAATGTAAGCCGAAAGAATTGCAAGGCCGGGATTGGAAACACTCAGGAATATGCAGAAAATTATTTTGGTCATATTGAAAAGTCGGTAACAAAGAAAATTATTTGACGGCCAAAATATTTTTTTATATTTAGTTGTTAACGGAAAAATATTTTGAATAGCTGACCACTTTTGTTTGAAGATCTGTGTCGGTTCTCCCGGTGTTGACTCTCGACCGAGAAGCGAATTGAATTATTCGCAAAGCCAAAACGTAAACAATGAGATTTTAAATCGGTCATTTTGAAATTCGTCAACAAAAAATCTTTTACGTTAGAGAAAATAAAGACGATTTTTAAACCAAAAGTTTGTTAACGAAAAATTATTGTTTTGGATAAGCAGCCAATTGCTGAAAAGAATGTTAAACAATATTTGTTTGTCAAGAAATGTATTCTTGGTTAATAGCTGCCCCCTCTGTTGAGAGTCGATGTCGTATCTCCAAGGTTAGAGAAAATAGTTAATTGAGGAATAATTAATGAGTCCTTAAGTGCAGTAGGAGTCGGGAGAAATATATATATATAAACCAAACGCTTAGTTGAAGCCAGCAGTTGGGGCGAGAGACACAGACGAGACGAAACAGCGACGATGGAGTAGATTCTAAGCTCTAAGTGATCTGTTGTCGACAGAATTTCCGACCGACATATTTACCTATTACCTTGTGTATGTTTTTAACCACTCCAAGTTTTAGAAGCAGTAGATACAGTGTCACGATAGCGAGTTTAACGGAAAGGGTTAATTTTATTGTGTCAACAACTATATAAAGCCAAGGAAATTTAACCCAGCAACCTTATTCGTTATTTGTTATGTTATTTGTATTTTTACCAGCGGAATCGTTATTTGACTTCTCGTAGAACGATTCCGCCATAGCTTGTTTCAGCACTTAAGTACGGACGAAAATCGATCGTCACTGCATTGGGATAAAAGAACCCAACGTGGGGCAGTGCAGATGAAAGAACCAAGTGGTCAGCAGATAACCATTAGTTGACTGGCGGCAGTACTGAACAGCGTGCTAAGCACCCCGGATCGAGCTGAGCCTGTCATGATATACAGCCTGCAATGTATAAATTGTCGTCTAAATGACACAAAAATGAAAATAACACATCTCATTTTAACAGATATGTATAACTGTCAGTCTTAATCCGATGGATGAGAAATATTCTAGAAAAAGAGATACCCGAACTCAAAAATCACGGAAAGTTAAACGGGAAACAACTGCACTTTCTTTGCCCCAAGAACGCATGTCAATTCATAGACACTAAATAAAAAGCATCCATAATAGCCTACATTCTGTCGGCACTTTCAAAAGAAAACGTACTATATACAGGGATTCTCAATTCAAGATATAAGTCAGGAAGAAGAGCTTTGTTTGAGAAACAGTTGGCATTAATAATCATGAAACTCTTTTTGATGCATCTACGTAAGGAATTCCGTCCTGGGTAAGACGATAAACTACATCCGCGTCCTGGGTGAGACAATACGTCCAACAGCAAGGCCTCTGATCAGGAGACTTTGAGGAGCGTGGAACCAAATCTTAATTGCTGGTGTTTCCCGGTTCGCCCGGACCCGGCGTGGTAGCACCTGTTAGGTTCCCAGTTATGGGCAAATAATAATTTTAATACCAGAAATACTTAGTAAAAAAAATTATTACCAGCAATATATTTTTGGAAAAAAATATTACCAGCTATACTTTTTGAAAAAAAAATATTACTAGAAATAGCTTTTTGAAGGGAAAAAAATTTACCAGAAATACATTTGATAAATAAAATTAACAGTCATAAAAATTTTGTCGGCATTAAATAACGCATTGAGGTGTTGATATGCCACAAACCAAACCAAATCAAAACCAAACTTAAGGAATCCGA
Source organism: Acanthosepion esculentum (assembly GCA_964036315.1). NCBI lineage: Eukaryota > Metazoa > Mollusca > Cephalopoda > Sepiida > Sepiidae > Acanthosepion > Acanthosepion esculentum. Next base: position 81,559,988 of record OZ038503.1, on the reverse strand, counting down.
CGTTAGCGTCGATGACTGGTGCAATAAGAATCAGATGATCTTTATTTCTTATGGTCTTTGATTTCCCTCTCGACTCCGCCCCATCGGATTACGGTCTGGAGACTAGGAGGCCATATGTCGGGTGATATCATCATGGAGATTGTAACTCATTCATTCTTGGATCGTTATATCCTTATGAGATCCCGGTCTTGTTAGTAGGTGTAGAATCTTCCATTACTCACGGTCTTTATGCAAGTTCTCACAACCCTCTTCAACAACACCTTATAATCAACAGCATTGACCCTTAAACCTTTAGGAAGGAAGTGAGGAGGCATGACCTCCCTCCTTGATAACTAATCAGAGCCATTGGTTATCATTTTTTTATTTTCAAAAATGAATTGCGCCCCTCCCCATCACATATGACTTCTATCGAAAGTCTTCATGCGCACTTCTTCCGATAGAATCTCTTAAATACTTGGGTTCGTTAGAAACGAGTTTAATTGCTTTTCTGATATTCTTATTGATAATTTTCAACGCAATTCTTACTAATTTGGATGTTCTGATGATATTAGAAAACTTAGTTAAGTTTTTTAGAATCTTGGTTCGTTATTTTCCATTTCGACTCCATCCCATACATTGTAGTCCAACGGATTGAGGTCTGGAGATCTAGGAGGCCATATGTCTGGGGTGATATCATAATGGAGTTTGTATCTCATCCAATCTTGGATCGTCATATCCTTATGAGATGGCGGTCTTGCAAGTCCTCACAACCCTCTTCAACACGACCTTATAATCAGCAGCATTGACCCTTAAACCTTTAGGAAAGAAGTGAGGAGGCATGACCTCCTTCGTTGCTAACTACTACGAACCATCAGAACCATTGATTATCTTCTTTTATTTTCAGACATAAATTGACCCCTCCCCATCATACATGACTTGTATCGAAAGTCTTCATGCGCAGTTATTCCGATAGAATCCTTTAAACACTTGGGTTCGTCAGAAACGGGGTTAATTTCCTTTCGGATATTCTTATCTATAAATTTCTGCAAAATTCCTACAATGGTATTAATTTGGTTTCTGGGTTTTTATTGGTAATCTTCCGCACCTTTCACATGAATTTAGGGGTTTTTCACTGTATTAGGTCCCTTGGCAGGTGTTTTATATTTAGCATAAATTATCATGAAATCCTTAACTCCTTAATACTCCTTAATAACTCCTTAATAAATCCGCCGTTAGCATCGATAATTGATTCAATACAAATCAGATGTTCTTTATTTCTTTAGTTTTGTTGATTTTTCTCTCGATTCCACCCCATACGTTGTAGCCGAACGGATTCAGGTCTGTACATCTAGGAGGCCATATATTTGGGGTGATGTGATCATGGAGATTGTAACTCATCCATTTTTGGATCGTCATTTCCTTATGAGATTGCGGTTCTCTTCGTAGGTGTAAAATCCGCCATTACTCACGCTCCCTATACAAGACCTCACAACCCTCTTCAACAACGCCTTATAATCAGCAGCAGTAACCTTACGGAAAGAAGTGAGCAGGCCTGATATTTCCCTCCTTGCTAACTACTCTTAGAACATCAGAAATGCCAGAAATTTGTGCACATGTTCGTTGGAAAATACTTAGAGTCTCTGCATAAATCATCTGTAATTCCTTCGCTTGACTTTTTGGTTCCGATTGAATCAAATGATCTTTATCTGTTTTGGTTCGTTAATTTCCATTTCGACTCTATCCCATACATAGTAGTCCAACGGATTGAGGTCTGGAGATCTAGGAGTTCATATGTCTGGCGTGATCATCATGGAGTTTGTATCTCATCCAATCTTGGGTCGTCATTTCCTTATGAGATTTCGGTCTTGTTACTCGGTGTACAATCTTCCAATACAACCATATTCAACATCGCTTTATAATCAGCGGCATTGACACGTAAACCATACGGAAAGAAGTTAGCAGGCCTGACATTTTCCTTCTTTGCTAACTACTCTTAATAGGCCATATATCTGGGGTGATGTGATCACGGAGATTGTAACTCACCCATTCTTGGATCGTCATTTCCTTATGAGATCGCAGTATTGCAAGTCCTCACAACCTTCTTCAATACCGATTTATAATCAGCTGCATTGACCCTTAAATACTTTGGAAAGAATTGAGGAGACATGACCTCCCTCCTTGCAACCTACTCTTCGATCTAAAAGAGATGCCAGAAACTTTGTATACATGGCCGTTGGAACATTCTTTGTGTCTCTGCATAAATCATCTGTCATTCCTTCGCGTGACTGTTTGATTCTGATTGAATCAGATGATCTTTATCTGTTTTGGTTCGTTAATTTCCATTTCGACTACGTCTCATATATAGCAGTCCAACGAATTGAGGTCTAGAGAGGTAGGAGACAATAGGTTTGGGGTGACGGGATCATGGGGTTTGTAACTCATCCATTCTGGTGTAGTCATGGCCTTATGAAAAGGCTCCGAGTCTTGTTGGTATCTGTATTCACTCCCTTTGCTCACGGTCTCTATCCACCGTCTACGACCCCACTTTTTAGTCAGCAGCATTGAGGGTTAAACCACGTGGAAAGAAATGAGGAAACATGGCCACCCCTCGTTGCTCACGACACCTAGAACCATAACGGCTGCCGGAAAATCTTTGCGCATGATTGTTAACGTTTGTTTGTTTGTTTAGCGGCATATCAACAACTTATGGGTCATTTAACGCCGAAATTTAATTTGCTTGGTAGCACTAGTAATTTATTTAAAAAATATATTGCTGGTAATATTTTACTATGAAAATGCATTGCTGGTATTTTTACTATAAAAATGTACGTTTATACTTTCATAGTATTTTGACCGAAGCTTAGTCGGGGGTAACTATTTGCCCATAACATTCGTTCTTAGCGTAGATCTTATTAGTCATAATAAGAGAATGGAGATTACTTTCGCCTAAGCTGTAAAGACAATCTCAAGTCGGTGCAATTCGAGTCTATAAAAGAAAGGATTTAACCTCTCACTTCCTCTTTTTGTTCAAGAATGCGGCAGTTAGAAGACATGTCTACTCTTCACTTTTGAGAAACATAGGCACACAGCCACGTAGTGAAACTCTCTCTCCAGTTGCTACTACCACGGGTCAGGGTGTACCTTGGAATAACAGCAATTAACCGGTGATTACACGCTCCTAAAAACCTCCCAGTCATAGGCCTTGCTGCCGGATGTAGTTTATCGTCATACTTAGAACGTCCGCTGAAGCTGTTACAGTTTTTTGGGTACCCCTATGTGTTAGTGAGACAACCAAAATGAGCTGACTCTTTTTATAGTCCACCAAGAGAAGTGTTAACCAACCAGAAAGTTCAAAATATTCAATCCGACGTGTATAAAAGCAGCCATTTTGTTTTTTCTCCGAATATTCACTGCCAACCTCTGATATTGAAGACCTGAAGAATTACTGAACAGCTGCTACTAATGATATTGGCGTTGTTCCATTGAACATATTACGTGCTGCACTGGATTCTATATTCAAAGACTACGGCGAACATGCTCAACAGAAAGATCCTTAAGATCTCTGTTTAATTATATATCATACTTTCTGTTGTCTTTTAATTTCGTTTCTTTTCTTTCTAGATTCATCAACAGGCACATACTGCTGAAAGCAGCGATACTTGAAAACATTTAAGAGGGGGAGAGGCGCTGAAAGGTTTTTGACATGACCCACTTTCCAGAGTTTAGCTACTGCTTTAGAATGGCCGCCAGATTCTTGCCAACTTTGACAACAAACGACCATGCAACTTTCGGGAAGCGAGCAATCACTAAATGATTACCCGATGCCTTTAAAGCAGCAATTATAGTTATTTATAGCGTACCTTTTCATTTGCTGAGTTAGCTTGATTGTTGTCATCATTTATCTGAAGAGAAACGATAATCAGAACAAGTTAGAAAAATGTCTATTAAAATCCATGTTTCAAAGAACTGTATATATGCTGAATGGCGAAAGTTTGTCTCATGCTTGACAGCTGGTTTCAGGCCATGTGTATTATATATTAGTTTGACTATTTATACATGTCAGTCATTAGAAGATTATGGGCATTCCCAGTAAATTTCTGAAAGCACCGATATCGTCGTAACCTGAATATGGTGGACTTTCTTTCTTACAGATGATAAAGAAACACTTTCGGAAGACATGAAATAACTGCAAATAACTAATGATAAAATATAATAATGATAACAGTATACACTAATAAAGTTTATGTGACCGGCAGAAGGTGCGTTCTTACTGAAGATCTTATTAGGCACAATAAGAGATTAACAAAAATAAACTTATAAGAAAACAGAACAAGTATGACAATATAAAAGTTATGGCGTATGGAAAATTCGCTCTTATCGTTGACTTAACTAAACACAGTAAAATATTAACAGCAATAAAATAGAAATATTAAAACAATATACTATAATAAAAGTTATTTAACGGTAAAAATATTCATTCTTAGCATTCTTAGTCGGGGGTATCTATATGCCGATAATATTTGTTCTTAGCGTAGATCTTATTAGGCATAATAAGAAAATGGAGATTAGCTTCGCTTAGACTGCAAAGACAACCTTAAGTCGGCGCTATGAAAGTAAATAAAAGAAAGGATCTAACCTCTCACTTCCTCTTTTTGTTCAAGAATGCGGCAGTTAGAAGACATGTCTACTCTTCACTTTTGAGAACCATAGACACACAGCCACGTGGTGAAACTCTCTCTCTCTCTCTCTCAAACACACCAACACGGGCACACACACACGCGCGCGCACACATACGCACACATGCACAAACTACAGCTTGCACTATAAATGTTTCTACCTTTTCAACTCTATGTGTACACACAAGTATGTTTTTCCCTGTTCTTGTGTTGTTGCTGTTTATATAAAAGCATAAATGTCAACTTGGTCTATATGTTGAAATACATTGCTGCTAAAACTGCTGAATTCCCTTCCTTCGAAAGATGTCAAGTTTAACCAAATTCCTACAGACAACTCTAGACACGCCTCATCTACAAGAGTTAGCAACAATAAGTAACAATAGAATAGAACGATTAAAACCAGTCGAAAGTAATAAAAGTTATGTGAGAGATAAAAGGTTTGTTCTTACCGAAGATCCTATTCGGCATAATTAGAGATCAACAAGAATACTAACAATAAAATACAGTGTAACCCGGATATAAGAGAGTTGTCGGGACCGGAGAAGACGTCTCTTATATCCGGGTTTCTCTTATATCCGGGTTTGGTCTATTTTGTTTAGGTAAGTATGGCTCTAATTTGGGACCAGAGAAAATCTCTGTTATATCCGGGTTTCTATTATATCCGGGTCTCTTATATCCGGGTTACACTGTAGAACAATTAAAACAATATACTGGAATACAAGTTATGAGACTGATAGAAGATTCCTATATGGCAAATCTCATCAGAGATGGACAATAGGTTTCAGGCAACAGAAATGTGGTTCTACAGAAGGATGCTGAGAATAATATAGACTGAACACGTGAGCAACGACAAGAAACAAACATCTAAACAATATGGAAACGCATATTTAACATCAGAAAGAGACAGTTGAAATTTCTATGGTACATAATGAGAAAAGAAGGGTTAGAAAATTTGACACTTACAGGACAGATTGATGACAAGATAGACTGAGGAATGCAGCAGATACCCTACCTAATGAGCCTATGTAACTGGTTGGACAAAGAGGCAATAAGTGGTATACCAAAAGAAAAAATGACTTTATTGGGTGTTTTAACTTTATATGATTCAGCATGCCTATGATAAAAATTTGTTCATAAATTTGACACATTAAGAGATTAAGAAGAATACAATAGAACAATTACCGTAATTTCTTATGTATAATACGCCTTCATCCATTATACCCACACCTAAAATTGTGCTGTAAGTATGGGAAATGCTTCTACTCAAGCATAATACGCAACCCTTATTTGGTAAGCAAACCCCATAAATTGTACCTTTCAAATTTCATCACAGCCAGCGTTTCCTACTCTTATTTAAAAAAAAACATAGAAAAATAGATTTAATTATAGAATAATATTATTCTAATTTAGTTTTATGATATTTTATTTTAGTGCAATTTTTTAAAGACTTTTTGTAGCTGTGCATAATACGCACCCCTGATTTTGCTTATTATTTTTTAGAAAAAAAAAGTGTATTATACATGGGGAATTACGGTAAAATAATATACTGTAATAAAAGTTATGTGACAGATAGAAGATTTCCTATGACGTGAGATCAAATTTGCCATATAATATTTTTTCTTACCCAATTAAATCGAGAATTTAAATCTTTTCAAATAAATGCATTTATACCCGATTGCATTGTTTTGAAGAATAAACAGTCAAGATGGCTCTGAAGATATGAAATTCGCATCTCTATTTATTTCACTGTTATGCACCAATTTCCTTTCATCTTCAGCCCGTTCAATGTTTTCGCGTCTTTTACATATTGAAGCCCTACCAGAACATGGATTGCCTCCAACGGGTGCTCTTGCCAATTTTGAAGCGTTAGTATCAATTTTCTTTATCTAAGCTTCATTCACTGAATCATCTACGAAAACCATGTTAAACATTCGAATATTTCCCGCGGACGAAAGCCATATTTGCAAGCAAAATTCCATTCACTATGAACGCCACGTTCTCATAATG